>OY728163.1:939142614-939767614 GCA_963277665.1 Viscum album | reverse complement strand
AATGTTATTTTCTTATTCTACTTCCTCTTTATTGGTTGTTTCCATAACAGAAGAAATAACACAAACACCTTCTATATTATATGATTTTATTATATACGTGGTAAAACCATATTCTTTATTCTATTCATCCTATTAATGACAACATCACTATACTTGTGTATGTACAACTTACCATCTCCACATCATGGTATAGTGTTAAATAAACACTACATTAATTGGATGGGTATAATAATGAGTATAATTAACATAAATAATGAATATAACATAGTAATAATTATTTATATATATTATACCATTTTTTAAATATCTTGTTACATTATATAGAATGATATTGCCTATTGTGCATACGTATGACTTACCGTCTCTACGACGCGATGAGATAAATCTTCAACATTCACCATTCAATAATTTATATATATATATATATATATTGATTATGTATAATATATATGAAATAATATTTCTACTCTTATAATATATATTTATGTAGATAAATATATTTCTCTTACTTACATCCATATAATATGATTAGAAAACAGAAACAACATTAATGCTTAAGTACAGACTACCATCTCCATGAACATTGCTTCTATTTCATATATCTATCTATTATATATATATATATATATATTATGACTATATATGATTTTTTTTATTTTCTTGATGCATTTAAATCAGGATCTACGTGATACGATCATGAATAACAAGTTAAAACATGTACGATAAAGAAAGTGATTATTACCTTAAATGTTACTTTAAGATAGAAATTATTATTAAATTGGTAGTATAAATTAAAATGAATCATAAATGATTTCATAAATATTAATATGGTTATGTTATAATTTAATAATATACCATGGCCATTATATAAGAGGCTAAACATAACCTCGGATAAAAGAATACAGAAGGTAATGGTTAATTCTTCAATTAAATTATTATATGAGATTTTTAAGTGTAAGTATATATTCGGATATATTTATCATCCATTTCCATGATTTGTAAAAAAACTAAAAAGGACACTTTTAATTTTTTAAGGAATTGACACGTTAATCATTTTAAATGTAATAATGATTTAATTTTTTAAATCATTTTAACTAATGTCCATATTTTCCAAATTATTTTAAGGATTTATTTACATGGTAATTATTATTTTAAACTGTTAATTTATTTCAAAATATTCAATGTGGTATGAGAAAGTTTGTTTCAAAAATCACTTTCAAATGACTTTATTTATAAATTTTGATATTTTAATAGATTTCATGAAAAATGGGTATTTCTATTAAAGGGTTTTATTTATTATTTTAAACTATATCAACATCCATTAATAGATAATATTCATGATTGTGGTTGGTATGTTATAATATTATCTTATATTATTTATTGAATTATTTATGATATGTTTGACTATGGATGTGTTATTGTTATACCATTCATGGTTTATGGTTAATGGTTTCAAATTTGGTATGATAGTTTTAATATGAATGTTTATGTTATGATTAAATATTTTGATATTAGGAATGTATTGTACATAATAAGTTATGGGTGAGGCCAACTATAGCCCCTCGATGAATCGGTAGGTCTCATGAGACAAATCATTGTCTTGGAACAAGGTCTTCAAAAAATGTTTATTTTAGTCGTGACATGGGGCCTTGAATATGTGGTTATGATGTACAACATTATGCATTCCCTTGTTATGAATTTATTTATTACATGTAATTATTCCACTAGTATAATATCCAAGTTCATGTTTTTGAGGTAATTTATGATTTTTATTTGCAATATTAGGTTACCTATTATGTTAAAAATGTTGTTCTTTTTATTACACATATTGCCTTAGATGTTTATAGATTGCACTAAATTATTTATGCTTACTAAGCATCTTACCTCATCCCATTATAATGTTTTGTTTTCCTGGGATTCCGAGAATTATATTATGGTTGATATCCATGGTTAAGCTATGGGAATAATAGAATTCTAAAAATAATTATCTATGTATTATTTTATGTTTGAAATTGTAATGTAAATTTTATATATGTTATCTATTTTCCATGACTAATAAACAGGTCAGTCCTTTAGGACACACTTCTTTGTAATCATCCCAAATTTATTGAAATAATGAATTAGCTCTGGTTTTTTGGTATCAGGGTGTTATAATTAGTATCAAATGATGATTAGTACAATCCATGGGAACTATATTTATAAAAACTCTGATTTGAGAACATTACCGTTATATATACTTTGAGTATTAGTATAGAATAACTTCCTAGAATTTTTCTAATTTAGGGATTTTTGAATTTTCCAAGGAATACATCCCTGATAGGATAATAAAAGTAGAAATGGTCTTGAAAAATATGTACTTTGGTGTGAAAACATTAACAAGGAGTTTCGGGCTTGACCCAGGGTATCCTGGTACACGACAACAAGCCTTACTATGAACCTCATTTGACACTCCAGGGTGATATGTTAAAGATAATTCACATTATGTAACAAACCATTATGAAGTATTTATGTGTAAATATATTAGTAATGAAAACATTTTTATTAGACTATATGTGGGAAAATGATCAATTAATGTTTAAATTTTTTTCTAGTTTTTGGATTACATTTTCTGATACCATCTAGCCTAGTGTATTCCCTTATTTAGAAATGGTTCTCAGTAGAAGGAATGAGAACTCCAAAAATACACAAGATCCAAATAGAAATATGGATCTTATCTTTCATGGTCTTAATCTAACATTTATAAGGGAAAGAGCCTCCTATATATTCTAATTATTTTAGGAAAATTTTTCATGCATTAATAAGATAAATCAATAATTCTCTGAGTCCTATGGCATTGATGTGAAGCCACTAAATAAGAGGATGATAGAGAGAATGATGGATAAAAGAAATAAGGGATCAATGGATTTTACCATATGTGATAACTGTGGAATGAATCAACCTAGGATGTCCTTTAAAGGACTGGGTGCTTGTTATAAGTTTTGAGAAAAGGTTCACAAAGAAATAGAAAACAAAGGTAACAAATAAAAGACTAATATTCAGTGTTTCAACTATAGTGAAATAGGGTAATATTTAAATAAATTTCTTAAGCATCAAGTAAATACATCATAAAAAAATAAAATAGATCAAGTTCATGTATATGCTGTTACTATAGTCAAAAATGAATAATTACAGTATTTGTGTGTCTGGATTGATGAATTATGTAATTTGAGTGTTGTATCAATGTTGTACCAGTTATTTTAATTATGGAAATAAATAAAGATTGTAATATATTACAATTTCATTGAGGATTTGAGATTGTATGGTACTGTGAAATGTTACTCCATAGAATCTTAATTATTTTGGAAAATATAACTTTGAGGGAATGATAAACCGTAATTTGGTCCGGATATAGAGATAAGAGATTTGGATAAAGTATATTGGTTATTATTGATATCCATGGAAATAATTAATGGTTTGTTTTAAAATAGGTTCATAAAATAATTATTTTGAGTTTTCAACTTTTTTGAATTTAAGGTGTATATCTAGTACTCTATGTTTTATAGAAGGAATGAAGATGATTGAATTTATTAAATATGGTTTTCTGGTAATTCAGTTTATTACCATGTTTTAAGAGAATACACGATGAAGGTATTATAATGTATGTTGTGTTACGTTCCTTTTAAATTTTTGACATTGAGTTTCGACAGAAGTATTGTTGATAAATATAATGGATAGAATAAATTAATTTTGAAAATGGATTCTATTTTTTTATGGTTAAATCATTTTTAAAGATTATTTTTTTATTTTTAAAAAAATGAAACATGGACGTCAGATGACAAATCGTCGCATCCGGCAAGGCCGTGAGACATGAACCTACAACCGAAGGTCAACAACAGTACATCACCTCCACTGGCTAATGCAACCTCCTAGTTTGTATAATGTAGTTTTTTAAATGGTATGATAGATGAATTATGAATTTATTTTTTCACACCCAATACCATTAGCTTTAATAAAATATTTTTCAGTTCTATAATCTTTTGGAGATAAATATTATTGTGTGGTAGAAATTAGTTAATGAATGTAACTTTACATATCATGTTTTTTTTTCTTATCTATAAAGATAGTAACTCCTAAACACTAGGAAAGGATCTCAAAACAAAAAATGTGTTATCCAAATATCTTATGTTTTATTGAACAGATGATATATTAAATCATTATAGATTTATGGCTGAGTGGACTTAAATTTTCAATTTATTATTCACTGGTTTGTGATTGATTACCTCATTCACTCCCTATAAATAATTACATTTTTCTCCAATTATGTGTCTATAATTTACACCAATTTTCATCTAATCAAAACCGTAATTTGGAGGTGAATTTTCCATTTCCTGTTCCCTCTTATGAAGTCTAAATTTTATTAACCCTATTTCGGATATGGGATTTCCACAAAAGAATTTTATATTTTCAACCTTTTATATTCGAATAAAAATTTTATATTTCAAATAAGTAATTTATATTACGAGGGGAGAATGTTACACCCCATGATTTTGTAGTATGATATCTCGTTAAAGTAATTCATTAACTTGCGCTATAAGCAACACTAAGTTCAAACACATCATGACCTATCATACTAGCAATTTAATGAGAGGTTATGAATTGTTTTGACAACATTGTGAATTTATGTATATCCTATATAATTTTAACATTAATATTTCTTGTTTCTTATACATAATATAAGGGAAAATTTAATTTTCCAGATAGAATAATTATTTTTTTATAAATGTAGTTTTTCTACCTTTTAATAAAGAACACTTTTTAAATCCAATATTTGACACTTTAATATATTTACCTTAATAAAATTAAATTTTATTTTAGAATAGGGACATAAAAATTCAGATTGGATATTTTTTTGGAACTTTGTGATAAATTTCATATTTTAATTAATAGTCAACAGTACAAAAGTTTAATTTAAAATTTTTTTTTAATAAAAAGCATTTATACTGATAAATTATACATCTAAGTAGTTTTAATGTATAATTATCTTGTTTTTTATAATTTAATATAGTGGATAACAATGTAAGTATTTTTAAAATTATATTGGACATGAACACAAATAAATCTTTTGATAGTTTTTACTTCTTAAAAACCCGCTTTCTGGTTTTTTCATCAGGAAATTTAATTTTAAATTAATTAACGAAACTTTTATGTTTTACATTTTTTAAATAAGAAATAATTTTTTAATTTTTAATTTCAAAATTTTCATAGATATAATGTTAGGTATTTTTTCTAAAAACATTTCATTTATGATGAACGGTGAAAAACGCAATGTTATAGTATAAACAAACTATTTATTTAAATAATTAATATTTTTTAAAATTTATTTTAAAGTAAAAATAGATATATTATACCTATATTATTACAATGTTTTGTATTGGATTCATTTTATAATAATATTTGATATATACAATTTTATTGAACTATTTAATGTCTTTTACCCACCTTCTAGGCTCATTTGCAAATTTGCATAAATCCAAATTTTACCGCTTATGTGAATTTAATTTCATAAATTATATAGAAAAAGTTGAAATCAGTAAGTAAAATGTTGTTCAATAAGATAATCATAAATTACGGTGAATCGTATTTTTTGCTTTTTTTCAACGGTTAAAATTAAATAGGGTAATTATAAGTAAAAATGATATTTTAATATCCCGAACACCAGTCCTAATTATATTGGATACGTTTATTAAGACCAAAATCAACCTTAAGAAAAAGATTCGATCATTTTTGATACACATGGATTATATTAGGATATTTATTATCTTTTATTTAATGAAAAGTTAAAGTCTTAAATTCATATTTTAATAAATAAACCATTTTTAATATATGGTTTTACATATGAAAAAGTAGACAACAAAATTTTCATTATGAGTCTACAAATACTTTCTATATAATATTTTTATATATATAATTTATAGAAATTAAATAATTAAATTTATTTATGAAAAAAATGACGATACCATAACTATCATATTAATAAAATACTAAGATTATTGATGTTATAAATATTAAAATAAATAAAAATTCAGACCTTTGATGAATTATATGATTTTTATAGGTTAATAAGATATGTTAGGGTTGATTCAATGAAATTTTTTCAAATTAATAATTTTGTTATGACTTTCACATTAAACATATACTATATAGTCTTAAAATTGACATAAATGAGTTCTTAAAACAAGTACTATTTTATAAAATTATATTATAGTCCAAAAAATATAAGGTTCTGAAAAATAATGTATATAATGATAGATATTTAATTAAGGAACCATTTTATGTTTTATTGGAATTTTATACATTGTTTATTTACCATGTATTATAATAATACATGAAGACTTGGTAGAAGTGATATTATTTAACAAAGGGTTAAATATAAAATATAATGTTAATATAGTGAACTAAACTTTTCTAAAACCTATTAGTTGAGTTTATTTTACCCATGCCCTCATTATCCAAGAAATAAATCAATTTTTGATATATTAGAAACTGAAAATGATTTTTTAGTAAATTAATATTTCATGCTTTTTCTAATGTTCCCATCACCTCTATTATAAAAGGTCACCTTCCATTCTCATAAATTCACACCTCCAATTCCTTTGGGTCTGGACATACCCTATTCAAATATATTCCCAACAAATTTCACTTAATCCTATAGGCCTTAATTTGATCAGAAATCCAATCTATGAATATTTTTTTTCAAATAAAAAGGAAACACCCGAAGAAGTGGTAATTATTTCACCACCACGTTCAGTATTCTTTTCTATTACACTTCCTCTTTCATTTTTTATTCCATAAAAAAAATCACATACCTTCTATATACAATGATTTTATTATAAATATGGTACAAATATATTCATTATTCTATCCATCTTATGAATGACAATGTCACCATACGTCCGTATGTATGGTTTAGGGTCTCCACATCATGGTGTAGTTTCTTATTCAACACTAAATTATTAGGATGGTATAATAATGAGTATAAATAATTTAAATGATTAATATAACATGGTAATGATTCTTTATATATAATATACCATTCAATTGAACACCTTTTTCCATCTATACACTGATATTTTCGCTGGTGCGTACGTATGACTTACCATGCCCACGACGCGATGAGATTAATCTTCAACGATCACCATAAAAGTATATATATATATATATATTTATAAAGTATGAGATATGGGAAATAATATTTACACTCTAAAAATATATGTTTTTGAAGAAAAATATATGTCTTTAAATTACTTCAATACTATACGATAAGAAAATAGAGACAACATTCATGCGTACGTATGGACTACCATCTCCATGAACGATGTTTCCATTTAATATATCTATCATTTATAAATATTTATATTTGGAATAAATATGATATATAAATCATTTTTTATACACTGGATTACGTAAATCGTGATTTAAGTGATATGATCAAGAATAACATTTTAATACACGTATGATAAATAATGTGGTTATTACCCGAAATGTTACCTTAACAGAGAAATTAATAATAAATTTATAGTATAAAGTCATAAATGAAACATATATGTTATGATAAATATTAATATGGTTCGGTTGTAATTTAATAACATACTATGGTGATTCTACATGAGGCTAAACATACCATCGACTAAAAGAAAGTACAATGTATGTGATAATTCCTTAATTTCTTTGTTATCTGAGATTATTTATGTGTATGTACCAACTGGGAAATATTTATCATCCATATCCATGTTTCATAATTTTTTTTTTAAAAAAACACAACATTTATGGTTTTATGGAGGGGACTCTTTAATAATTTTAAATGTTTTAGTGATATATTTTTCTAAATAATTTAAATTAATGTCCATGTTTTCAAAATGATTTTAAGTATTTATTTAAGAGGATTTTATTTTTTTAATGTGCTATTTTGTTTCAAAAGATTCAATGTTTTATGGGACACATTGATTCAATAATCTGTTTTAAATGACTTCCTTTAAAAAATTTGCGGCAATTAAATGATTTCATAAAAAATGGGTATTTATCTCAAAGAGTTTTATTAATTATTTTAAACTCTGTCAAAATCCATTACTATATACTATTCTTGATTGAGGATTATATTTATAATAAATTTTGCAATGTTGTATTGAAAGATTTATGATATGTTTTATTATGGATGTGCTATTTTTATAACATTCATGCATTATGGTTATTGTATTTACATTTGGTATGTTTGCTTTAATAAGAATTATTATTTTATGTTTCACCATTTTTAGATGAGGAATGAACTGGAAATAGTATGTGATTGGTGGGGCCGAATATAGTCTTTCGATGCATCAATAGGTCTCATTAGACAAGTTATTCTCTTGGCACAAGGCCTTGAAAAAAATATTTGTAGTCTTAGCATGGGGCTTTGATTATGTGGTTATGATTTCGGTCATTATGGATTCCCTCATTATGAAATTATTTATTAAATGAGATTTTTTGACTAGTATAATATCCATGTGAATGTTTAGCAGTTAATTATTGATTTATTTTTTCCATATTATGTTCATGATTTTGTTAAAAAAGGTATTGTTTTTATTACACAACTTTACTTAAATGTTTATAGCTTCTACTATATTATATAACCATACTAAGCTACTATGATTTCCATATTATTAATTTTTTTCTTCAAAATTCCAAAAAATGTATTATGATTGATATGTAGGGTTATTATAAAGGAATAATGGAATTATCAATGAATTATTTTTGATGTATTTTATGATAGAAAATTTAATGTAATATTCATGTATAGAATCTATTTTCCAAGACTGCAAAACTAATCAGTCCTTCAGGACACGATTCCTTGTATGTATTCCAAATGTATGAAAAAATGCACTGGCTCTGGGCTTTTAGGGTCATGGTTTTATAGTTAAAAACAATAACATTCCAATTATCACTCTTCCAGGGGTTCCTTATACAAATGTTATATTTTCCACTTCATTGATAAAACTGAAATTGTATTATTAAAAGTAAATGGCGTCACCCTTTATCTATTTATCAATATTAACCAAGTATAAATGATTTAATTTGTGAATAATAAGAACTTATTAAATTTTTCACATCCATGTTAGCAAAAAAGTTTTAATTGGATTGTATAATGAAATTTATTTACCCAAACACCCAGTTCCCAGTGTATGAGAACATTATTATAGAAAACTAATTTACTTTTTAACAATATATTACATTAAATTTATGATTATATGTTTGGTATTTTCCATGATTCGTTCCTTTTTATACCAATAAAAATTTACCTATGTTCGAGTTCAAAACCCCAGTTTCCTAATGTTATCATTCCAATTATTTAGATATATTTTTAATCAACCCCTTTATTTGATCTCAAATTGAATATTATTTAAAATAGTTGAATGGTCCACTTAAAACCCACCCAATTACAATAATTTTATAACTAATTATATCATTAAAAAATTGTATAATATTTTCAACCAAATAGATAAACATTAATATTAATGTTTCTAATCCTATAAACAGACCAAAAAATAAATGAAAAAATTCATGATATCATAATGTTTTTTTCAAATCCCCACACATAAACTATTACTACATCCATTTTTCTGAAAAGATTATTTAATCTTATTTTCATGAAGAAGTAAATTTCGATGCATATAAATAATTATAAAATATAAATTCATATTGAATTATAAGAATTAAATGATTTGTGTTATTCTCCATGATATTGAAATATTATAAATAATAAATTAATAAAAATATGATAAATCTTTTGAAATTGAAATAAATGATAGAAAAGAGAAATAAAAATGAATATAGATTGAAAATTGATTGGATAGCCATTTGGTTTCAAGTTTGATGAATACTTACATATGGTAGTTCCAATGGGTTATCACAAATCAGACATTGGGGGGTTTAATTGGACATTAACCAACACATCATATTTATTATAATATAAATAACCTAACAATAGTTCTAGATAAACACTTGTATAGAGTTTGGTAGATCCATTCATTTATTCATGATGAATGGTCTAAAATCCAGGGGAAGTTAAAATGGTTATCCTTTAGTTCATCCATAACATGATTTTTCACATAGAATTTATCTTTTTTTGGTCCTGGTTTATTGGGTCTATCGAAAAATATATAATTTGGATATTAGTGAATATTTAAAATTATAAAATATGAATACATGAAAAATTAATAATGAAATTTTATCTTTCAAGTAGATCAACTTGAAACAATATTTATTCAATAAATTACATTGAAAATCATTAATAATATGTGAAACATCTTCTTCACCATCCTATATTAACTACTATTTTACATCATGATCTAAAAATATGATGTATATGATGGTAATACTTAGACAATTTTCAATAAAATATTCCAAAATGGGTCTGTGAAAAAAATATATCCCTTTATAGTCTTGAATTTTTATTTTTCTTATTTTCTTAATTCCACATATAGTATGCGTATTATAGATCTTTGTAGGAGGAAAATATTCTATATGATCACTTAAAATACACAACATCAATAGCAACATTTTCAAAATAAAGAGTGATAATATTTTTTAATTCCTTTTCCACCTCTTATAGAAACATTATGATGTAGTGTGGGAATTAATTGAGCTCAATATATATTTATTATAAACTTTTTTTTCGTGGTGTATTCTCTGAGGTCTCCAATGAAATATTTAAACAAAACTCCTCTAATAGTATACTTAAAATAATATATTACATTAATTTTATTAAATTTTATATATTTTAATAAAGTAAATGAATTTTAGACAATATTAAATGAAATATTCTTTATAAATTTTCAAATTACTGATTTTTTTTTGTTTTTTTTAATTTCAAATCAATTGGTATCATTGGAAATGGATCCAAAGTAATAAGTGGTATTTATGGGAAAACTAAAATAAATAACTTTATTTCACTTAATAGTTAAATATTTTCAATACCCTAGTTCCATATATATAGGAAGCCACTAAAAAACACTCAATTCCCATTATTACTATTTATAAAAAATATAATATATTTCTATATGATATAATAAAAAATTGGATTTTATATATTGAATGTGGGAAATAAATATTCAAATTTTAATTAAAAAAACATTTAATCACATTTAATTGGCATAAAAAATATGCAATAGAGATATTATCTATTATACATAGTTTCTTATTTTGAAGAAATACCAATCCATTAAAATATTTTAATTATTTTATACTATGTTTAAATCAACCCTATCATGAAACATCTAACTATTTGAATTTTATTACCACACACTATCCTGCATCATGTTGGAAAATTTCCCCCTCATCATCACTATAATGCTATACCAACCATCATTTATGGAGGTTAATATTGTTGACATAAAAGAGTATTGATGAATGTAAAGAAGAATAAAATAGGAGATAACATGTACAAAATAAGAAATCTATTTAAAAAATACTGATATTCATATAATATAAAAAAATATAAATTTTAATGTTCATTAACTCAAGAATCTCTAATCCTACATTGAAATATAGAAATGTTAGTTCACAATTTATAGGGATTTGAGCTAGGGAATTATAGGAATAAAATATTATACAAAATTGAAAATATGGATTAAAATAAGTTTTATAAATAATATGTATATGAGTATTACATTGATGAAATCATGATAATATTTAGAAAATGGCAATCTCTAATGTCAAATAAAATCACTAATCCATTTTAAATGTGGTGGAAGTTAAAATTTATATGCATAAAGATGGAAAATATAGGCTCTAAAAATTATCCACTAAAATATTGTGTTTTTTGAACTAATTTAGGTCAATGTACAAGAAATGGGTATTATATAAATTTATTAATTAATGGAATACATTTTTGCACAAAATATTTCAACATCATTGAACATGGGTAGATGAAATTATGAAAATTAAACTTAGAAATATTATATTCATTGTGACTTTTTGGTTTCAAATGTTTTTTTTACAGTGAATTAATAATATTGATGATAACCTAATATAGAGTTTCCATAAATGAATTAAATGATCCAAAATATAATTGTTTTACCCTGTTTTAAATTTGAGCATTTTTAAATTTCATAATTCTCGATGTGGGCCCATATTCAAAATTATAAATTTTCATATTGACTATATGGCCATAATTGTAAGATTCATTTCGACATCAAATTGTTTAATTTGTCACTTGATCTTATTGGACAAAACATATCACATGAAAATAATTGGACAAAAAATGAGTGTTTTTATTAGTTTTAAAAAGGTATGGATAAAAAAATAATGGATATAATTCACATAAAAATCTACAATTTGGCCATTGTAACAAATAACATCTAAAGATACCAAAATCATAAATATTTAAAAATTATCCATATATAAATAATTTATAGTATTATAAAATTGGAATACCCAATAAAATATATTCAAATATGAGATTTATAAATCAAGGAATTTTAACATTATAGTTTTATATAATCAAATATAATATAATAATAATAATAAATATCCGACCAAGTTTCCAATAATGATAATAGAAAATAATAATTTTAAAACCATTCCCATTACGTAATATTATTAGTATCCTATGTAAATATCTAATAACAGATAACATCAATACATGATCATGTTCTAGTTTTGGGAGTGAAAAAAATTTAAATATGTGTATTGATAAATTTATTTATAAAAACATTATAATTCTCAATCTTCCCTTGGATTTATATACTACGGGTTCCTTTTTCTACTTCTAATGATACAACATAAATTATATAATTATATGTAAATCAGAGAAATTTTCAAATATTTTACAATGTTTACCACACCTATATGAATTTATTTTTTACAATTAGTAACTTATTTAAATTTTCCTAGCCATTTCATTGGGAAAAAACTTATTATATTTTATAAAAAAAATTTATTAACACTCTCTCCCAGTGCCTAATGTATCTAATATTCATTCATCGGTCCTCATTTTTCAATTCAATGCAGTCTAAATGGAATTATATTACTATTTTTAGGGTTTTAAAATTCAAAAATTCATTTTCTTTAATAATAAATTACCTTATACTAAGATTATAAATACATTTTCTCATTTTAAAATTCTAATTTGACAAAGTAAATTTTATACACACTAAATTATAATTTTTTCAAATTTAATTTCCATAAAAATAAGGGTAAAAGAATTATACTATAAGTTTTTTTTATAATATCATAAAAATGAAATCCTATGAAATATTAAATTAATTTGAATCAATGTAAGGGGACATTTAGTTTCATGTTTATTATCATTAAAAGACAACTAAAATTTATAAGAATAAAACCATAAATAAAAAAATTTAATATATTATTTCTACTAAGAAATATCAAATTGTTACTACATATATTTCTATTAGAAAACATAACCAATACATTTCATATATAATTTACATAGGAAGACAAAAATAATGTATACATGATAAATTAAATATGAATTACAAAGAGCAGTTGAACTACATTAATTTCTTAAATAATGATATAATAAACATATGAAATCAATAAATGCATGGAAATATTATTGATATCAAAATTATGGAAAATAAAACGAATTGGGAAAATTGGGATAACAATTTTTTTGCACCTCTAAGTGGGTATGAATTTTTGACTACCTCTAACTGATAGTTTTAGTTAGTTATATGTAATTTGATTATGGTTATGGATTAATTCAGATGAACTACCTAAATTTTTTATTATAAAATATTCAACAATTCAAATTGGTTTCTAGATGAACTCTTATATATACTATAGTGGACAACTCCCCTTAGAATAATATTATATCTTGAAAGTACATTGATGTAAAATTAATGGGTCCCCAATCCATCAGTTGCAATATAGTTGGCCACCTCTACTATAACGTTATCCAGGGCCTACTCCATAAGAGTTTAAACATAAAAATATTAATGGGGATATCAGAGAAAATTTAATATTTAATTAGATAAAATGAATAAATAATTATTAATGAAATATTCTTTTTGATTTATGTTATCTTTAAATAATGTTTCTTTAGGTTATTCCACTAAAACCCAAGTTTTAGTACGTGTGTATTCTACTTCATCATTATTTTCTAAAAATAACAATGAATTATCCATATATGTAAATTTTATTAAATATTAGTTAATACCCATTGCATTTTATATAAAATCATAATAAAATGTGTTCATGAGGATATTATCCCATGTAGTAGGTTTTTTGTTGACTCTTTTTCTTCTTCATGTAGGAAACGCATAGAGTTATTTTTTTTGAAAGACACGGGTAACCAATTATGTCTACAATCTCTTATGAATCTACCAATTAAATGGTATCTTCATCAAAAGAATTAAATATATGATAAAATTGATATTTGGACTCCACATGTTGGAACTCTTTAATGCATTGTGACAATTCCTCGAGGTCATGGGCAAGGATTCTAAAATTATCCACTTTTGCCTTCACTAATGTCTACAATGTACCCATTTAACCTAATTCCTATAATTTAAAATGAAATTACCTATAAATTTATTTTTAAAAAATTAATCATTTTAACTTATGTTTGAGGGTGGGTCAATATTAGAAAATTTAATTTTTCATAGTTTTTATAATTTCTAATTTTTTTTAAAAAAATTTATCTAATGATATTAGAATCTAATAAAGTGACTTTAAATTTATCATAAATATTTATTGAGAATCCTTAAAAATGAAATATTATTTACATAAGAAAGGTGTATTTTAGACATTGTTGGTCAGTCACTTGATGGAGCCAAAGAAAATAATAAATTTCTAAAATCATGATTTATAGACTAACTTATATATTACTAATTTATATAATAATATATTGGATGTTTTAGAAATGTATCTGATAAATAAATATATCACTTCAAATGAGAAAAAAGTTAAAAACAAAGCGAATTAAAATAAACATGGTGTTACAACGATAATATTTATTATCATTAAGAGGTCATATTTATGAAGTAATATTTTTAAAATATTCTTGTTATTCCAACCAATTTTTAGATCAACCATATCACCTATGATCTTATGCTTTTAATTTTTATTATCTCAAACCAACCCTATTCCTGAAGGATAATAACCCTCACATCATCAAAAAGAATGAACACTGAACATATAAATGTTGTTTTGTGATGATTAAGGAGATGAATATTGATGAATAAAAAGATGAAACCAATTATAGATAATGTGACCACTCTATGAAATTAGTTTAAAAAGATGAAAAATTAATAAAATATAATAAAAATAAATTATAAATTGCATAATCTCGAGATTCATGAAAACCTTGTCGAAAATAGAAAGGTTATATCTCCATTTACATAGAGTTGATAAAAAGAATATTATAAAAATAGAAGTTAAATTAAATAAGAAATTTGGATTAAAAAGTTTAATATATGATATTTTGGAGATTTTTGAATTTTAAAAACACTAATAGACACTCATGATCAAAAATATCAATTAGTTTTTTGAATTTCAAACCCATTTGATTGAAGGTGATAAAAAACTTTATAAATAATAGGGTAAAAAATTTATACCAAATAATTATTCAGAAATATTGATGCATTTAAATACCACCAAATTAGTGAATATACAAAAAAAATTCAATTTTTTTTTAAAAAATATTTTCATTTGATATAATATCACATTACCTTATTTGGACATGTGTACAATAATTATGATATATTTACTCTATAATAAAGTTTTATACATATGAAATTTTTAATCAACATTTTTATATCTTACCATACAAAAATAAAAATTAATTATCCCAAATATCTAGTGACTAAAAAGGAAGAAATTTTTCTATCGAATATTTTTAATCTTTAAGTGAGGTTTTAGTGTAATTTGTATTTCAATATGTTATATATGGGTATATCATTAAAAAATTCTAGAAAAAATCTTAAATATAGTGCAATAATATACATTACATAGTTAGGCCTCACATTAATGGATTTTGTTCTTGATATTATTGGATGAATTTCATCTTATCACTCCGATAATCCAATAAAATAATTTATAATTTTTAGTTTTTTTTGAAATTTTTATAAATAAAATACTAAAATTATATGAAATAAAAAAATATACATTTCTATAATAGTAATAATAAATCACAAAACATTCTATTAACCTAATAATTTAACAATTACACTTAAATAATAAATTGGTGGGACTATATCAATGATCTAAAAACTAATATTGGGAACAATATGAGCATTATGGATATCCTACATTTACAAATTACACACCTGGTAAATATAATGTAATATTATAACAAAAATAATTATCTAATGTGGGGTCCAATATACATTAAAGAAAAGAGATTAAAAAATTCACCCATTTCTAAAAACATCATGAATCCTTTTTATCTTCTAACAATGCCTCATTTCATTCAATTTTCATGTTTATTTCGTAAGAATTCATAAAATAAATCTATAATTAATAAAATACTTAACAAGATTCACATTATAATTAACACCTTTCCCTAGGTTTCTTATACCTAGGTTCCATCTACGACTAAATTAATATAACAAAAACTATATTTTTATAATTTAATTTCCCCCTCATTATTTCGTGTTCAATATTTTTATAACCTAAATGAATTTATATTTCCAAATTAAGAAATTATTGAATTTTTTGGATACACGTTAAGTGAAAATCACAAATTGGATTGTGAAATAAAATTTATTAACACACAAAACCAGAACGAAATTCATTATATAATCATTATAAAGTCCCAATTTTCCAACATTTATATTGTTTAAATGAAATTATGTTTATATTTTTGTAGTCTATCCCATTGGTGTACTTTTTCATAAAGTAAATGATACCTATAAAGTTTTTATAAATAATTTTTTTCTCATTTAGTAATCTATGTATATATAGATATTTTTAGTCACACTCTATTTCAAATTTATCAAATAAAATTTTAATTTAAAAATTAAAAAATTACACAAATAAATTATTCAATTATAGTAATTTTAAATCCAAATATTTCATAAAAAAAACTAGAAATAAATATTTAACTAGGAACGGTGGGATTGAGATTCATGTTTCCATGACTAATAATACACACAAATATAAAAAAAAATAGATTTCCTAAAATTTTAAATATATTTTTATTAATACCCCATAGTAAAACAATTAATAACTCTTTTTTGTTTCAATGAATGATTAAATTAGATTTTCATTCAAAATTTAATTCATAATGAAAAATTTTGTGTGTAACAGAATAGAACACGACTAATTGAAAATGATAAATTTTCATTCAGTTAATAGATACTACAACTCCAAAATATATAAATAATGAAAAATGAAGGAAATTTTTAAAAAATATAAATATTTTTAATCATGTTGAAATGTGAATCATGTTGAATAGATCTTGTTTTAGACCCCAAGTTGTTACTCAGTTTTAAATTCCCATAGTTAGTAGTTCTTATGAGTTATCAGAAATCAAATGGTTGGTTTATTTTATTTGAGATGATACACTGCATGTTTTTTATTCTAATATACATATATTCTTTTTATTTTTATAAAAAATAATGAATATAGATTAGTATATCATCCTCCTTAGTGATGTGATTTATCATGAACGTCTATGAATGTTAAAATAGCGGGTTGTTGTTCATTTAAACTCCCACATGGTTGGACTCCTCTATTTTAGATTCATTCGTGGACATCATCATAGGTTATGATTTAGAATATAAAATAAATTGGATATCATATTAGTGCCAAAATTTATTAATATTAAAACATGAATAATAAAAATGATGATATCTTACCATTCTTGTAGGTAGATTTGAAACTTAGTTTTTTTGTGAAAGGCCACTGGAAACTTGATATCAGAAGTTAAATAATATTTAACTTCTTAATCATATTTCTATGAAATACATATATTGGTAATAAATTATAATTTTAAAGCCAATCTAAGAATTAATGAATTGAATTACAATCAAATTTTAATGAAATATATTTAGAAAAATATAATCTCAAAGGGTTGGATGACATTTTATTTTTATTATTTACTAATTTCCATTTGGAGTATGTTTTTTAAATAGATATGGGTATTTAATCTAATATATCATCTATTAATACCCAACTACCTCAATGGTATCAATTTAAAATATTATAATGATAATTTTTTTACAACATATTACTATGAATCTAGAAATCTTTGTGAGTATACATTCATTTCCATTGAAATTTTATTTAATATTTTTTCCTTGATAAATATACTGTGTTCAATTTTTTTAATCCCATACCAATTAAAATTTTAATTATTGTACACAATAAAATTATATATTCTAAATTAAATTAATTTAGATAATCTTATTGAAGTGAAAATGTAAAAAATCCAATTTTTATCCATTTTTTATTGTTATCAAATTTTTGAGAAAAACTTTTCAGTTGAAGTTATTTACCTCCCTCTAAATTTTAAAAAATTTATAAGTTGTATTTATCATGGTTATCTAAGAAATAAATTTTTATTTACCTAAGAATTCAATATAGTTTACCCCTCAGGTTAATATATACTAGAGGCCACTCATAAACATTGTGTTCGTATTTTGTATATTTAGAAATTAAAAAATATAAAACCAAATAAAATTAATATATAATAAGGGTTTTTAAAATTCATATGATAAACACACATATAAATTTTAAAAAATAAAAATTCAAAATATAAATAAGTGAAAATTAAAATATATTAGTAAAAAATCATACTTCCTAAAGAATCCATTGTATAAAAATCACCATACTTTAATAAATTCTTATTATTATATCCAATATTAAGATCAAATAATTCAATCAATATCCAATCATTTTAATTTTCCTTACACCAGACTAACCCCTAACATGTTTTATAATATCACTCACATCATCAACACAATTCTACATCATCTTTATACATGATGTATTATGACGGTTAAGGAGAGGAATATTTGTAGACAAGAAAGAGAAATAAATAATAAAAAAATTGGACATTAATTATAATAAGTTTAATTCTTATTAATATTCACATAATTGAATAAAAATATATATTAATGTCAAATAAATAATATATCACCACTACCCATCATAAAATATAGATGCTCATTAACTATTTATCTTTTGTTTAGAAGGGGTATGGTGAGGACAATACAAAAGATAATATGAAATTTAACGTGTGGATAAAAAAAAATATTATAAATAGTCATACTATAAAAAAATATAATATACATAAAATGGATAAAACTAATTGATATAAAAAATTTCAAGAACATTTAAATTAAGTGTATCTATAAAATTATATTCACTAGTTTCGGTAATTTTTGATACAAAAATATTATTTTGAATGTTCATTATTTGGGCCTCAAAAAGTGGGATAGCTATGGGAAAGGATTCTTCAAAAACATCATTTACGTATTTCACATTCACTCAAAAACGTTCATCCATTTTGGACATACATAGAAAATTTTATTAATTATTTATCTTGATTTTTTTGGAATAGGGACTATAGTAATTATAATGATTTTGTTTTATATCCATTAATTACATTAGAGAGTGATAAATATTGATTGTAAATACTTTAACAAAACATTACAAATATGATTTGTAACATATTGTAAAATTTTATCTTTTGTTTAATTTCCATGTTAGAGGGTAGAGTGCATCTACAAATGTCAATATAACTATTAACAGACTTTGAGGACTAACTTGTGAGCTTCATGTGGAACTAAAATTATTTGATTTATAACATTCACTTATTTTATTAAATGTATAAAATTGTGACTATAAGAGAAAGAAAAATTAATTTCCATATTTGGAATTATTTAGAAAATTTTATATGAAATATATTGCGATGAATCAAAATTTACTAAAATATAAAATTTGTCCATTATCAAAATTATTCTCAAAAAATTACCTAAAACAAAAAAATATGGAAGATTAACAATAAAAAAATATGTATATTTCGTTAATAAATTGAAATAGAATAAAAAAATTAAAATTTGATCTTTATCCCCTAGTATATACTAGATTAATTTACAGTAGGAAGGGTATAGAAACTATGTATGGGGAGGTCCTTCATGGAGTGGACCCCAAATATTCTCATGCTAGTGTTTGAGGTACTTGTTTGGGAGAATATATATTTTTCATCCATTTCACATGTACATGATGGATACTGATCACTTTCATTATGAAATAATTATCGGTGAAAAGGAAACCAATATATTGGGTTATAGTTATGTTGAAATGAATACGATATTATTATCTATATATACAATAAGGGAAATAAGATTTCCATATATTTTAACCTTTCTATTTTTTTAGGATGTTTGGAGTAAAAATTAAGAAGATAAAATTTCCTGAATGTTATTTATATTACATGATACACATTTAGGCTATATACACTATATTTATCATTTTTCAGATCATAACTATTGAAGGATTTAAAAATCAACGATGATCACATGATATTTTTGGTGATCATTTTCAATTCCCCTATGAGGTCATGTAATATAAAAATATCAATAATATCTCAAGTGGTTATGAAAATATATTATAAAAGATTCAATTAATAAATTATTCTTTAGAATTATGGATTGACTACAATGTCTAATAAAATAATATACACCTCAAAATAATTTTATCATATATTATGATGCATAAAAATGAAAACTCAAGAATTTAATTGGAGTAAAGGACATAGACTCATCATATATTGGAATGAAACTTATTTTTAATTTTTATTTGGTAGGATCCAATTTCTAGAATATTATTTCTCAACAATTTTAAAGATATTATTAAATAATTTTAAACATATAAAAATAATAAAGAAAATTCAAAACTCAAGATTCCAAATATCATTAAAAGACTATGTTAATAATAAATTAATAATAAATTGAAAATTCATTATTTCATTCTCAATAATTAACTCCAAAATCCCTTATATTTTCAAAAAACAATGGATAATGTATGGAATAAATACATTTAATGGGTGAGTAATAAAAATAGTTATGGGAATAAATATTAAACTGAGGCATAACATGCATGTCAAATGACAAGAAATTATATCATAAAACAAATGGGGTAATTGTTAATTACATGTGAAAATAACATAAATAATTTTCATTATAATTTCATGTAATCCTAGTAAGGTGGTTAAAATATAAAACCTTACGTAATCATAAGTCCATTATAACTTCAATGACAACATCACAAGGAGAGAATAATACCATATTGGATTATGTTCACTCAATAATATATTAAATATTTTATCACAAGACAAAAACATTATATAATACAATGGAGGAAATTATATTAGATCCCATAATGACTTATTCAATGCTATGTCTCTGGTAAAAGGTATACAATCACAATTCATTATCATAAGAATTACCCACTTAAGGAAATGGGTTTCATAATCTTACCATAGAGAGTATTCAATTCGTATTACATAAAGATTCAAAATAGATTAAGGAATAAAATTTTATGTTATTTTATTGGATTAAATAAGAATAAATCTAAAAATATGTAATTAATTTGAAAAATAACAAAATGATTAAGAAATGTAAAAGTCCCCCTAATCACATTTGATTTTTAAGAAGGTATCTGAGAAATGAACATATGACATTTAATATCCCAGGAAATAATTGTAGAATAAGATAGATATAAGTATTAGAGACATATTTACATATTTCTTATGAAATAAATAACCCAAATGTGAGTGATGTTGTTAGATAGAGAGAGATATATATCATTATCCAAAAAAGGTAATGTTCAAAAAGATTTTGTACCTTGTGTTCCCAAATCATTTATCACATGCACTTAATGTTTTATATAATCAAGTGAGTTTCATTAATTAATTATTTTAGAACCATTTTTGTATATATTTTATTTACTATATTTTTTATAATTTTTTACCATTTTAATGAGATATAATGTTCAATTTCTTTTTTTCTCATATAATTTGATTCATGATTCTAAATTCATATAAATTGTGGGTAATTATTATAGTTCATTTCAATTTTCATTTTAACTAATGAAAAGAAATATTGTGTTATTAATGTACATTTAATATTTAAATGGTCCCAAATAGCCATATTTTTATGAATACATGGATGATTTGTTTCAGTGAAATTCAGAACTCTATTTTGTTAGTTTATTTATGAAATTTTACAGACCATCATGAAATAAACTAGTTTTATTTAATTAAATTATTATAAAAATATTAAATACTTGATATGAGTGGTGAAATGATAATTATAATCATATTTACACATAATAATATTTTTTTAACAATCCATGATGGTGTTAGTGGAAAATATAATACGTTTCCCATGGATCCAGTGGACCATCTATATTATAAATTGCATTTTTTAGAATCAACAGTGAAAAATAGATGTTGAATGATGGAAGAGATTAAATTAAATAAAACATATATATATATATATATATATATATATATGTGTGAAACTCAAGTTATTATACTGATTTTTATGGAATTTGTTTTGGTTTATGATGATTAAGAAAAAATTAAATCAATCGGTTGAGGGAATTTCTTCCTCCATTGGATGTATCTTCTTGAGATTCCACACGAGGTACCATGGAGTGCTCTTCCGAGAAGACTAGTAGGACTAGGAAAATGGGAGTTTATTTGAAAGGTAATTGGTCTAAAATGTTGAAATCTATTAGTCCTAGAATATTTGAGGATATTGGGTAGTGACGAGTGGGACTTATAATGACTAGTGAGTGTCTATTTTTCAGTTATATAATAGTTAGATTATTATTTTGGAATAATAATACCAATATTAATGTTTTTTCATAATATATATGTTAAATAATGGATACTTGTTTGAAGTAATTTTTAATTACATTGTAGATGCCTAGGAGGTTCATATATTTAAATTATAATGTTGAATACAATATATTACAGAATTTTAGTATTTTAAAAATTAAGAATATTTGAAAATAAAAAAATTAATCATATCAATTTTTCGATGTGTAAATTCAGAAAAATTTAACCCATTTGATGAATATATTATTCTAAATTTGGAATATTAAATTTAAAGAAAATTAATTGAATGATACCCATTTTTATATTCTGATTAGTTCGTGACCTATCGAATATTTTATAAATGTATCATAAAATTATATTATCATTATAATAAACCATATTATTATTTTATAAACCCAATTTATAAAAATAATAATTCTTTTTATTCAATATATTTTTTATGAAAATGAAAACAAATTTTTTGACAGAAATTTGAAAAATTATTTAATTTTATTAATAATTTTATTTACTTGAATGATGATATAAATATTTCATATTGTCATATTTATATGTCACCTAAATACTATTTTACACTCTTATTTTCAAGGATACTATTCTAATAACTCTGTCGGAATTCCTAACAATCATATTATTATCCTAATGGATAGGTTTCTATATGAATGGCCATATTACTATTCCAACAGTTAAAATTTAGTAATCATATTTGTTCCCAACATTATATAAATACACGTTATTTAATTCATTATCCAGTCATTTTTTTAATCTAATATTTAAATTCTTTTTTATTATCTAAAATCATATTTCATTACTAAAATACTACATCAATTAAAATTTATTTTTCATGATTTAGTTATTATTATTGATCATGTAGATCCAAATTATATAAATATTGGTATCTTATTTTTTATTTATTTCCCATTGGAAAACCATTAATTCAGGTGGTAAATTTATTTTTCAAATTTATTTTTTAAATTCATATAATAAAGTTTAGTTTTATCATGTGGAGGATGTGATTTACTGTATATGATTCTTTTATATAATCCGATGGGAAATTCCATTAATAGATTTATTGGTTCTTATATAATTTTACACTTTGTAAATTTTATCTTATGAATTATATGTTACATATTATGGTGGAAAGTTTTAAAATATTTATTATTCATGTATTCATCTTTTTTTGATGTCATCTCATCAAAATTATGATTTTTATGTAGAAAATTGACTAGGTGAGGTGTCTTATTTCATAAAAATTTAATTCTATTGTCACCAATCTTCAAAGGATACTCCACATAGAGGAGATCATATTAAACCTATACTAGAGATGAATTTCTTACATTTTAGGTGGATGCTATGAAATTCCTAAAGAGGGATACATAGAATATGTCATGTACTTGAGATAGGGTTTGAGGGAGTTCCAGTTGTTAAGTCATTATAGTGATGTGATCAAGAATCTTGAAAGTGTTGATATACCATGGACATAGAATTCATTTCTTCCAAAATCTCATAATTATATTCCATGGATATAACAGAAGGTATAATTTATCATCATACATAGTGTCTATGTATCATCTATGATTTTTATTATGTATGTTCTATCAACATTGAGTGGTTTAAATTTTCTAATGAACGATATTGACCTTTTATACAATTCAAACAATCATTTTAGTTCTTGGAATATATCATTCATAGGCATCATCCCAAAATATAGGTGTTCTATATCACACGTTACAAAGGTATTCCTATGGATATATTTGAATACATTATTGAATGTTATTATTATATGAGAACATTATCGTAGGAATATGTTGATACCATATTTCTTTGAATTCCAATGAGAATGTTCTGTACATGTTCTCTAGTGTATTCAACTTATTCTCCATGTGACCATTAATTCGTGAGTGATAACCCTTAATGAACCTCAACTCATTTTTATAGAATATTTCTGAGTCTTCCTGAACATGGTGGAAAAGATATGAACTCAGTCATATAGAACAAATATTGAACTTCCATGTAGCCTTAGAAATTCCCTAATGTATACCATTACATATAGATCAAGTGATAATTCCACTCCTATTTTAACTATGTAAATGGTCTTGTTATGATGATCCACTAAAAAACATATTTAAATATTTATTATTCATTTATTCAAAAGATTGATGAAAAACTACATGGTCATGTTTTCTCATTTCTATATATGTATGGGTAATGGTTCCACAATCCCCTAAGACTTTTCCCTTTCATCCTTCACTTGATTATATATCGTGATATTTATATATATATTTTTATCTACTCCTTTTTATTATCCCACAAAAATCACCTCAATTGATCCTAGTACATCTACATTATCATTGCATGGGTAGATATGTATGATCTATGTGAATCATTCTTCTAAAATATCTTAATAATAAAAATATATTTTACATATAGTCATACCCTAGATCTAAAAATGTTTACTTCATCAATTTTCAACTACCATGTTTTTAATATTCTTAAATAAAAAAACAATTATTATATTTTCGGTCATATCTTTCGACATCATTTTTCTTATCTAAAAGAGATAGTTGACTAATAATTGTTGAAAATAAAATATGATGTTCATTACATTATGATTGTAATGTTCATATTTTGATGGTCTAAGATAAATCAGTTGTTCTCAATTCTAATCAATGATAAGGATGAAATATGCTTTATAAAAAATCCCCATCCACGTTTATTCATATAATTATAGTGGATTGATCAATTTTTGTCGTTGATAATATGTAATGATCTTCACTAGTGAATATTAAAATCCCATTATTTCATTCTATATTTTAGGATCATAAATTCTGAATAAATTTTAGACTTATCACCATATTGAAAATGTAACCATATTTTCAATGAGAAGATTAATACAACCAACTCTAGATGATGCATTTTATAGTTTTGGAAATGTAATTTTAGCTACCTTATGGTGTAGGCTATCAAATTATAGATATACAGTAATAAATATCCCAAAAACATCTATGAAGCATACTTTTATTCCAGTAAATGTTCCACACAAGAGGGAATCATTGGAATAGGATAAGTGACAAGACCATGTTTCAACATTATGAAGTCATCTTAAAATATAGTAACATAAAAAAACATTTATCCTTTCCAATTTATCTTTGTTAGAGAGCTGGGTAATCATAAAAAATTTCTCAAAAGTTAAATTTAATACCCATATAGTCCAAGGAAAATGTGGATCCACATTATTGATATTGGTATATATAATATATTGACATGAATCATCCTGTATGACATGGAATTCCACATGTTGTTAGATGATCCTCCCTATACACTAGAGGTTTTTGACTAGAATTAAGGAACTCGTGAGAAACCATGGGGACCAAATTCTCTTAATTAGATCACATGATAATAATAAACACCAAATGTATAAAAAATTACAATAATATTACGAAAATAACATTTCCAAATGAAAATTAGGAATGAATATTGATATAATAGTCCCCATATTAAAACAAAAATAAAACATTTGATCACCCATGGCTTAAATAATTTAAAATGTAATGAAAAGTAAAAAGTTAATGATGGATTGGAAAATTAAAAATTCACCTCATCCGTATATCCAAATTGATGTGATTTATCCCACCATATGATCAATCCTAGCCTCTGACCTACATGTACCTAAAATTAGTGTGGGATGATCGGGTGTCAACATGTCAGTTCCACTTGAGCATAGTGAGAGTAAAAATAGCATTGAATCAACCAACATAGTCTATTACTCAATTTGTAATATGTATTTCATACGAATGTGATAATATTATAGTAATAAAAACATAAAATACATAACAATGCAACATGGAATAATATCACCAGTAATACACATGAAATAATGTATCATATTCCATGTGGTTGGATGATTCCCAATCCACCATGAACCATTGACGAACCTGATTTGACTCCATTATAAAACAATGAAAATAAAAAGAGTAATAAGAGATCGATGTGTAACCACATGGATTGAATTAATATGATTAGTGTCCTAAAGTAATCCAATCTATATTTGGGAAATGTGATAAATAATAAACATATACTCTAAATCCACCCAGAATCAACTCAATATTGGGTCATAAGGATGACTTGTGAACACATACATGGAATATAAAAGTATTTGGGTCTCATGTATGGCCAAAAGGTTGACAGATGAGAATGTAATCAGAATCCACAAGGCAATGAGTCTCGTGTAAGGAGCCATGGGCAACTAGACATAAGGCTATCTAAAATTTATTTTTGAATCCATAAGGTCAAAAGAGATTAATTTCATTACATTAGACAAGGAACCATTTTTGGACACATTAATATAATACTTAATGCAATAAGACATGAATGACAAACTAGAATCACATTCTCGAATCTAGTACTCTGGTCCATCATCATTGTTATCATCATAATGTAATTTGTGGAGATAGGAAAATGGTTTTTTTAGATCAATTGAGCACATTAAATCCTTGGATATAATATCCCTGCTTTATTCACATGATGAATAGATGTTTCATATCATGATATTTCAAGAAAAAATTCCTTTTTGAGAATGACTAGAAGGTTTCATGATGTGACACAATGTTACAGGCTATAAAATTTCATGAATATCCCCCACCTCCACATTCACATCATAAACCCTATATGGACACCACATAAAACATTATCACATTTTTAATATACCATTTGTGATCTCAATGTGATATTACAACACATCCTAGTTGTAATTAGTCCCTAGTCACTCCTATAAAATCCTCTCAGACCCTCAATTCATCACGCAAACCATGAAACCTATTCCAAACCAAAATTTCTGAATAATAAAGAATTTGTAACATCATTTTGATTTCTGGTCGTAAAAAATGACCATTTCAAAAAATTGAATTTTATAAACTCCCTAAAATATTCCAACACATAATGAAGTATGAAATTATAATCCCACAACAACATCTATTTTAATACCCATGATGTTGTGGTAGAATGAAAACATGCATTATGATATATTTTAATAATTACTCATAAGGTTTTATTCTAAAACATATCATTGAATAGAAAAATCTCCCTCAATTATGAACTCACACCTAAATTACCATCAAACCATTGATGTGAAACTATTAATATGAACACAAAGGGTTGAGCTAAAAACACTTTCCTCGGTCATCAAGGTCATTATTACCACTTCCATTGAATTGGAAATTCGATGGTTCCCCCGACAAGTTCCTATTTCCAAATTATAATTCTCCACAACATAGTAATTTCAATACAGTTTAAAAATCTAATATTCCAATGAAACATGAGGTTTAGTTAAATCTTCCAATATCAATCAATTCCAGAAAAATGTTTTAAATCGATAAAAAACCTCATATTGGACCCTAACGAAGCCAGGAAGCCTCTACTAACTATGAATCCCATACAAATTGACAATTCAAGAAATTTTCAAACTTATTCCACACCACAATAATACATGATATGCTGAGTTAAATCTAAATCCAACCCATAGTATTTTTTTCATATGGATAGATCAATCGATAGTTTCAAAAACATTCCTTACAAATACACTAGTTAGTTAAACTGATTCACTAAAAGGGAACTAATTAGGATACACTATGATTAAAGGAAATCATTAAATAAATAAATTATTTGTACTAATGTCTAAATGTTTATTGAATGAATTTAATAAGATTATTTTTAAACTAATTGAACAAGAAACATGGATATGAACCATTTGTAAACACATTAATTATCTAACTCTCTATAAGTATTCATTGATTTCTCCACCATGACAACAACCAAAATCCAGTATAAAAAATGCTTCACATCCGAATTAACATCATACATCCAAGGTAAAAGTATGTACTATCAGTTCTACTACACATTGGTCTTTAGATTCTCCATAAAACTCCAATGATTGGACTTAAATTGACAAGGAACCTTCCCATGTGAGATATCATTCCACATGTGAAAGGATATTGCTACCCACCATAGGTGTATGTTAAAATTATTTTCAAATTTCTCACAACGGCCTACATAGATAGAATCTATTTTATTATTATACACTACCACTAAACATGACTATCCAATTGAACAAATTATATAGTAAGGAATCACACACTAGGAATATTTGGAGTTCTAAAAATGTCTTCCAAATAATTGAAAAATAAATTCATGATTCATGTAACATCCTCAATATCATAGTCATAGGTTATGACCTCCATCCACATTGGTATCATCCACTTATAGAATCTTATATTTTGTACCACAACATATCAACCATTGATAAACATTAGTTAACTACGGAATATAACCACCATACATTGTGGAATTAATCTTCAACCACTTAGAAAAATACATAAGAATTTACCAGTATACCACCAAACCCTCTAATATTCCTACCAAACATATTAGTTTTTTACACAAAGATAGAACATGGAAGAAAAATGATATTTAACTACAATCACTTGATTTATTATCTTCATCCATTGAACAAAAAATGTGATAATCATTTACCTCACAACCCTACCTCGAATACTTCAATTGATTTTATGTGACCACCACATTATTCATCTCTCAATAAGTGTCCCCAAACAAGGAAAAAATATCCCCCATTACTATTATGATACTGACTACGAAAAATTCATGAAATCTATGCTATAAGCATATACCTTTAAAGCTTTAAAAGCACTACAAGGTGTTATCCTAAATAAACCTGAGCACCCCAAATACTCCCATTCCTAGAAGGAAACTACATGGTACATATTTTTTACACCACCACCCATATATTGGGATATATCTCAATAGTTTGTGAATTTACCACAATCCTAAAACCCCATACTGTAAATTGAGAACAAATAATAATGGTCCTTTTCACTCTTACACTATAAGAATGCATGAATGACCTTCTTGTAAGCCTTGTAATGGTTACCTACAATCATTATAATTGATGAAAATGATAACATCCCTTATGTAGGAACCTTTTTTATTCATTAACAAAGAATATTATCACATATGTTACCTCCAAGTAGTGTGAGGAACTGGCCTACTAGTAATTAGTTCAACATTTCTAAGGACACATGTCATTTCAAAAAACCCACAAATTTTATCAATTCGGGTTACAACTAATTGAGCATCATTTATTTATATCTCTAAAGACTCACCCTAAATTATTCAATATTAGATAAACCACATTGAGTCTCTATTGATTGAATGTTCGGTTGGACAACAAACAACTTGGTTCTATACTAATTTCTCCACATAAAATACATTTAGAACCTAAATTTTTTAACAGTAGAAATATTCCACACATATGATGTTGTTTAATATTTCTATTAACTACCTATAATGACCCAACCAACACATAATGCTATTTTTTCATACTCGAACTTTGTCACTGTCATCATCGACATCATGATCACTACCTAGGTGCACCACACCATATGGTCAATTGAACTGTTATTAGAAGTAGACATACACAAAGGTCAATACATCACATACAATAAGTACATATGTCATGATAATCTTAAAGGAAATATGTGATGCATGTCAAACCACATTATAATATATCTATCAGTAAATTATATATGATATAACTACCTAGAAATCAATGTCCCTCACATCAGTTGACAACTCATAATCACAGTAAAATCTATGAATATATATTTGATGGCCTAGTAACCTTAAAATCCCTTGGAAATCGTGTATGTGCCAAAAAATAAATTCTTTTCAACACAATCCTTGAAAAAAACAATTTTTCATATATAAGAACTCCAAAAAATCGGTAAAAAATATATCCATATCTAAAATAGATTTTTTAATCTTTTGAACATAATAACCATGTTTGGTAAATAAAGACACATGACCTTATGTGTCCATCCTTTTATTCTTGTGGCTAATAAGTATTACCAGGGGTCCTAAGTGGATACATAGGGAGACTACTTCAATAATCAAAGGGAATATTTACAAATAACCTATGTATAAAATTAAAAAAATACATAAAAAATAAAAAAACTACCAAAATTAGGAATGAATGAAGAAACAATAGAATCAAAAGTAAAAAAAAAGAAAAAATAGTGAATTACCCACAATGATGATAATTTATAGAAATAAAGAAAATTTTTTAAGATATAATAGGCTCTAAAACATGATGGTTCACCACATCTTAGTCTCCAGATCGTACCACGAAAAAACACTATATGAAAAACCCAACCATTAGCCCAACCCATACCTGTATATGGGAGGTTCAGGTAACTTGGTTACAAAGGAACCCAAGAGGGGTGTGAGTAAAACTATGTAGTAAAATATCAATGTCACCACATATTTAACGAGTAATATTAATTTTAATGAAATGTGATATTCTCATCAGAAAAAATAGTAAATTTATAAATTCACATCATATAACAATAGAATCAATGACAAAATGGTAATAAAAACCCATTTTATGATTGGTCATGCTCTTAAAAAGATTCCATAAATCCCATACATACCTATTTCAGATCAATTTTATAAGGATCAACATAAAAACATTATGAAGTTATCTTGATCTGGCCACAAATTTATAACCCGACTACATAGTATCCCCAAGGAATCAGATCAAATTTTGGAAATAAGGTTGTCTAGTGAACAAGTTCTCAGAATCGACAAGGAATAAAGTCTTTGTTGGGACACATGTATGATATGTGAACATATAAATGGAATCCAAATGAATCTGTGTTTCATATCAGGAAAAAATGTTGATTCATGATCAGGTACTCTAAATCAACATGGCATAGAGTCTCATGTTAGGTAAAATTCTCATCTTTCCCCATGTATTTGGGACAAGACTCTCGGTATCCTCAATGAATATAGTAGATCGTTCTACATTGATTCCATGAGGAATAGTGTGCCATAAAATTGTTTTAATACTCATTAAAAATATATATGTTCATTCTAAAAAGATATTAAGCTTCTACCATGTACTCATTTCTTGGTTCATCAATGTTTTGAGCCTTAAATATTTGTACTCAGCAAAAACCCCAACACTAAGTCCCTTCTATTTATGATATAAAATCAAAACCATTAATGGAATATTCAAAACGCATAAAATGGTAGATAATAAAAGATATGAATAACACATAATATCATCATGATGAAAATGTAACATAAAAATTAACATGTGATCATTAATGAGACTTGGAAATAAAGGATACATAATAAAAATATTGATAGTCAAAACAAAAAAGATTCTAACAACTATGAACACATTCACATGGTAACATATTTGAACTTGATAAACATGTTTCCCTAAATTTGGTATGACATCAAGGAGACTATAATTCACATATAAATAGTGCATTTTATATCTTACAACGTCTTAAAAACTAAACATGTGATCAACATTAACCATGGTCTTATAGGATTTACCTCCCAAGAAGAACAAAAAATCACTTTCTATCCATATAGCCTACAGAACTCATATGTGAAAAATCCATGAACATCAGCGGTCGGTATCAATCCAGTGAAAAAGTGTCCACCAAGGAGCATTTAAGTTTGATGAATTACCTTAAGCATAGATCTATTAATTTATTAAGAATATGTCCAAATGAATTATTTAAGCACATTTATAATTCATTAGAAATTATGATAATAAGGGTTATTCACCCAAGGAGGAAAAGTTATACAACATTCATATAATAGTTCAGGAATGTCATGGGGTAAAGTACACATGACTGCCTTCCTCAAATAATGTCTAATCCAAGAAAAGAAAATACCAATGCATTTTCAAGAGAATCACAAGTCCTTTTCATCACTATTGATCGTAATGGGTTCCAATATCAAGGGTCAAATTTGAGAAAAATTATTTCAATATTTTTTATTAATAATATAATGAATAAAATATGGAAACACAAATGATTGTATGAAGAACTCATTTCTAATGACATACATGATGTTATTGCCCAACCAAAACTGTGACCAACAACCCCTAAAGGTCTTTCACATTCATCGAACACCAATTCGAGGAAAATCCTTATCACATGGTAACACTAAAACATGCAATTTAAAATAATTAAAATGTATACATAATAATAATTCAACCAATGACACACCATCATTAAAATTCTCATCATTATAACTCATTCATAATCACGTGACATAATATTTCTATCGTCATCCAATGTATAATCCTCATCAAATAATTCTTTCAAGATCAATAGAATTTCATTTTGATTATCTAATAAGTATAAATCCAAAATTAAAGGATATTTGAAGATAATAGACACTAATAACATTCATAGGATAAGATATCTGCAAACCCTAAATATTCAAATATAGATATTAAATATTATATTTGAAATTCAATATGATACAAAAACAAATTCATGAAGATGGTAATAGTTTTGTGACTTAAGTGAATGGAACGATTTTTTTTATTATTTAATGAAATTTCTCATCCACCATGACGAAAGGAAATGTTAAAGAGTTATTAGCAATGATTCTCAGCAAGGGTATGTAAGGGAGATTCATAAGAAAAAATAGAGAATAAGTGTATGAGAACATGGGAATAACATTTGAAATTTGTACCACTCCTATCAAATATCATAATATTTAGTCACTTTTTAATGATTGGATGGACATAATATACAAATCATAAGGAAATATGAAAACATGAGATATGAGTGCATAATATTGGAATAATTCATATAATTTTGGCTTAAAAATAATCATTTAAAATAGTTTCTGTAGTAGGGAAGGATCAAATATTTAGATATCATAGTATAATTTTCTCACTCCCTAAACCGTCATAAATTATTTGATCCACTCCTTGGGCCATCATTGTGGAAAAAAACCATTAATTAATTGGTTTACTCTCTATTCTCGTACATTATATCTAATGAGATAAAAATCAATACCCAATGAATTTGAGAGAGATATAGGTACCATCTATTAGAAAATGAAAATCAACATTATGTGTTCCATAAGATCATAAAACATTCACCATATCATTTCACATGAAATGAAATGGGTTTTACAAACACCTTGCCACAAAATAACTTATGGAAGAGAAACAAGTTTCAGAATGATTACATCATTTCATCATAGCATAACCCATGAATATTAGTATGATTCATAATACATCTTCCATTTCATAAATGTTGAAGATAAATAGATTTCATAAATATCATTTGATCATTATCATAAACCCTATAGATAAAAAATAATAATGGTTGGCTAGTATTATATCACTAGTAATGATTCAATTTATATCATATTAAATGGAAACATAATTCAAAATATCACACGTAATATTCCATGGTATAAATTAATTTTACCTGAAAATATATGTCAAAAAATTTAATAATATATTATTGAAATCATTTTCATTGAAAATAACCTCTAAATTATATAATGTAAGATTTAAAAAACCAGTAAAACATTTATTTTAAAAAAATACCATTTCCTATTATTGTTTTTCTAACAATAAACCACATTAAAATTAATTTTATTCAATTATTAACATAGAATATAATAAATTAATATTCATTGAAATGGTTGTTCATGATGGTATAATTATCTATTCATTAGAATCTTGTTTAAATGATGATTCCTTTTTCCATTATGATAAAATGCTAATGGTTATTTATGAGAAAACCCCATAAAGATTCCATTCAAAACCATTTTAAAAAATTAAACTGTGGGTGAAAATTTCATTAATTAATAACATGTAGAATGTTAAAAAAAACTAAAATCATTTTCACAAAATATGTATTTATAAAAAAAGAGGGTTGAATGATGAGAGAAACATAGTCGCTTTTTCTAGAAAAATAATTATTTAACACAGTATAAGATAATGAGATGAAGATCAATAGGAAAAATAAATCTGATGCTATAAGGATAGGGGAAGAAACATACTGAGTTTACTAAGATATGAATCATAATATTTAATCATTGGGAGCATAAAAATAAATAATGTTAGTGGAGAATTATATACACCTTAATATATAACTTTTATCCCCGTAAAGGTTAATTGAGATAAAAATCCCTTACCTCTTTTGTATCATTGGCACTATAAACACCATGAAAGATACATACTCAAATGGATATGTAATTACTCATAATTTTCAAGATAATAATAAAAAATAGTCATGGGAATCATATAAGCAACCTAAAATAATCATATGGTGAATATCACTTGTGCCTCATAGAAAGTAAAAGTGATACATAAATCGCTTACCTTATGTCTTGAATTGCATTGGACACATTCAAAAATCCTTTATAATAAATTCATTATTATTATATATCTATCATATAACCTTAATAATTTGTATCCCACCATATATGATATACATATACACTTTTTAAACTTTTATTTAAGGATCCTAATTAATGTTATGTTTCGGGTAATAACTAATTTATTTTGCACATATGCTTTAGTAGTATACATTAGATTAATTTTTAATTTCCTCATGGTTATATAATTTAAGAAAATAAAATAAGATATAAGTATCATACATACTCAATATATATGAATTAAAATCAACACATAAATCTATAGATATAAAATTTAAATAAGTCATTCATGGAGACTATAGGTCGTACAAATGATTGAATGACATTTCTATTTTCTTAAATGATAGAAAAAAAAATTAGTAAATAATATTTTAAAATTTTAGATTCATTTTTATTTTAAATTTATAATTTATATACATTAAAATCATCCTTAAAACCCTCCATGTAATGTTTAAGTGAAAATAATTCACTTTGCTTTATGAGGCGGTAGTTTGTCTTACACATAATAGACGTTATCATATCCCTCATAAAATGAAATTAAATATCGTATCTGTTATATCATAAGAAAATAAGCATTTAAATGTCATAAATATTATATATATATTTTAAATCTATTACTAAATCATTCCTTAAAAGGTGGTAATGGAGAACACACTACATCAGTTGGCAATGCGATAGTCCTCCATAAAATCAATCAACCATTTCGTTTCCAATTGGATGAAACTAGAGAATGATATCATTTGTTAAATTAATAAAATAAAAAATAAGAATAAATTATAAAATTTAGATACTAAATTTTTATTTTTTTAACAATATTAATGGTGGAAAGAATATAAATAAAAAATGTGCTTATTGAAGAGAATTACATTATCTTATATTCAACTATATTGGATCTATAGTTAAGGACCCCATTTCTAATATTTTTAGAGGGTATATAGTAATGGAACATTGATTATGATGATGGGGAAGGATTTATTAAGTGGTTAAATGATCTAAACCTCTTGAGATGTGGGAATAATTCATTGTTTGTGGTGGCATTTTTTATTTGGGGGAAAGGAACACAATAAGGAACTAAATTTACTGTTCCAAAAAGAATCAAAAATAATAAATTTATTCCCATGGAAGAAGATACCTAATGAACATATATTCTAAATTTGGAAATATAATATTGATATATGGCATAAAAATAGTAATTTTAAACGTTTTATAGTAATTTTAACTAATATATTCTTTGTTTGACCCTCTATAAACCCATTTTGTGCGTTAACTACAATAATTAATTTTCAAAATTTTAGCTATTAATTGTGGCCAAAAATTAATTTTACCATAAACTATATTATAAATTATTATTACTCAACATAAGGAATTAATTTTAATAAATTCACTACACAAAATTTAAAAAAATTAATGTAAAAATAATCCCTCATACATAATGAAAAAACAATTTCCAAACAGACATCTATAAAATGTTTTTAAAAAAATATATCATATTTGAATATGAGATTGACTCCCATAACATAATTTGGGTTAATAAATTTATAATTAAATTACATCTACTTTTACATTAGTTTTGAAATAATATAACCCTTATAATTTTTTTAAATTAAATGATTGTTTTTCATAATATGCATGTATTTTTTAGTATTCATTATAAATATATACTCTTATAAAATGTTCAAAAAGACACTAAAAGATAATTTTTACATCATAATTTAAATTTTTTATTATATCTGTAATAAATAAAATTTATAAAATTGTAAAATATAACATAAAATTTAAAAAACATGAAATATGTGATACAAATATTTAAAAAAATATACTATTTTCCTGAGTAAAATTGTATTTTTGGACATCTTTCGAAGAAAACAAATTTTATTAATGTTGAAATTTGAATTGAATATATAATGTATAGATTTCATTAAAATAATTCACTAAATCTGATTTATAAAATTTATTGAGGAAAATTTAATTGTTGTACATAAGAATAGTATTTGAGAAAAATATATAATTTTAAAAAAAAATATTTTTATTCTGTCTAAATGGTCAAAAAGTTATTCATTATATATTTTTGTGTAAACCGCTTATTTTCATAATTTTTTTAATCTTATTCATATCCACCTATACAATGGATAATTGATAGTTATGATATTAAATAATATTATTTTAACAATGTTCATTGTTTTATTTAATCTCATTATTAGAAGTAATGAATTCCCAATTTACCATTTCATTTATTACAATAATTATTCAGTGTTACATGTAATAAAATATATTCAAATGATTAAATTTATTTGTAGAAAAAATATTTAACAAAATTCATATGTGTTAAATTCTACCCCATTATAAATTGATGTTTCCCTTGAAAATCGTCACTCCCATACAAAATTGAGGAAAATTATACAACATTATAAACATAAGATATAATATAGCTTTGTCATGTTGGCAGATTTTCTAGAAATGTTTTCAATAGCGAGTGGTTTTTTTCTTACACATTCATTGTATGATCCAGAATGTCAGTTGATTGTTCCTTATAATAATGATCCCTTTCCAGTGGTATGTCCATTGAGTTTGGTATATATGGTGTATCATGTATTTATATCCTCTAGAGAGATATGTAGAACAAAATATGGAATTTATTGTGAATTTTTGGAAGAAAAAAGCAATTAGATACGATCCCAAAGTAATTATTAATATCAATGTGAATGGTATACCAATGATTTAGTTTTTCATTGTAACATCCATATAGAATTACAGTCTCACCAAAATAAAAATCTAGATCCCATTTATGATTATAGTCATAAAATAATGGTAAATTTATTATAATGTTATTGTTTCCCTAATGTGTTACTACATAGAACCTATTTTCTCACCTGTTTCATCAACTATGTCACATCCTAATGGGTTTATTTATAAACCTTCATTCATGTGTAATGGATTTTTATAGATTTTTCTATAATTATATTCATAAGGGTCCATTTTAATACTTGAATGAAATATATTATTTTATTAAAACACAAATAGAAAAATTTTATAATCTCAACAACATCTGAATTCCAAAAAACAAGACCTAAACATATCCTTTAAGATTTGAATTGTATTCAAATTTTTATTGTCTGTCTAAGGGTGATATACAATTCTTAAACTCAACTCCAAATAAATATATTTCTGAATAATTTTCGTAGACATCGAGGTATGATTCAGAAGCAGATCAAATATAATTTTATGTGTAAATCAAAAAAAACATACAACTTCATTAAAGTATATATGAAAAAAATGACCCAAATATAAAAATTGTCTCATTTAGATGATGTGTGATAACTTTGACTGGTGATCAACTACATAACATGTAGCATTGTTCATTTTGTATTTGTTTTTGAGTTTGGTGGAAAATCCCATGGTGACAATTTCAATGTTCAGTTCTTGTATAGATAAGGATTGTAGAATCCTTAAAAAAAATTGTCTCTCTTACATAACATGATGACATAACATGTTCGGAGATAAATACATAATAGTATCTATTATTGTTTTTTACTATTGAAAATACTCGTTCACATAGTCCAATGGTAGGCTATATACCCTTTCCATCATTGGATTGTGGGTCCAATCCCCATGTCCATCCCATATGTTATTAGTTGTTTCCTGAAATGAATGTTATCCTATCTTCAAAAATATTTTAATAAAATCCAGATATTTAGATAACCAATATTTTCCTTAACATCAAGGAGAAGATAAACCTAAAGTATTACCAATACATTAAATTTTTCCCCCCAAAATGTAATGGAATTTTTTCATAAAGAACATTTTTTTCTAAAATATAAACAAAAAATGGGTTATACTTCGATAAATGACTCCGAAATTATCCTTAATCTTGATAAACTGTAATCACAAAAAACCATAAGAGCAGTTTGTAAGAATTCGATATTATGAAAAACTATATACAAATAAATTCATTATGAAATAAATAACTCTTAACTTAATCTTACATGAAGACTTATCTATTTCAAAAAATAGTATATCCACATATGTTTCATAATTCTAACATATAAAATACAAATTGGAAAAATATATATGAAACACAATTCATTAATCCAAATTCATTAATACATCAACCATTTTACTTATATTATTTGGTATTATATTAATCTATCCTTGGTATAAGGGATAACAATTAGATTGAGTATTGACTAAAATAATTTACAAGTTCCTCACAGATATGAAATCAAATTCCATTTAAATTAATTACAATATAAACATGATTTCCAAAAAGAATACATATTTAACTCTCTTTGAGATATTCGTACAGGTTTATTACCTAATTATATATATATAGGAACTCAAATCCTTTTTTTACTATGTTAATTACCATATAAAATTTCATATAAGTACATATTATTCTTATTTAATGTGTTTTAAATATCATTGATCTTCACATTTTTAATCACATACCATCATTGCTGCTTAGGTGTGATAATAATATATTTCTCTCCCTGCAACAACAAATTTGGTTACCCATAATGACTAGAACGTCCATTAAATTTACTTTTAACAATATTCCAAATTCTTCCAACCATTTAATATAAGAACAAAAACACATAGTGTGAGAAACAATAATCATATTTGGGATCATAATATATAAAAATAATCATTTATTGGATATCTATGTCATGACACATTAATTTTTAATCTAGGAATCCTTTGGATTATCCTCTTCAATTCATGATAATTATTAACTTCATCCATTATGGTTCCTAAAGCATTTATTGTATTTCCAAAAACATTACATTTGAGTGTCAGACCACGTTTTCTCACTACCTATTTTCATTCAATAGGTGATGATCATATACATCTCAATGCACCCTTTTCAGAGTTTCTACCCATTGAAACAAATCTTCTAAACCACATCAACTTTTATTATCTTGATATGGATGTAATTACTAAAAAACCACTCTATCTATCATACAAAAAAAATATCAATATATTTTCATATACTTTGTATCATCCATATAATTATACAAAGTCATATTACTAGTCACATCGATAGAAATAACCATAAAGATCTCACTAATATTTTGGCATCCTTGTTTACAATGGTTAAAAAATCCTCTTATATAATACCAAATGTAGTGACCCTAACCATTCATATATAGATATTATATCTTTCTAGAAGAATATTCAATACCATACAGAAATACAAACCTAAGAATAATAATAATTTACTGAATTTTTAGATAGGAAAAAAAATATTCATAATTATTTAATGATATTCAACATCTCACAAAACAATATCTCTTTATATAAATCTTCACAAAAATACCCTACCTAAAATAATCCCTCATAACCTTTAGGAAGGAAACATAATAGATGGCGAGGTAAGAAGATATGTGTTGGTATTAAAGGATGATATATAAATGTTTCATGAGTATTTCATTTGAAATCGATACCCATCATATCAAATATCATAATATTGATTCATGAAAAAATATTGGTTTTTCATATAATTTAGATCACAATGAATTAAAATAATAAAATCCATTATATAATAACATTTTCATGACCCATACCTCGAGGGAAGTTCAATGACTACCCCATGCCCACATCCAAAAGGGTATGGGCTGGCGACTTTCACCGAGTAGGCATATCCGAAAAATGGGGGGAATTTTCTTCAGTACCTGTTCACACACACACATCTCCATGATAAATTTTTGACCAGAATTTTTTAATTAAAAAAGATTTTATAAAACAATGATACCAAAAACACTGTTGAATAGTATAAATCTAAATGTAAATTGGGCCAGAAAGCAATCACACCAGAAGAATTGTTTTCCAAGGTGAATTCACATGTTCCAGAAACTCATCCCAAGAAATACATACCTGAAGGGTAGGTAAAAATAAATATTTATAAATTCATAAATGAAAATTTAATCTATTGTTCCTCTCTCTAAGAACCCTTTTATCCAGATTCCACTAAGGACACCATCAAAATGTTGATCATCTGTATAAGACACGACACCTTCAAACATAACATGTGGATTGGTGAGAAAATCAATACATAGTTTGGAACCTGAAATGACATAGGTAATACCAATAATAAGTACATGATGTATACAAAAAGGTAAACATAATAAGTACACAAAAATAAAAGACACGATCTTTGGAAAATACATCCAGATCACATCGGAATAAGTCTAATGTAAAAATAGAATTATTTCCGGTTGTAGTCCCCAGATCTCCTAGTTACTATGACACTAGAAGTGTTGATGGAGCATAGAGTATTATTGGTACACATAACATCAATGGAACACAGATCATCAGTGTTGGATGAAGCATCAGGCATCCCAATATCATCACTAGAACCTGGAGTGAAAATGGTAACAGGGATATCAATTTTTCATTGAGTGTCAATGGCCTTAGGAGCAGCGATGGTGCATAAAGCATTGATGGAACAGAAAGTGTTGATGTATCATGGAGAATTGATAGTGAAAGGTGGTTTGATTGCACATAGAGAGTCAATGGGACATATAACCCTCCAAGTCACATAGTTACCATGATCACATAGTCACAACTGGCCATAAGATTTTTCTCGTATCAGGATAACCAACTCTTCAAGCCTTTTGGTTGTAAACCAAATCCAAAATAACACAAATAGATTATTAAAAATGAACTGTCATGTAACAAGGGTTATAATACCACAAATAGATCTTCTAACAGACACACATTCATTACGTGACTACTATTTTTCTAAAACTGTTTGACCGTGGTCTGATCAATCCTGTTGGATCCAACCCGGCCCAGGACGGATGATCTGACATGGCCCAAACACAATTATCTCTTTTGGTTGTGGTGTCTAGACCACTAGTCGAGTGTTTGAATTTCAGACATGGCCCACCCTAGTTACATATTACTGGTCAACGCGGTGTCAAACGATGATTGACATGGCTGACCCACCTTGCATGCCAACGGCTCTCGCCACTAGGGGCACTATGTAGTCAATCGCACCACATGTGCAGTCCAGCATCCACCATATTTGTGGTCTCCATAGGGGTGACTACTATTTCTAGTTTTTCCCACACACGGGCGCAACCACGTGACCCCGAGTGTGGCTATATGCCGCTAGGGGCACTACATCTAGAGGTTGCTATCACTACCCCGATGGTCTGTTTTTTTCAAAACAAAACAACTTCGAAGATCATCATCCCCAATCTTTACTACCCAGGGCCTTCACGATGTATACATGAACCCCATGGGTCTTGTCGCATTCAGATTCTCCCATAAAATTGTTTTTTGACCATGAGGGTCCAACGATGAGGAACACCAAGAATGGTGACAATATGATCACATAGAACACCCAAAGAATAGATGGTGGTCTTACTCATGTCATCCTTGATCTATTCATATTATCATAATATAGAAGAAACCAATAATAGAACAATCACCATGATCCATTCCATTTAATTCCACAAGAATTATATCTCCTGAAAGAATGATCAATCCATAGATGAACATTTTTGTGGGTTGTTCCAATTTTTTTTTATTATAATAAGGTGAAAAGAAATCATGAAGAGATCGACATAGTACCTCAAGGTTGGATCAATCATTGAAGAAGATTGGGGTTCACTATTATCATCTATCCTTGATCCAATGGTGATCATCATCGTTCATCAAAGAGGATTAAGTCTTTTATCCTCAGTGGGATTTTCATGGTTATGTTGATAACACTTGATTCCTAAAAAAAGTACTAATTAAAAGAAATCAATTTAGAATTAAAAATTAATTTGTCTTAAAATATTGTATTGATTATTAATTTCAATTTCTAACATTCATAGGTTACCCATGCCTTCCTAGTTTAGGCCTTGCCAAAGGTAAACCTGCTACTCTGAATTTAATGGTGCCCATGAAACTACGATCTAGGTATCTATAGAGTAGTTATTACCAATTTAATGTAAAACTAAAAATTTTCTTTATTTAAAACATGTCATTATTAGAGGAATCCTTCCAAGAAAATCAGGGCTTTGAATCTCACGCTATCATTGTGCATAAAGATAGAATTCTCCAAATTAATTTATAAAAAATAAACATGAGTAAATATAAATTTTACATTCTCCCCACCTAAGGTATTTACATCCCCAAAATCAAAATCAAAATACTACACAACGAAAAAGGTGTGGGTACTGAGCATTAATCTTAGTATCATGCTCCCATCTGCTCTCCTATAGATTCCTATGATTCCACCGAACGCGTATCAAAGGAATCAACTGTCCATGAATGATATAATCATATTGATCCTCTATCTCTATCAAGTACTCCGCAATAGTTTCCCCATCATCAATTCCCCTATCAACCCTGTCAATGTCATGGGATGTGTCATTCATATCATCCCTTGGATGCAAAATGTGGAATAAATCGTACAATTGGTGTCATAAAGAGGTAAGATTGGCAGTATTCCACCTCACCAACTAAACTCAGAATCTAAAAACGGCCAATTTATCTCATAGAAAAATGCTTTCCCCAGAAAATCTCTGAAATCCCCATCATGGTTGTACCTAAAGAAACTCATGGTATTCCTCCATGAACTCCAAATGAATTTTCCATATATCATCACAGAACATCTGATGGATTTTTTCAGTCTTAATCTAGTCCTAGATGACCTTTACCTTCTCGATATTTTCCCTCACCAATTCTGAGCATATGAGTACTGACTCTCCATGGTCTATCCGGTAATGTGCTGACCTACAGGGTCGCATGTATGAGACCTTTAATTCTTTCATACTGATGGTGTAGTGGTATTTCTTGTTTTAAAAAAACATCATAGTTATAGGGGATCATCCCAACGGGGACCAACGTCAAGGATGAAAGACTTTAGAATGTCCTAAAAAAATTGGACTATCATCTCCATTTGGACATCTGTCTGGGGATGAAATGTTGTGTTCAAGAATAGCTGAGTCCTAAATGCCTCCTGCAATCCCATCCACAACTGAGATGTAAATTGAAAATCATGATCCGAGCCAGTTGTCGATAGGGCACCATGTAATCGAACTATATCATACACCTAGAGGCCTCCCATGATATCCATTGAGCTCTACTCATAGATTAGTATGAAGTGGGATGACATGGTGAGTTGTTCAAACATCACTCAGATTGTATCTCATCCCCTAGATATGCATTGTAAACCCATCACAAATTCAATCGATTTCTCATACCACATCCACTCTGGCACCTCAAGTGGTTGGTTAAATCTTGAAAGATCCCATTGATTAGCCTTCACTTGCTAGAATGTGAGGATTTGAGAAACTATCACTAGCACCACCTTATTCATACTCAACCACTAGAACTAATGGAATATATCTTAATAAATATTTTACACTCCCGGATGTACTTACAAATAGGAAGTATATATCTCCCACACGAACTCCACCAGTAATGCGACTGCTACTACTTTTCATCCGTTGATGAAAATGATGAGCTCCCCACCTTATTAATATCAATTAAGGGAATTCCTGGTGGACATATAAGCACATACGGTCTCATAGTCAGGGTCTCTGAGCTTTGCATCCCTGATTAGCTGTAAGAGTGTAGGGGTTAAAACAATCGACATGAGGCATGTTTCTTCATCTTCATCTACAATGGAAAAATGCAATGCAGAAAACTTATCTGTTTCAACCCTCAGTAACTGCAAGATGTATCTACTACTAAGAGAATCTTCCACTACTATCCCTTTCACATGTTTATAGACAATAAATAAGTAATATACTTTTATAAACACAAGTCATTGTGGATATCTCATGTAAAGATCCCTCTATGAGAATATATAAATGTATCTCTTATACTCATAGTTGATAGAAAATTGCTCTCATAGTAGGTAGTATCACCACTTATTTAATTCAAGGACTACTGCCTCTAGATCAATATCATGGTTCATGTAGTTTTGGTCATGCTTCCTCATTTGGAATAAAACATAGGCAATAAACTCTTTCCCTAGCATCAGGAAACAACAATATGTAGTCTCTGATGCATTGAAGAACACCACATACTCAAAATCCTCTTTTGGTAATCTCAAAATAGTGGTGCTCATTGATCACTACATTAGCATCTAAAAGAACTACTGGCACATCTCTATCCACAAAAAGTATTCCCCTTCTGGGTCAAGGATGTAAAGGTTGCTACTACTTGTGAAAAGTCAATTATAATCCTCGTATAGTACCCATCCATGAATTGGAAACAATACAACCCAGTAAATCTCTTGGGTGGCTCCCAAGAAACCACTACCACAATATTCACAGGACCTACTACATCTCCAACCTCTGGGATGAAGTTTCATATAAAGTATATATCTAGAATATAGAATTGAAATATAGATGGCATCCCATAATGTTGGTTCTCTTGTAGTGTGTCTACGACCATCCTCAAGTGTGTTGTAATGTTTTCATCAGACACTAATTACATTATGATATCATCAATGAAGACCACAATGAATTGGTATAAGTAAGGATAATAGATTCTATTCGTGAGTCGCTTGAACACTATCTATTTATTCTTCAAGGCAAATGAAATCACAATGTACTCGTAGTGGCCATACCAATATCTAAATAATGTATTTGTGATTTCCTCATCCCATACATGAATTTGGAGATAGACAAATCTATGATATATATCCAAGAACCACCTATCTCCTTTAATTTGATCGAATAGTTCTTTAGTCATTGGCTTTGGATATTTTTTCATCATGATCACCTAGTTCATGTTCTAGATGTCTACACATAACCTCAAGCTCTCGTCTGACTTCTTGGAAAAACACTAGGGCTGCCCAGGGTGAAACACTTTGGCTTATGAATCCCTACCTCTACTAGTCCACCAACTATAAACTCAACTAATGAAGCTCTATAGGATCCATCTGATATATAGCTATTGATATAGTTTCCATCCTATGGTATAGATAAATGCATAATAATACCTCATTGTGATGAGGTTATTCCAAAAAATCATCTAGAAATACATCTGCATACTCATCCACCACTATAGGAAAATAATGATTTTGTTCATTCACAAAACTAAGGGTCATGATAGCCAACTGGTGTGTGATCAGATTCACCATCTGATATGCATGATGATGTTACACTTCAGGGGATTCATTTTCACCAAAAAAGGAAAACATGGTCCCATCTCCAAAGAAACACATCACTCTGTACCTAAAACAGTCAATCTGGGCCGGAACTGCAGATAAACAATCGATACAATGAATGAAGTTGTAAGGCCTCAATGCAGCCACCTGTAGATCCCAAAAGAAACTATCACCAAATATACTAAGTTAATACAATCAATACCACTGTTTTCCTGTTGAATCTTTCCTGTATAAGTCTCTAAGCATAAGGACCACGTCAATGGTTCCACTAGAATCTCCAAGTCTAAAACAATGGTCCTGGTTAGAAAAGTGTGGCGGACACCTATGACTATAAAAACTATAAATAGGATATAAAAGAAACATATATTAACTCTAATAATCATTATATAATTGGGTTCATAATCTACCTTCACCTGAAGTTGTCATCTTCTATGTATGTCAGCTCCCTATGCCAATGGTGGACCACCAATCGGTGGTGGTGGTAGTACCTCAAAACTCCACCCAACTCCTGGTACACATCTATTTCGTCTTCCATATACACTAATTGGTGGAATTTCTTGTTTATACCTTCTCCATTACCTCGATAGAACCTTTTAAATTTACGGATTAGTCGTATGATGTGTTAGACAATATCTAACCAGATGTCCCCAACAGCAGCCTGAGTAACACAGTATGTGTTTTTTCGCTAACTCTCTCTACCTAGGGAATGCCACATTATTGACCCCATGTCATAGTGTTATCCTCTATACTATCTGATCCTCTTGGATCCCTACTTTAGCTTTCATCTACCAACAACCGATGATTTTTCTACCAAACATCCTATGGTAGCTCCCAATGTTGGTGTCTACACCGCTAAAAAAATCTCTACAAGCAGGGATTTCACCAGTACCCCATCATATGTATGAATTCTATGGGATATCATGGATTACATGATCTCCTGGTGTAGCCCCTGATCTAAAGTTTGGTCTATAAATAACTTTTCATACACTATATCTCTGCAGTAGTGAAAAATATCCCTAAATCTTGTTGCATACTATTCATATGATAGGATTATTTACTGCAGATGCAGTAGCACCCATTTATGAATGAATAAAAATACATCTAGAAATAAATCCTCCATGAAGATACGCTCAACTTCTGTCTATGTGAGGTTTGTCACCTAATTTATATGGATCACTAATATCCACCATCTCTCCATTAAGCCTTGAAGATGATTCACGGCTAGGAATGTCATATGGTCGAGAAGCGACCTCACTAGTTGGAAGACATATGTAACAACCTCCAGATAATCCATACCATCTATGGGTTCAGGATGACTCGTTAACCATTGAGGTCACTCCCTATAGAACTAATTCAATGCACACATCATGGTTGTGTCCTCTACCAATAGCGCTAGTAGTGACTACTACTCTCTAGGTGGTGGTATCACTGGTACACCACCTATGGATGTGATCTCTAGTACTGGCCCCTGTACTATTGCCACATCACCAAGAGGATCACCCTCCATATCATTCATAGGATTCCTTGATGGATATATATGTGAATTAATCTTGAAATAGAGCATGATGTATTACATTCAATATAGTATACCTAGTGTGCAAACACTAAATCAAGATGGATACTAGATCAAATTCAAAACTATATGATGTATCTTCCATTTACTCCCTATAAAGACTATTTTCATGTCCTGAGTCGAAAATCATAATTTAGATCCATGGTGTGTGGACACGTTGATCTCTGCACCTACCCTTGAATCCAAGGCTAGAAAGCCGATCTCAAAACATGTAACTCTTTATCCCCAACCCAATTTCATTAACTCATTGTTTTTTTGGGTAGAAATGACCACCTCTGATAGAAATATATCATGAATTGTGCCCCAGGACTTATGTAATGACTACCCCATAACATCCACTAATAGGCTCTGGGTTGGAGAGAAACACCGAGTAAGAATATCCCAAAAATGGGATTCATTATCTTATGTGCTTATACACATGAACACGTCTCCAAGAAAAAGTAATGAACTGAAAACACAAATTAATCCAGAATAAATACTGTTATTATTCCAAAAAATCAATGATAGTAGGAAGCCAAATGTATATTGGGACAGAATGAAATCCCAAAACATGAAAATTCATTAATGGTTGATGTACAAGGTCTTGAAACCCATTCATATAGAAACATATCAAAATGTTAGGTACCTAAATAGCTGCCTGATGTCATGGATACACACATCATCTATTGGGCCTCTCTATAAGAACCAACTTTCCTCAGTCCACCAAAGACTCTATCAAAGTGCTGATCATCTTCACAAGACATGAAACATGTAGGCATAGCCGGTGAGGGGTTTAGTAAAACAATACTCAGTAGAGAATTTGAAATCACGAAGGAAATACCACTAATAAATACACAATGTACACCATAATTGAAACACATGATATAAACCATAACATAAACAAAAAAATGTTCAATAAATAGGGTTATCTCACAATGGTATATGTAAAAAGCAAAAAGAGAAGGATTTCCAGTTGCAGTCCATAGATCTCCCAGTCTCCATGAAACTAGAACTGTCAATGGTGCACATATCGTCGATAAAGAATATAGCACCAATGATGCATGGAGCGTTGATGGCACACTGAGAATCCAAAGAACATGGAGTGTAGATGGCACCATGAGTGGTGATGGATCCAGAGACGTCGATGGCACACAAAGGGTTGATTGATCCTAGAGCAGTGATGGAGCTCGGTGTGTCAATGGTGCATAGATCATGGATGGAGTATGAAGTGTTGGTTGTACACAGATCATAGATGGTGCACAGAGCATGGATTGCACATGAAGGGTTGATGGAGTGTGGAGCATCAATGTCGCATAGAGTGTGGATGGTGCATGAAGCGTAGATGGCCCATAGATCATCAATGGTTCACATAGCATTGATAAAACATAGAACATCAATGGTTCATTCACTCCCCAAGTCATACAGTCACCATAATCACTTAGTCATAGCCACATGTAGGCTTCCACTCAAAGGGATATTACACTAATAGAACATTTTCATGAAGCCATTAGGTCATAAACATACATACACAAAAAATCACATATAGTATCTCAAATGGAATTTTTTGGTGCAAGATTCCGACCACTACAAACTGCTCATCAAATGGAAACAGAGTTTGTAAGTGACTGCAATTTTTCTTAAGAGGTTTTAACATGATCCTACCCGACCCGACCCGGTAATCCCGACCCAACCCATACCAGATCCAGCCTCTAGCCCTCGGGAGAGTCATTTATTCCTCTGTATGACCCACCACATGTGGTCGGTAGTGTGTGCATCGGACACAGTTCTCCCCGGCTGTGTATATCCGATCAAGGAATTGTAGTACCGTGTATCAAGCTGATGAACCACATTCCCTGGATGCACACACAACTCTATTATGGGTCCCTCCTTGGATGTGGCATCATGTTGTGTCCCTTCTCCATTGTGTCCCTTCGATTACTACCCACATCTCCAAAAAACATGGGCCATATATTGTGTTTCCACTTCCGTATTCACTTATTGGGTGACCATTGTCCTTTTCCGCACCCGTATGTGGCTACAGCCACGTGCCACCAGACATCTACATACACCACTTTCAGTGCCATCCACCGATGCCCATGGTTCTTTGAGTCACCTCCAGTACATTAGTGCTTTTTTTTTCTAGAAAAAGAGCCACATCTGTGATCATCGATTCACAAACTCCACATACCTAGTCCTTGATTGGCCTTGATACCCATTGTGGATCCAATCACCTTCAGAGCCTCTGATAAAACTATATTGTGACCATAAGGGTCCAAGTGTGTGGAATTCCAAGATCTAAGAATGAAGGATTACATATAACACTTCATGAAAATATGTTGACTTTTTTTATGTCAACCATGATCTGTTTTGTTAGAAAAATTAGGAAGAACCCTATAGCCGAATAATCACCAATATCTATTACCCTTAATCCTGGAAGAATTATCTCCCCCATTTGAATGGTCAAACTACTGATCAACCTATTCGTGGGATTGTAATCATTTATTATATAATTCTATGATTGGGAAAAAAATTCAATAATAGATCAACACCCTACCTCGAGGAAGAATTAGTCGTTAAGGAAGAACATGGTTCTGTGTGGGTATCGATACTAGACCTGCCTACATTCATCATCGTTCATCAGAGAGGCTTCCATCTCCATGACAGACATAAATTTCAATGATTATGTGGAGAACCCTAGATTCCTAACAATAGGTCTTAATTAAATAATATAAAATCATTGATAAATAAAATATTTTTGTTAATATATTTTAATGATGGATACATCCAATTTCAAACATTCACGGTCGACCCATGATGATTGATGTTAGGACTCACCTATAGTAAATCTAATACTCTACCATATATTATTCCACCAAATTTATAATCTGAGCAACCATTTATAATTTCATCCTAGTTTAAGAAAAATCATTAGGTTAGATTTATTAAAAACCAATCATTATTTTAATAACCATTCTGAGCATACCATGCCATAGAATCTTATGTAATCCCAATACATAGTCTCAAATTTTCCCATTTAATTTAAATAAATAGGAAAAAATATTATTCATTACAAAAATTTTCGAAAGGATATTGAATTTTGGAGTACGCATAATCATCAAAAATAGTTTCCATTATAGTTAATGATCACTTACGTGGATATCAAAGTGGAATGGGTTAACTACCAAAACCCCCATAGTAGTCCAGGTTCACTCTTAAAACCATCCTCATAGACAATGTCCCTTACTAATCTTGATTAACTCCTCATTCCATTTCTTTCTATCCCATGAGATATAAGACATTACAAAATTCACAAGGGGGATATAGGTCCCGCATATTACATAATTAAACTTATATGTGTGTGCTGCATAAGAACATAAATCATTCATAATATATTAAACCATTAAATCAAATGGGGTCCATACACATTTCATCATCTAATATCTAATGAAAAAAATACTTGTTTCATACCCATTTCATCATTAAATCCTATATTAACATGTGAAAATAAGTGTGTTCCATCAGAATTTCATCATGTTCATTCCACTAAAAGAGAAATGGTTTTGTAAATTTCATTCCTTATTAAACATAAACCATATTGAGAAAGTATTAAAATAGTATCACATGATGATATCCCAAGAAAATAATAAGTTCAATCAATGAAATTTATCTTATATTGAAATGATTTTGAATGAATACCTCAAAATAAACGTAGAAAAAAATGAATTTTCCTTGAAAATAAATTTTTTAAAAATCAAAAAATATTTTTATAAATCCGAATTATGGATAATAATCTTGAAAAATAATAATGGAAAATTTTAAATTAATTTTATTCATTAATTAAGAAAATATCATTTCTAATTGGAAACAACATTTTTAAACATACAAAATATTTCAAAATATTTTTATTATAAAATAAAAAATGATGATTATAAAGAAACATTTAGGGAATTTATCGGTCATGATGGTTGAAATTCCATTCATTTCATATATGTTTAAAAGATCGCTCATTTCATATTTTCAGTAAAATATAAAAGGACGTTTCATTGAAAATAACATGAAGATTCCTTTATAAACATTTTTTCAGATCTCAATCATGGTTATTCATTTCATTATTTATATGACGAATTTAATTTATTTATTTAAATAACGTTTAGAAAAAAAAAATTCAAGGAAAAATGGGTTCTGGCTTAAATGAAAAATCATGTTAGTTTTTCATAAATACATTAATTTATAATATAGAGTATATAATTAGAATGTAATGAATGTAAAACATGTATTTTCATTAAATAAACATAGTATAATTATAATAAAGTGTTTATTTGTATTTTTATCACAATATTTCTTCACAATTATCATAAGCATAACTAATCCATATAAACAATGAAATGCTAACATCCAACCTTTACCACATATGTATCTTTTAATTAATTGGTCCATCTCAATAATAAAATAAAAATATACATTGAATATCAAAAAAAAAATTATTCTTGATTTATCATTTCTAAGGGTTAGTATATATCTCACAAAAATGAAAATATTTTCATAAAATAACTTATGTTCAGAAGAATGAAAAATGAGAAAATACCCCATTACTATATTAATAAATTTTTATGTATAAACCACATGAAAGGGTTATACTAAAATGTTTATTTATATCCCAATAATTATAAATATAATATTCATAAAATTTATTCATGGTAATTATATACACCACAAAAAATTAACACATGTTGAATATATAGTGTGCCTCAAAAAAATAAAAGTGGGACAAAAATCCCATTACTTATATATTGACATCTATTGTGCACATTAAAACCGCATGTATTATAAATATAATTTAAATATATAAGTATTACAGAAATATAATAAAATTTAATATTCATTATATTATATAATTGTACCATTTTCTATCTATTTACTAACAGTTCCTTTATTAATACTACTTTTCGGGAAATAATTGATTTGTTGTTCACGTATGTTATGGTTTGAGGTTTTTGGTTACTTTTATTTTCATCATTCTTCCATATTATAAAAGAATATCACCATTATATAAATAATACCAATATTTAGTATATATTTATTTAGACCAATCCATATAGATATATTTAATGAAATACCCCATTCGTGGAGATTGTTGGTTGTATATATGGATAAACGTAATTTTGATTTTCTAGAAGGATTAAAAAAAGATATTTTAATATTATATATAAATTATTAATATTTACTATGTCATATATATAAATTATAGTCTTTATATTACCGTTAATAACTTCGTTGGAATTTGTAATAGAACACGAATCACAACAAACTGTGATGCAGTAGTCCATTGTAAACACAATCAACATTAGCTTATCCCCCACAAAAAATAATGTAAGAATGTGTATGTGATATCATAAATAAAAAAATATAAATGCCAAAAATATCATATAAATATATTAGGGACATAATTATATCGATAATTTAAATGAGATTATCGAAAACAAACTACATCGGTTCATGAAGCAGTAGTCCTGCGTACACACAATCAACAATGTTGTTTTCCGTTTGATGGAACTAGATGTGGTTGTATGTTATTAATTGAATATAATAAAATATTAATATTTTTGAGATAATTTATCTTTTTATATGGAAAATTTTAAAATATAATTAATTTTTAAAAAATTTAATAGAAAATGAGGGACCTTAGTGAATTCAATTACCTTTCTTAGAATAACCTCATTTAGTAATATTATTAATGACCATGTTGTAGATCTTTTTTACGGAACAAAATATATAATATGGGTACGGAAGTAAGTGACTAATTCTCGTATGGTATCGATGAACTATATAACATTAAGGGGTTTAATATGTGAAGTGGTTTTTTGTCCTTTTATAAGTTGGAGAAAGTAACCCACATGTAAACTACATTGAAATTTTGAAAAATTCAAAAATAATAAAGTCATTAAAAATATAAATGATTCCAAATGACCAAATATTATATCATATGGAAGATAATATTTACTTATTTCCATATGATATGAATTGGAATAGTGTTACAAATATCTTAATCCTTATTTTCTTAGTTTATCCGTCACTAAACCCATTTTTACATTAACCGTGTTGATTAATTTTTATTATTTCACTATTCATTGTGGTAAAAAATTTAGTTGAAAATATAATATAATAAAAATTAATATAATTAAAAATATGTAATCCCTTTTCCCAAATTCAAATAATACAATTTTAAAATATTAATTCAAAATTATTCCCAAATACATGATGAATAAATTGTTTTTTCACTGGGAAAACATATAAAAGATTAAATAGTTTTAATATCACAATTCTATATAATGATTTTTAAAATGAAATAAATTGAATTAATAAATTTATATTCTATGAAATTTTTCTTTCAAAAGTATTAAAAAATACCATGAACATTATAAATTAATTAAAAAAATTAATTATTTCAAAAAAACTAATGTTTTCATTATTCATCGAATAATATATCTTATTCATAAATTCATGAAAAATATTGATAATAAAATTGTAAATTTTTTTTAAAAAGTAATCCCATATAGTATTATTAATTTTTTAGATGTTTAAAAATTAATTTTCATAATATTATGTGTGAAAAACCTGAAAAACAATATTTTTTAAAAAATATAGTTTTGAAACAAACACAGTGATTTATTATTTCCTCATTCAAATAAAACACGTATGACAAATGTTAAATGTTTTTGAATATATAATATATACATTTAATTAAAATAAAAAAAATAGTCAATTTTTTAATTAACTAATTTGTAATGTGTTTTTGTGCAAAAAAGTAATTTCTCAAAAAAATATTTTCTATTATTTTTAATTTTTTTAATTTAATTTCCCATATAAAAATTATTTTGATAAAAATGTTTAAATAAAATATTTTCATAATTTATTTATTTGTTTTCAAACCTTCCATTAAATCTACTATGTTATTATTATCATCTTAAATAATAATGTTTTAATAATATATCACCTTTCATTTAAACTAGGGTTTTCAGCTATTGAATGCTACATATAAAATCATGTGTAATAAATGAAAAACATAGTGTTCCATGAAAAATAAAATATTTCTAAGATTAAACATATTTTAAATAATTTATTTTAAAAAATCTTATGGTGTCACAAAACATACCTAGGGGGATCCATAATAATCAATGATACTTCAATTAGTGTAGGAATGTGATCGGAAGACCTCCCTATTCCAAGACATCCCATTTTGGTCACATTTCGCATAATTGAATTTAGAAATACTGAAAAATGTGGTTTCATGATGAATATAACACATAATGAAAAATGAGTAACTATCTATGGGTTGTTCACAATGCGAATGAGGTTTTTTCATGATGATATTTCAAGATAAAATTGAATCCTGGGCCAGGCCAGAATGTTTCATAACATAACCCATAGTGTCATGATGTTAAATTTTAGGAATATCCCAATGAATTTGTTCTCAAACCATAAATCCATTCTGGTCAAACCATGAAACAATATCTCACAGTAACATTACTATTGAAGATGTCAATATGTTTCTATAACAAATCTCAACTATATCGGGTCCACTGTCACTCCTCTAACAACCTCCCAAAACCATATTTCATCACCTGAACCTTGAACCACATCCAATGACACTAGTTTGGGAATATATAACACTAAAATCATCATTACAATTAAATTCGTTCATATAGGACCATTCAATAAATGAAATCATTAATCGTCCCTTAAAGAAATAAACACATAACAATATTGGTCATTACTATCCATTCCACTCCTTATACACTTTTTTCTTAGAAGGGTACACATTTAAAAAATTATAGTGAAAAAATTATACATTAAATATACATCTTCAATAAAAAAATATCATTTATTATACTTTACAAATAGATTCTATATTTACAATTCACTTAACCCATTATTCAAAATATACTAATTCTCTTTATTCTTTTCGTAGTATATAAAAATATCATCTATAAGTGCTATCAAATATTTTATGACATAATATCAAAAGATTTTATTTATAGATTACAAAAATTATGTAACCGAATTGTTTATTTTTATGATAATTAGTATGAACTCATCGTGTCCTTAACTTGTTCGAAAGGGTGTCTCAAAAGTATATTCCTTCTTCACATTTAATTGGATATAAATTATGTTCCACCATAGTGAAATTATAGGTTACACATAGAATGTTGAACAAGTCTGATATATATGAATGTGGATAATCTTTCATTATCAAGATTTTTTTATCAAAATAACCATTTATTGAGGTGAATTAACACATCCTTCATTTTGATGAAGATGATTAGTTCCCCCCATAATGATTTAATCTGACATAAAAAATATAAAAACCTTATCCTTTTAAACATATTATTTAATAAACCAATGTTTTTTAAATTGAAATTACCTTATTATAATTTATCTTATAATATAATCTCATAAGATTTCTTTTAGTGCACAATAAAAACATTATACGTTAAGACTAACTAAAAAAAGTGTCATTATAATGTAAGGAACATATAACAATAGTAACATAAATTTTGGAATTTTAATGTGAACCTTATGAACAGTAAATAGGCCAAAAAAACTGTAACCTCTCTGATTAGTGTATAAATAAAACTTATCTTTTTATCTGTGACAATATGGTATAATTATATAATAGTATAAGTAAATTAATATTTTTAAAAAATATTAATAAGGTCTAGGTATTATTATAATTCAGGCATATTTAATTAAAATTTATTTATAAATTTTAAAATTTAAATGAAAATTTAGTTTCATGAAATTTATTAATAAATTTATAATTTGATTTGAAGTTATTTATTTCACCTTAAGTAATTTTAAAAATGTGTTCGAAAACCCATTTTAAATTTAATATTTCTATTTCTCTATTAAATTGTGATTTTAATAAAATTTTATATTAATTATATTTATAAAATTAATTTTAAAAAATGGATTTCATTCATGGATTGTACACATCAAAAAATACTTAGGGTTTATTTTTGGTGATTTTTTTAAATATATAAATTTTCAAGTGAATAATAAAAATACAATTTTTCACATAAATTGTATATCTTAAATTCCACAATTCATCATGTACTGATTAAAATTACTATATATAAGGTTATACATGGATATGTTATATTTAATTTCATAAATTTTTCATTAAAATATAACAAACACAGTTTCCAAACCAAAATATAACATTCAAAAACCTAAAGATAATATGTCATTCCTTAAAATAATATTTTCACTTTATTTTTACTTTACATTGATTAAATTAATGAATTAGAAAGATAAATTTTATTGAAAGGAAAAAAATAATTATATTATATTGTCTTCTGATTAATGTTTTCAATAAACTACTAATAAATCACTAACGTTTGATATATTATTTTATTTAATAATTTATTCTAAAAACAACCCTCCTAATGAATAAATAACCCATATCCCTTCCCTTGTTAAACCATTAATCTCATACATTATTGGGCCTAATATATTCCAAAATTATCCCTATCAATCCTCTTATAACATTTAGTGACATTATAGATCCCTCAAACACCAATCACCAAGGAAGTTATAGTTACAGGCATCAGAAGCTACACCAAGGATAGAGTAAGACTCTATTAAATATTTTCTCATTTCATCATCTCTTTATTTCCATTTTACCAAGTCCATTTCAAATAAATTTTCTAAAAACATTTATTATTCAGTAATTTAACACTATATTAACTATTTTATCCTATTTTAATTATAATATTTATCAAAAATACAAATGTCATACTCCACATTCATGCACCATCAACAATATCACGTTAAGGGTCAGTTAACCATGTATGGAGGAGTTTCCATGATAATTTTTATATACATAATTATGTAGTTACAATAAAAATAATATACAATTTATTAATATAAAATTTCATTTATTATATTTTTCTAAAACTAATTATACTTATTTTTAAATTTCATTTCATAAAAATTTAAATCATCGGTAGACGAGAAATTTTTCAGCAAAAAAGATATTCAAAATATTTAATTTCATAATCACAAAATATGAAATAAAATCCAATGAATATAATTGATAATTATTTTTTAAAAATTACTATAATTAAATTTTATATAATTTTTTTAATAAGAATAAATTAATTATTCTTTAGGTGTATATAGGGAGATTTTATATTGAAATTAAGGGAAGGGGGGTTCTCTATTTCACTTTCATTCATGATTTTCCACTATGTTATACCTTTTTATGTGTAATTCCTAGTGATGGGTATGATTATGAACCTCCCCCATACATTACTCATGGTTTATAAAATCTTATAAATCCCTTTCTCTCTCAATAAGCCTTCTTAATTAAACCCAATACCATGCCAATATTTCGTAATGCATTCTACCTTAACATTATTTATTCATTCCAGATACTCAATCATTTTCATTACAAAAATGAAATCATATATAAAATTTATTCACATAATCTTATTTATATTTATATGTCCAAAATCATGTACCAATATCCATTCATCATTCTCTTTTGGGTATTTACATTGTTTTATGTTATTCCCTTCCCAATACATCCCGATACACAAATCTCTTTCAAGAGAACATCTCCGGTGTTTACCCAATATCAAGGGAACTCTATATAATGTTTTAAGAAAAAGTATACATTATGTAATAATTAATTTTTATTATGAAAACCTTCAGGTTTCACTTTTTATTTTTATAATTTATATTTCCCTTTTTAATTTTGAAGGCCCTTAAAACCTCTCAAAAATGTTTTTATGACAATTTTCATGAATATTTTTCTTATATATTGTCACTGAAACATGAAATCACTCACCATGATACACACACACATTCATATATATTTATCCTTTATGAATTTCCTTGTATACTTTTGTTCCCTCCTTTAAGGGACAATTTCGTGTTATACACATCTTTTATGCTTTGTGTCATCGTTGTGGTACCCAATTAATTCCATGAGTAATCCCTATGTTTATGTAAGATTAATTATTTATGATTATTTATGTGGAAAAAATATTCCTGAAAATCTAGGATGGGTGTGCCTAGATAGCAGTCCAATGCATAGGGTCATGTTATATCCCATGTGATGTTATGTGTGATGGTCTTGGCAGATAGTATTGGCTCATGATACTATGTGAAACTGTCTTAGAGATTAGCCCTGACTCGTACTAAAGTCATGTTTTAATGTGCTTACAAATTGATAGTAGTCCCTGTGTATATGATCCAATTTTTATATGTTAGGATCCCATATTTTCAATGCCTTTGTTATTATTATTTCACGACTTCTAACCCATGTGGTAAATCCTTATTCCAATGCATAATCCATTACTATCCGATTTAGTTAATCCCTTTGTTCATTTGTTACGCAGGGTACCATATAAATATGTATTTACTTAATGGATGTTAGGGAAACTTTATAATGATTTGATAATGAATTGTTTTTTAGTCCAATGTTTTAAATTTTATGTATCGAGTTTTCAAAGACACTAGACATCATTACCCTCAACTTGTACTCTGATGAATAATTATGCATAAAATCATGTAGTGTAATGTGTAAATGGATTAGGTCTCTATAGTTCGTATTATAGGATGTTCTTGTTATTTTTGGGGATTACGAATAGGCAACCTTAGTGAGAACCTAATTGATGAGGTGAAGTATAATAAAACATCCCTAAATGCTAGTAAGTATTGATTAAATCGATTTAAAAAAAAGACAATTCGTTGTTTGGATATAAATAGGTAGAGGGGGCCTTGGAAAAGATGTACCAATGATTGGAAACTCTGACAATGAGTTTTGGGCCTAACCCAAGGTATCATGGTACAAACCAATGGGTCCTGCTACACTCATGGTTTTACACTATTGAGGGATATGCTTTGTTATATTTTTTATCATAGTACATACCATTACTAATGGAATAAAAAATCACATAAGTATATAAGTTATGAAATAGATCATTGATAAACAAGATTGAAACCTATGGAATCAAACTTTATGACATACTTATCATTATACATGTGTATCTTTTATGTTCAACATTTCCTTTTTATTCTCTATAGGTATGTATTCAAGAAAAATAGTTGTATGGTGTTTTTCATAGTTATTGGTAAGAAATAGAGACACTCATGACAGTAATCAATGTGATAGAGAATGTTATTATTTCCATAAAGATATTCCTAGTATGATGTGAATGGGTTTTCAAAACATCATGAAAGTACATGGATAGATAGATCAAGCTATGAATAATAACATGAGTCATTCAGAATACCCTACTCCCCAAGGAAAGGGAAATTTCAAATAATTCATTATGAAGAAAAAGCCTCCCATGTTTAGATGATATTATGATCCCCTCATCACAGAATAGTAGATTAACTCCTTTAAAAACATATTCTCTATCCTCCAGTTCTCGGAAGAAATAAAAGTTGTACTGGCAGTCCATTCTTTTGATATGGAAGCTAATTAGTGGTGGACAGTAACTTATAATATGAATCTCCATAAGGAAATTAATGTAATAACCTAGTATTTGTTGCGAAAGTCTATGGAATATTTTTGAAGTTATTCCAGAGCAGCGCCTTCAGACAGCGTGCGATTCCAATCCCTGGTGTGGCTGGAATTAAGTTTTCAGTGTGTTCACACTAGGAATTCCAAATAAATGGGAAAACTCTTAAACAATGATCCGGATCAGAGTTCTGAGGTTACGGATGAGTATGGAATGGGGTTTTTACCCTAGGAATGACATAAGGTATGTCGGCGCGGGACGTTTGGACCCATCGCTCGCTTTCGGTACGAGAAATGGATAAATTAAATAATTATTTTATTCGTATCAGGGTGAAGCTCATGTATCTCTTAAACGGTGGGTCGGATTGGAAAACCGAGGGCACCGTTGAGATCAGAGCGTGCCGTTTAACCTTGGAGGGGAGTATGTTTTGTGGACGCGGGGCGTCAGTGAAAAATGGCCCTAGGGGCATTTTCGTAATTTGGAGGCCTCGGGCGTTGAGTTAAATAACTTTTGAAAGGGGCCTCAGATTGAAGTTATGAGACCACCGTTGAACTCGAGAGGTGGTGTTTATCCTATGAGAGTCTTAACCTCGACCCTGTCGGGAGTTTCAGATGCGGGTCTTTTCGGGGGGTTTTTAATTAATTAACTTGTTAATTTATTTATTTAAACACCCCTTCCCTTCCTCCCCTAATCTCCCATGGCACCAACAGCACCCAACAATGAAGGAGGAATATCCCCTCTATCACCTCCTCCTCTACGATGAGGCGCGGCTCCGAGGGGTCGTGGCGAAGCTTCAGGCGACGCCCATCAAGGTATGATTTTTCATTTTAATTTTCTTTTCCAGCACCTATTTTGAGACCAAATTCTTGTATCAAACCTCTGTCGAATTATAGATCTAATCCCATTAATGCATACTAGATTTTATTCTCTTTCCATCGCACTTTTCGGAATTTAATTCCGAGTTCAGAGGAGCTCGCAATCGACCGCCGATGTTTGCAGGTTTTTGAGTTCTTTCGGCCGGTTTGTGGGCTTTCGGACGGCGGCGCGGGCTTCGGCTTTGGCGGCTGGGCGAGTGGAGGCCGAGAGGAAGTCGGCGGAGCGCAAGGCGATGTCGGTGAGGGCTTCAGCTTCGGTTTTGGTCGGGGCTCGCGGACAGCGAGCGGTGCCCAGTGGAGGCACCAGGGGGAGGGGCTCCGCAGCGGAGCAAAGACTGGGGTCATGTTGTGCAACCCCGCGGTTGGACAGAGACCCGCGTGATGCGGGTCTCCGCGTGGAAAGTCGTTCGACCGTGTTCACCGGTCGGTGAAGGAGGCACCCGAGCGGCGCGCGGGTGACCGCCTCTCGAGAGGCGGCGGGCCGCATGCGGGAGCCCGCGGGGTTAGCTGGGCCGGGCCCAGCGGCTGGGCCACGGCACAACAGGTGCGGTTGGGCCACGGATCAGCGGGCCGGCCAGATCGGGCAAGCCCGAGCAGGGGGGACCTGCCGGTCCGGGCCGGTCCGGCCTAGGTTTAATCCACTTAGACCTTTGGACACCCATATTTTGAGCTACAGGCGTGTGTTTTACGTGCCGTCTGCGACGACGCGATCCTAGGATCAAGGGGAACGTTTTGAAATGGTATTGGGAATTTTTAATTCCCAAAACGAGGGGCCTCGGAGGTACGACACGTCTTTAGGTGGTTCAACATTTTTCTGGGTGATCTTTTTTTGGGCGGTGCAGACACGTCCAACGTCTGATTCAAGCTCCATCATTGGCGTTGGGACCCTGGCACCGAGGTAGAGATTTCTAGGGTGGTTTCAAGCATTGAGGCCACAGTTGAGGCATGGGCCCCATGGGCCGTCTTGTGAGCTGCGAGCTGCATTTAGCGACTTTCTCATTGGGTGTCCGTTCTGGGCGTGCAGGCAGTCGATTCTGGTTGTTTTTCCGAGGGGATTGCAATGGTGCAATCCACCCACTCAAATTCCACATGCTAGTGCGGGCCCCACGAGGTCCATTTCAGGAATTGATAGAGATTTCCAGCGGTATCACCAGGTGTCCGTTTTGGAAATGTGATTGGTCGAACTTGTGTACCTTTTCCAGTGGATCACAATGGTGTGATCCGTCCATTGAGTTTCAGGACCGGGATGCAGGTCCCACATAGTACCTCTCATGTGTGGTGCATCGGAATGCATCTTCTTTCTCTGGTTATCTGTTGTGCTCAAGTGAGCAGTCCTTTTGACGTGATTTCCCGAGTGGATCGCAATGGTGCGATGCGCCCGACTATTTTCAAGGCCGAGGCTCGGGATCGCGGGACGCCATTCAGGTGTGAGGCAGTGTTGGTGACTTTTTTGGTGGATATCCGTTTGTGGAGAGTAAGTAGTCTATCTAACGTGTTTTTATGTGAGGTTTACAACAGTGTGATCCGTTTGGTTGTGCGGAGCCTCTTTCGCGATCTTATTAAATGTGGAAATGTGAAAGGCGCTCTGATGGCGGTTCTTCTCACCATGTTTGCAGAGAACCCTTGGCGTGTGATCACGTGCAATCCCGTGTGAGTGAAGAGATGTGGTTGGCTGTGCTTCAGCCGTTGAAGAGGCAGGTTGGAGTTGTTACGTCACGCCTTCACGTTCACGTTGGGTGTCATGTGCACGATAGCCTTTGGGCTGGAACGTGGTATACACTGGGAGTATACGGGAATGCTTGGAGGTACATGTGGTTGTTTGTACCTGAGGACGCTTGTGCACGCAGTTGGGGTTGACTTGGGGCGACACGTCGTGTGGGCCCCATGTGCGTGTCATGTCCTGCTTTACGTACTTTTTTCCTCTCGTGACGTAGAGGGCCCCTCTGTGCTCGTTTGTTTGACAAGCAGGGTTGAGTGGTCTCCCCTTGGTTTCGTTCTCGGTGGTTTGGCTGGCAGAGATGGTTTGTGCCTCTGTTTCTTCAGCTGTGAGGGGTTTCAGTACCGTGCCCTTTCACTGGACTGCGACACCATTTACAACTATGGGTGTTCGTGCAGCGAGGGTGTTTTCCCCACATTATGGGATGAGATGTCTCGGTCTACTTTGACAGGGACTTAGAGGATTCGAGCTTCATCACCCTGAGGGGCAGGGGAGTTTCTCCTGTTGCTTCATGTTCCCTGGTAGAGTTCTTGTGGATTCGATGTGACCAACTCATTACAGGGGCACTGATCCTCTACCAAGGAGGCTGTTTTCAGTAGGGATGAGGTTGTTTCGAGCAGGGCTCGCTAGTGGGTTACTATCCAGTAGGGATGGCCAGTACATCGGTGTTCACAGAGCAGTACCATCTAGTAGGGATGGGTAGAGCAGTTCCAATATTACCTCTATCTGGGCTTCACAGTGGTCCCCGATGTCGGGCTTACACCAAGCTGGGCTGGGCAGTGATCCCCGATGTCGGGTTACCTCCAACTGGGCTGGGTGGTGGTCTCGTCGCCAACATTAGCCGGGTCGCCCTGAAATGGATTACCCTTTTTAGGTATTGGGTTGTGTGACACCCGTCGACTCTTGCCGGGTCTCCCTATAGTGGGAAGCCGTTGACTTCCAGGGACCCTCCAGCAGGGCTCAACAGGGGGTCTCCTGTCGACTTTGAGGAGACCTATCGACTGCGGGGAAGTGACGAGATGTGGATTGACGTTCCCTTAGAACTCTCAAGTACGGGGAGCCCTTTTCCCACCAAGTGGCGTCCTTGTGACGCGACCTAAAACCGTGCGGGTGAGTCGGTGCCGCCCAAAGCGGATAGTGTCGAGGTGCGATGATTGATCCCTTGACTCATATTTCGGGGAAGATGTGTAGGATGCTGGGCGTCGATGGTGTTTACTTCTGGGACTGTTGGAGACTCACTTTCTTGGGTTGAGCTACGGGATGGAGATCCCCTTATGACCTTGCTCGGGCTTCTTAGTGGGAATATTAATATGTATATACCTTGTTCTGGTACCCACTTCTTGAGTTTGGTTACTCTCCATCCACGTGAGGTGAAGACGTGCGGGGTATGCCACATACTTTCTGTGTCTATATTCTTGTGGTTGGAAGGGTCTGCTCTCCTGCTACAGGTAGCGAAGACTCAATGAGAAGTTCATCTTCTCACTGTTTCCAGCTCCTTGTGTCTGGAAGAGTCTGCCTCCTTTATCTTGTTCGGTTGAGATTGTCTCTTTACTGTACTCATTACTGCACTTTCAGTTGTTCTACTACTCACCCTTTGGTACCTTCTTTGTTTCTCCCTTGAGCCTTCAGGGTATCCTACTGAGTATTTTTATAGTCACCCCTACTTGGGATTTTCCTGCACATGCTGTGACCTTGTAGACGACGGACAGGTTGGTCGTGACGCAAGAGGAGCTTAGGAGCCGGGATCTTGGACCACATGCGGTGGTCGGAGTCGGGTTTCAGGTGGGAGACCCTTCAAGCTATTTTTATTTTTGTTTACCTATTGCCGGTATGTGGCACTTTTTGGGTTGGGCGCTTGTTATGCCCCTTTTCTTTTTCAGTTACCTTCAGCTTGTACTTTGTACTGTTACATGTCGATGCACTTGTTGTTTAATTATATCATTTTCCCTTTGCTTTTCTTTTTTACTCTCCACATTTTCATTGAGTGTGATGCATCTGTGTGTACAGGTACTTATGCAAAGGCCTCCCTAAGTAATTATGCCTTCAGTGCTGGTCTCCTGCCCATAGCATATGGAAGCGGGATTGGGGTAGTTGCGGCTCGAGCCCGGGTAGGGTCGGGTCGTGACAAAGTAGTATCACAGCTGGTTCGTTCCTTAGGATGATGTTCGGACATCCCTAAAATAAAAGGAATTGGTTGGTATATTGGGCAACAATGTTAATGTGTCTCAAAATCGGCTCTCAGGCCAGAGAGTCCAGTGATGGTTCGGCGGCTGACATATCCATTCACCAGGACCTTGATAACCCACTTGTCGACTCAGCATGATGAGACACTTGTTGGAGGCATAATTTGTTTGTGAATCACATAGGACTAAGTCTTGAATGTCCTTCTTGAGTCATCTCTCCATCATTGATGTTATTGGAATATATATATATATATGCTCTTCTGACCATGACACTCCTTGGTAATATTCAGGATGTCTCCGTGAAGACAGCCAGCCAAGATACCAGCTTGGTGCATGACGACGACCCTATGAGATACGAGACCTTAGTCTAGGACCCATCATGTGAGCCCTTTTCTCCGGGTGGGCTAGTAGCAGCACCCCCACCTGTTGAGCAGCAGACAACTTCAGTAGAGCATGCTGAGTTTGAGCGCAGTTTCAGCGCGCTTCGTGATTTCCAGCGGCAGAGACCGCTGAGGTTCAGTGGTGAGCAAGACCCTCAGGAAGCAAAGGTTTGGCTAGAGACAGTGGATTTCCTTTTTAGTCTTGTTCAGATTCTGACAGATCAGAGAGTGGCTTTGGGAGCCACCATATTTTGTGGAGCAGCTTGGCGTTGGTGGAGTCTGGTGACTCAGATTCTGGCTGAGTCGTCTCTTTCATGGGAGACATTCAGTTGCTGTTACGTGAGGAGTTTTTCCCCTCCTGCTTGCACTCCGTTCGGTTTCAGGAACTCCTACAGTTTCAGCAGGGAGGGATGACAGTGCCGAGTATGCGGCTAGTTTTGCAGACCATGCACGCGTTTACCCGGAATTGGTCCATGACGATAACATACGAGCGTGGAAGTTTGAGCAGGGTCTCCGCTGAGAGATTCGTGCTCTCAAAGTACCCTTGGGAATTTCCTCATATGCCGGGGTGCTAGAGCAGGTGTTGGTGGTATAGAGCTTCCTGTCACATTTTGTGGTTGGTAGTGGTAGTGGGCATGACGGATCTGAGACATCAGTCGTAGCTAAAAGGCACCGGAAGACAGAACCTTGATGCATGTGGCCTTCCCACTACCGGTTTTGGAGACGTGGTCGTATACCACTGTGGAGAAAAGGTGCAAGGCCTCAGCCGAGGATGCCCTTCCATGAGTGGATCTCGGGCCGTGGTCGTACACCACAGTGGTGCCAGAGGGAACCATGGCAGCCTAGAGAGCGCAGGTGTTATGCTTGTGACGGGCGAGATCACTTGGCACAAGACTGCCAGACCCGAGTTGCTGAGAGCTTCGGGCAGGCAGTAGGCGCACCACCATGGCAGAGGCAGCGCCGTGATCAGAGTAGTACCCAGAGAGGTGTTTCTAGCAGAGGAGCGGGAGGAGTTGGTAGTGGGGGATGACTTTATGAGGTATTCACATCACCACTGGGTGGTCCACGTTAGGGTCCGAGAGCTGGCCGTTGGGACTGCGGACAGCTGTGAGCTTGGATGTCTACGATCCTGCAGAGCATGGGATGATGAGATGTACCCCTTGCAACTCTTCTGCTTCTTGCAGTAGAATTGATAGACTCTGTGTGTGAAGTGATTTTTCTCCCCTCTCCTTGTTGATTTGATACCAGGGTGATGCAGGGCAACGGGTGTAACCCTGTGTTGGTAAGTTAAATGGCCTAGAACATTTTTCTCTAGTCGATGGTGTGACTACTTCACTTCCGAGCGTGTAAGAGGGCCTTGGCTGTGAGACATCATCTGTGGAATCTTGTGTGACAAGATATCCTTGGGTGTTCCACCATATAGATATTCTGAATGAGGGAATCACCGGGCCTTGTTTTAGGTACGGGCGGTGATTCCCGTCGTGGTGTGCGACCTAAGGTTTCGGTCGGGGAGGTTAGCTACCCACGAGATCCTTCGAGCCATTTGAAACCGTGAAAAGGGATGGAAAGGTTCCTTAAATCCTTTCCCTAACCCTAAAGTCTGGATTGGGTGCACGACATAGGCAAGGGACGACCTTGTGTGAACAGATCAATCCTTTGGTATGTGTGCGGTGGCGTAGATCTATGTGTGAGTTCTTCTGGGTAGGGGGGAGCAGGGTGTGGGCTTAGTATCCTGAGTTGTTCCTTAGTTTTGCTTTTCGGGGATGAAAAGCTTGAAGGAGGGAATGATGTAAGAACCCAGTTTTTTCTACGAAAGACATTGGAATATTTTTAATGTTATTCCAGAGCAGGGCCTTCAGACAGCGTGCGATTCTGAGCCCCGGTGTGGCCGTAATTAATTTTTTAGTGCGTTCACACTGGGAACGCCAAATAAAAGAGATTAATCCTAAAAGGTGATATGGATCAGAGTTCAGAGTGTACAGATGAGTCCGGAATGGAGTTTTTACCATAGGAACGACATTATATAAGTCGACACGGGCTGATTGGACCCCTCGCTCGCTTCCGGTATGAGAAACAGATAAATTAAATAATTAATATATTCCTTTAAGGGTGAAGCTCAAGTATCTCTTAAACGGTGGCATGGATTGGAAATCTGAGGGCACTGTTGAAATCAGAGTGTTCCGTTTACCCTAGGAGGGGTGTACTTTTTGCAGGCGTGGGCCGTCAGTGAAAAATGGACCTAGGGGCATCTTCGTAATTTAGAGGCCTTAGGCGTTGAGTTAAATAAATTTTTAATGGGGACTCAGATTAAAATTTTGAGACCACAGTTGTACTCAAGAGGTTGTTTTTACCATAGGGGAGGCTTAACCTCGACCCTATCTGGAGTTTTGGATGCGGGTCTTTTCGGGGGTTTTAAATTAATTAAATTGTTAATTAATTTATTTAAACACCCCTTCTCCATCCTCCCGTCTTCTCCCCTGGTGCCAGCAGCTCCCAATAATGAAGGAGGAAGCTACCCTCCATCACCTCCACTTATCTGGAGGGGCGTGTCTCCGACTGATCGTGGCGACGCTTCGGGCGAAGCCCATTGAAGTAGGATTTCTAGTTATAATTTTCTTTTCCCGCACCTATTTTGAGAAAAAATTATTGTATAAAACCTCTGTCGAATTGTCGAGAAAATCCCTTGAAGGCGTAGTAGATTTTATTCTCTTTCAATCACACATTTTTGAATTTAATTCCGAGTTAGGAGGAGCTTGCAATCGACCACCGATGTTTGTGGGTTTTGGAGTTCTACCGGCCGGTTTGGGGGATTTCGGGCGGCGGCGTGGGCTTCAGCTTCGGCGGCTGGGCGAGCGGAGGCCGAGAGGAAGTCGGCGGAGAACGAGGCAGTGTCGGCGCAGGCTTCGGCATCAGTGTCGGCCGGGGCTCACGGATAGCGAGCGGCGCCCGGAAAAGGCACCAGGCGGAGGTGCTACGCGACGGAGCAAAGACCGGGGTCGCGCTGTGCGACCCCGCGGTTGGACAGAGACCAGCGTGAAGCGGGTCTCCGCAAAGAATGTCGACCGGCCGTGTCGGCCGCTCGGGGGGGGGGGGGGGGGGGAGCTGCACGCACAGTGCGCAAGCGAGCGTCGCACGGGAGGCGGTGGGCTGCATGCTGCGGCCCGCGGCACAGCGGGCCAGCCGAAGTGGGGTGGACCGGCCGGACCGGGCCGGTCCGGCCCATGGGTAATCCGCTTAGACCTTTTGACGCCCGTATTTTGAGCTACATGCATCCATTTTGCATGTTGTCTGTAACGACGTGATCCTGGGATCGAGGAAAATTATTTGAGATGGTTTTATGAATTTTTATTTCTTGAAAGGAGGGGAATCAGAGGCGCAACTCGGCTTTAGGTGAATCAACATTTTTCCAGGGGATATTGTTTTGGGCGGTGCAGACACGTCTGACGTCCGATTCAAGCGCCATCAGTGGAGTTTGGACCCTGGAACCGAGGATAAGCTTTCCAAGGTGGTTTCAGTCGTTGAGGCCAGAGTTGAGGCATGGGCCCCATGGGCCGTCATCTGAGCTGCGAGCAACATTTAGAGACTTTCTCATCGAGCTTCTGTTCGGGGCATGCTAGCAGTTGATTCTGGATGTTTTTTCGAGAGGATTACAATGGTGCAATCCGCCCGCTCTATTTCTGCATGCTAGAGCAGGACTCGCGAGGGCCGTTTCAGGAATTGACGGAGATTTCCAGCTGTATCACCGGGTTTCTGTTTTGGACAAGTGATTAGTCGAGCTTTTGTACTTTTTCGAGGGGATCGCAATGGTGCGATCATTTTGTTGAGTTTCGGGACTGGGATGCGGGTCCCACGTAGCACCGCTCATGTGTGGTGTTCCATAATGCATCTTTTTCTCTGGATATCTATTGCGCTCAACTGAGCAGTCTTTTTGACATGTTTTCCGAGGGGATCTCAATGGTGCGATGCGCCTGATTGTCTTCAGACCTGAGGCTCAGGATCGTGGGATGTCGTTCGGGCGTGAGGCGGTGTTGGGGACGTTTCTGTCGGATATCCGTTTGAGGTGAGTAAGTAGTCTATCTCGCGTGTTTTTTCACGAGGTTTACAATTGTGTGATCTGTTTGGTTGTGCAGAGCCTCTCGAGTTATCTTATTAAATCTGGAAATGTGAAATGTGATCTGATGGAGGTTCTTATTGCCATGTTTTTAGAGAAACCATGGCGTGTGATCGTGTGCACTCCCGTGTGAGTGAAGAGATGTGGTTGGTTGTGCCTCAGCCTTTGAAAAGGAAGGTTGGAGTTTTTATGTCATGCCTTCTCTTTGACGTTGGGATTCGTGTGCACGGTAGCCTTTAGGCTGGAACTTTGTATACTCTGGGAGTATATGGGAATTCTTGGAGGTACATGTGGTTGTTTGTACGTGTGGAAATTTGTGCGCTCATTTGGGGTTGACTTGGGGCCACACGTCGTGTGGGCCCCATGTTCATGACATGTCCTGCTTTACGTACTTTTGACATCTTGTGACATAGATGGTCCCTATATTCTCGTTTTTTTTTTTACCAGCAGGGTTGAGTGGTCTCCCCCTGATTTCGTTCTCAGTGGTTTGGCTGGCAGAGAAGGTTTGTGCCTCTGTTTCTTCATCTGTGATGGGTTTCAGTACCGTGCCCTTTCACTGGACTGCGACACCATTTATGAATACGTGTGTTCATGCAGTGAGGGTGTTTTGTCAACTTTCTGGGATGAGATGTCTTGGTCTTCTATGATAGTGACTTAGTGGATTGGAGTGTGACCGCCCTGAGGGGTCAGAGAGTTTCTCCCATTGCTTCATGTTCCCTGGCAGAGTTCCTATGGTTTCGGTGTGACCAACACTTTACCCGAGCACTGATCCTCTACCCAGGAGGTTGTTTCCAGCAGGGCTGAGGTTGTTTCAAGCAGGGCTTTCTAGTGGGTTACCATCCAGCAGGGATGGCCAGTACAGTAGTGTTCACCGAGAAGTACCATCCAACAGGGATGGCCAGAGTAGTTCCGGGCATACCTCTAGCGAGGCTGGGTAGTGGTCCCCGATGCCGGGCTTAACTCCAGCTGGGGTGGGCAGTTGTCCACGATGATGGGCTTACCTCCAGCTAGGCTGGGTAGTGGCCCCTAATGTCGGGCTTACCTCCAGTTGGGTTGGGCAGTGGTCCCCGATGCCGGGTTACCTCCAACTGGGCTGGGCAGTGGTCCCATCGCCAACTTTAGCCGGGTCACCATCCAGTGGAGTACCCTTTTCCTTTACTGGGTAGTGTGGCACCCATCGACTCTTGTCGGGTCTCCCTGTAGTGGGAACCCGTTGACTTCCAGGGACCCTCCAGTGGGGCTGGGTAGGGGGTCGCCTTCCGACTTTGAGGGGACATCTCGACTGCAGGGTAGTGACAAGTTGTGGATTGACGTTCCCTCAGAACTCTCAAGTACAGGGAGCGCCATCTCCACCGATACGTGCCCTATTGACATGAACTAAAATTGTGTGGGCGAGTCAGTGCCCCACAAAGTGAATAGTGTCGAGATGCGGTGATTGAGCCCTTGACTCGTAGTTCAGGGTAGACGTGTTGGATGTTGGACATCGATGCTATTTACTTCTGGGACTTTTGGCGACTCAATTTCTTGGGTTGACCTACGGGATGGAGATCCCCTTACGACCTTGATCGGGCTTCTTAGTGAGCATATGAATATTTATATACCTTTTTATGGTTCCCACTTCTTGGGTTTGGTTACTCTTCTTCCAGGTGAGGCGAAGACGCGCGGGGTATTCCACGTGATTTCTGTGTCTAGATTCTCATGGCTAGACAAGTCTACTCTCCTTCTATAGGTAGCGAAGACTCGACGAGATGTTCATCTTCTCACCGTTTCTATCTCCTTGTGTCTAGACAAGTCTACCTCCTTTCGCTTCTTGGGTTGAGCTAGACTCTTTACTGTACTTTTTACTGCACATTCAGTGTTATCCTCTACTTTCCCTGTTCGATATACTGATGACCCTTTGGAACCTCCTTTATTGATCCCTTGGGCCTTCGGGGTATCCTACTGAGTATTTTTATACTCACCCCTGCTTGGTCTTTTCCCACACTTGGTGTGCCCAAGCAGATGACAGACATGTTGATTGTGACGTTAGAGGAGCTTAGGAGCCAGGAGCTTGGACCGCGTGTGGTGGTCGAAGTCGGGTTCCAGGTGGTGGACCCTTCCAGCTGTTTTCCTTTTTGTTTACCTGTTGCCAGGTTGTGGCACTTTTTGGGATCGGCGCGTTTTCTGTCCCGTTTCTTTTTCATTTACCTTCAACTTGTACTTTGTTATGATAGAAGTCGATGCACTTAGGGTTTATTTATGGAATTTTCCATTTTCATTTCTTTTTACTCTTCACTTTTGCATTGACTGTATTGCGTGAGTGTGTACAGGTACTTAGGAAAAGGCCTCCCCGAGTTATTGTGCCTTTGGCACTGGTCACCAGCCCCTGGCCTATGGAGGCAGGCTTGGGGTAGTTGCGGCTCGAGCTCGGGTAGGGTCAGGTCATGACAATTTATTCTATAGATTGGGAGGAATTCAAGAGGCTGTTTTATCAATAAATATCTGCAATGAACCCTCTATCTCATGATGTAATGAGTGTTACTCGGTATCATACAGAAGGAAGATGAGTCAATCAGGGTTTATGAAGTAATCATTACATGGATTGCAAAGTATGACTCTTTTTTTCATGAACACATAGGAAAGGTGGATTCATTATTTATTGGGCTAAATGTGAGTCTACGAATTGTGTTGGTGATCCGAGACATCAAAAATTTTATGTTTATTGTCCGTTGATCCATCAATGTTGAAATGGATATGTGAGTCTCTCAGGTTTCTCATGGGACAAGTGACAAGAAGTTAAAAATGGAGAGGAACATGGGTGTTTCAACAAACATTCCCCATGATGGAATGCATATTGACTACATTATTTGTAAATTTTATGGGAAGAATCATATTGAGAGATATCTAAAATGTAAAATTAATTGATTCAAATGTGGAATGTTGGGACATATATACATGAACTACTGATGGGGTATGAATAATACTGTTTATGTGGAAGAATAATGGAAGGCTCTAATTCACACTCAACCTCTAGTGAAATTTCATAACTTCAAGGAACATGGGAATTATATAAACAATTACCCAAATCCTAGGGTATTTGGAGGCAATCAGGAATAATGTCCAAGGAAACATTGAAGGGACTATTCCTTCTCTACTGCTAAGGTAGATCTATAAATTGATGTGGTGACATATATGGTAGGTATTCATTAAAGAATAGAAAATGTACTATTTGATTCTGGTTTTAAACATTCATTCATATCTTGTATTGTTAGTATATCTTTTCAAACACCACCTCAAAATTTTGAGGATAAGTTATTTGTTAGAATAGATAATGGGGAAATTATTGCATCCATGGTTTATAACTCAACACCGATTAACATTTATGGACTAAACCTCCCGGGAAATCTATTCATTCTTCCTTTAGTGGAGTTCGATGTTATCTTGGGAATGGATTGGATATCATTAAAAAAAATATCAACTATAGTAAATGGGAGATCACACATCACATCCCAAAGAATCCTCCATTTCAGGTGAATCATGTTTTGAATCAGTGTCTCAAGTTTGGATATTAATTATTTTTGAGAATGTATTTCAAGAAGAAATGATTAACAAAAAAGAATGGAATCATTCTTGAAGACATTCCCATAATGAGGGATTACATTGATGTATTAACTAAAGAGTTTCCTACTCATCCTCTTAATCTAGAAGATGAGTTATAAATTAATTTTTTTTGTATCTCTACTTATACTAAATACACATTATATAATGGCCACCATAGAGCTGAATGATCTGAACTAGGAGTTACAGGAGAATCTAGGGAAGGGTTTTATATTCCAGAGTTCGTCAACTTGTGGTATTCCATTCCACCTCATCAAGAAGATGGATGGTTCAATGTGACTTTGTATTGATTATCATGATCTCATAAAAATAATGATAAATAAAAATTATCCCCTTCCCCTGATAGTTGACCTCTTTGATTGACTTAATGGGGTCAATTAAATCACAAGGGTACGACTTAAGTCGGGTTGTCACCAATTAATGGTGAGGAAGGAAGATATTCCCAATACTTCCTTTCAAACAACGTATGGAAACTATGAGTTCATAGTGATTTTCATCAGATTCACAATGACTCCAAATATTTACAAGGATTTAATGAATATATTATGAAGATATTACCTTCAAAAAGTTTTGGTAGTCTTTATTGATGATATTATGATATTCTCCAAGTACATAGATGAACGTGAAGAGTATTTTAATACAATGTTAAAGACCCTGTGAAGGGAGAAGATATATGAACCATAGAGTAAATATGTGTTCTGGGTGGAGGACGTATAATTTGTAGGGAATGTAATCACTAGAAAAGAGATATCTAAGGACAATTAATATACAAAGGAGATTGAAGAGTGGCCCACACTAACATCACTAATGGAAGTCCTAGCGTTTTGGGTCTAGCTAGGTATTATCGACTATTTATGAACATATTCTCCCATTTTTCAATTCCAATGACCACGTTGGCATAAAAGGGAGTAATTTTTTTCTGTACTCATGAATGTGATGATTACATCAAGGAGTTGAAAAAGAGGCTTACCACCGCACTGGTACTCGTACTCCTAATAAGTGTAGAACTCTTTGTGGTTTAAAATGATGCATCAAAGAATGGATTAGGCTATGTGATAACAGAAAATGATAAAGTGACATCCTATGCCTCAAGGTACCTAAATATCAATGAGAAAAAACATCACATACATGATCTAGAGTTTGTGTGGGTGATCATTGCGTTAAAAATATGGAGGCATTATCTCTATGTAGGGAAGTGTGAGATATATATTGATCACAATAGTATAAATAATATATTCACACATAAATAGTATAAAATTCACAAGTGATGATGGATAGATCTTATCATGGATTTTGGATGCTCAATACACAACCATCCTAGTAAGATAAATAATGTGGCATATTCCCTAAGTAGAAATGATCATAAAATATTTATAAATTATGATTATTGATAACGAGCAAGTATTTTTAGACATGCAGAGTGTGGAAATGAGAGTCATTAAGGGATGACCATGATCAATCCTCTCTCAAATGATTTCTCAACAATCTATCATGGAGAAAATAAAAGACACTGAAAGAAAAGATGTAGAGATTCTAGAAATGCTGGAATCTATCTCAAATAGAAAATCAATTGAGTTCATGATTGAGGAGGAAGGAGTTGTAAGATTTGTGTCCTGGTTATGTGTACCTTCCAATCTAGATATATCTACATAGATTCTGAATAACACATATAGCTCAAAATTCTCTATCCACCGTGGTAGCACAAAGTTGTATCAAGATCTCCAAAAAATATTTTTTGTGGGACAATCTGGAAAGAGTGCTTGTTTAATAATAATCAATGTTCCTGGAATTTCAAAAAGTGGTGGAATAGATGAAATTGTCTAAGAGGTTGAAGAATCCACTACACATACCATCATGGAAGAGAGAGAACATCACTATAGACATTTTCACTAGACATCCAAGGACATCCAGAGGAAACAATTCTATATGGGTTATTGTGCATCATCTTACCAAGACAAATCAATTTATTTCAATTCATGAGGAATTCACATTGGATCAATTTGCACAGATATAGATCAATGAATTTGTATATATACATGGAGTGCAACAATCAAGGGTATCAGATCATGATATGAGATTTACCATGATGTTCTAAAAAAAGTATCCAACATGAATTAAGCACAGAACTTAACTTCAATATGACATGCCATCCTAGAACAAATGTCTAACCTAAGCGAACTACTAATAGACTGGAAGACATTTTGAGATCATGTTCTATGATTTTGAAAGGAGTATGGTACCAACATCGTCTACTAGTTGAATTCTCCTTCAATAATAGTTCCACTTGAGCATACGGACAGTAGCATTGAAATACCTTTATCGGAAAAGGTGTAGAACATCGGTGTGTTGGGATGAATTTAGTAAGAAGATTATGGTAGAACTAAAATGGTCTATTAAATGGTGGAGAAGGTGAAAACAATTTAGTATCACATCAAGGTAGACCAATCTGTCAAAAAGAGTTTTTTAAACAATTGCTTATGATAGTTTGAGTTTATAGTTGGATACACGGTATTTCTCCATGTATCCTAATCGAGGAAGTTCAAGAGATGTTGTAATAAAGGGAACCTATGTCGCTAGTACATATTCAGTTTCTAGATCATTTATCATGTCAGATTTGGGGAATATCTACTAACACTTCTTCATACCATGTCCAAAGAACACGTTGTCTTTCATGTATCCCTCTTACTAAAGTATATACCAAACCCTTCACATGTACTCTCTTCAGATGTGGTACAATCTGTGGATGCTCATTATTATGAGGAAAAGACAATGATGATATTGTATCACAAAGATAATGTTCTATGTAATAATACTACTCACTTGGTAAGGGTATGATGGATGAATAATATTTATGAAGAGGTATTAGGTGAATTGGAGGAGGCAATGAAGGAAATGTACTCACAACTGTTTATGGCCTATAGTGTAAAACTAAATTTCGTGGATGAAATTTCATAAGGGGGAATAATGTAATGACCCAATGTTTTATCAATGGAAATTACCTTTATATAATTATTAATTATATTATAATCACATAATATTACTTCTAGACCCCATTCAAATGTTATAAGTGAAGAATAATGGAAATTAAATTTAACTTTATATATTAAGAAGCATATAGCAATAGTAACATGACATTTGGAATTCTAATGTGACCCGTATAAATAGTAAACCAACCAATGTTATAGTAACCTCTAAATTGATGGTATAAATCATATTTATCTTATTTATTAGTGTTAATACGGTATAGTAATATCATATTATATGTAAATAAATATTTCAAAAACTATTAATAAGGTGTTGATATTTTTATAAGTAATGAATATTAATTTACAATTTTATGAATTTATAATAATTTAAATGATAATTTATTTTCATAAAATGTATTTATAATTCAATATTTTGATTCTAAGATAATTTTATGTGATATTATGTAATATTTTAATGTGTTAGAAAAGCAGTTTTAAATTTAAAATGTGTATTTTTCAACTAAATTATGATTTTAATTAAATATTCAATTAATAATATTAAAAAAAACAATTTAATAAAATGGAGTTAATTTTTAGATTATACTCATATAAAAATTTTTAGGGATGTTTTTTCGTATATTTCTGAAATACTTCAATTTTCGAGTGAGTAGTAAAAATACAGTTTTCACATAACTAGTATATCTTATATTGCATCATTCATTATGTAATAATCATATAATATTTTATAAAATTATATTCATCCATGTTATATTTAATTTTATAAATAGTTCGTTAAATTACAATAATCGAAGTTTCTATTCCTAAAAAGATCTTTAAAAAACCTTTAGTTAAAAAGTGACTACATAAAATATCTTTTTTATCGTTCTTTTGACATTCATATTAATGAATAAATGAATTATAATTATAAATAACATTTAAAGTCTTAAAATAATTATATTATATTATTATATGATTTATTTTGTAAAAAAACTAATACTACAAGTCTATAATTTGATATATTATTTTATTTTATATTTTATTCTAAAAACACCCCTCCTCAGGTAGAAAGTATAAGGCCCCAGCCTTAAAAATTACTTACTCTTGAGTTATTACAAGATTACACATTGAGGATCTTTTCGGGTTTAGATTTTTAGAGAATTAGATCATAAAACTTGCATTACATTCCACATATAAACAAAGTGGTTACATAAAGATAGTATTCTTCATTCCCATCAATGGAAACATATTTAAAATAAAACATGGATTATTTCTTGACACTTCCTTGACACTATCGTCATATCATGTACCTTTCCCTTGACCTATGAAAAACATTTCAAAAAAACTTGGGATGAGCATAAAAAGCTCAGTAAGGGATATAAAAATATGGAATGGAAACATGGGTACATATATACATAAGAATGAGATCATAATTTACCCATAAAACATAAGCACTTTAACATACCTCATAAAATCATGAATAAATCATAGAAATCATAAGACATAAAGGTAACCTGAGGCATTCATAACATTCTTACGTAGGGAGTAACCCTCTTGGTTACATTTGGAATACCCATCATAGTATATTCCCTAAATCTCTTCGGAGAAACCTTAACTTTTCACTCCTTCATGTTAGCCAATGAATTGGAGAGCTATATCGGGCTCAACCGCCCTTAGTTTATCACGGAACCACCCGTTTTCATTATAATGCCCAAGAACCTCAACATAATCATATCACAGAAAACATGCATAAAGGAAACATAACATTCCCACCTTTCAATAACAAGATATCAATACAACACATTGATATAAAAACATTATGAAAACCATTTTCGATACCAAAATAAAAGAAAAGTAAAACATGGTATGTATTTTTCTTTTAAAAAGAAGGTATGGCTTGTAGAGGAAGTAGAAACTCAAATAACGGTCACGACGGCGGAGAAGTCGTTGTCGCTGCTTACATACAACAAAAACATTCCCTTTTTTAGTTTAGTAAATGATTTGTATAAAAAAGATTCCTTTTGAATAAACGTAAAATTCAAAGGGGTTTATACACCGTATAAAAGAATGTTGTGTATAAAATAAAATATGCCTCAATTAAAGGAGATTGAGATGAAGTCTCATACCTCGTATCCGACTTGACCCGACCATTCTTTAATCTCCTGAATAATAAACTTGAATTAATCTCTAAATGCTTAAGAACCTTTTTCAAGTTCATTATTCCTTTTATAACATTTTATGAACATCATGTAATCATTTAAGTTAATAATGTTCATTTTGTCGGTATTTGGTTCTTAAGGCAAAAATAGACTTCTTACACTTACATGTTGTTAATTTGGGAAAAGGTTCGTTATATCCAGAAGGATATTAATGATTTGGATAACATATGTATCATATAAATTCAGCATATACATGTATTTATAATATTACATCACATTTAGAGGTAATAAATGAAATGCACCGTTCATGGAGACGGTAAGCCGTACGTACGCATGATCACTACATCCATTTCTATTTCATATTTTATGGAATGGAATCATAATGATATAAGTGTATATTATAATTCTAGTATAATAACATATATAATATCATTAACTTTATCCTTTACACATCCCACATATGGTATTAAGGAATCAAATCACTTTCATAGGGCGGTAGTCGGCACTTCCTAAAATGAAGATATCGTGTTTACCCATAATGGAAACAATAATGGTATGCCATAAATGAAAAATAAAGACGTTTAAGGAAAGAATAAACATATTATATATCATATATAAAAATATTTACATCATAATATCCACCTTTGAAGGTGTTAAAAGAGTGTTGAACAATCATCGTTTCGGGAGGCAGAATTTCGCCATCCACGAAAACCGTATGTTCTTTAACCATTCAATGTAGTTGTGTGAGAGTTCAGCTCAAATAAATCTTATAAAAACATCCTAGTATATTTAATATACTGGTGTTGTTACAAAATAAGTAAATAAAAAGAGTTTAGGGGGTTGGAGAAGAAAAATAAAACAAATGAACATGGGAGAATGAATTACAATTAAAAGTGTAACTCTTTTTGATTTGAGCCTAAAGGCTTCCTTTGAAAGGATTCTGCCCAACGTGAATCCTCTAGGATTAGGAGAGGGATGTGGAGAGAGTAAATGGGAAGGGGATGGCCCAGCCAAAGGCTTGAGGAGTGTGTGAAATGAGGTAGAGATGGGGGCCTTTTATAAGAGGAGAGGAGGGGCACTTTTGGAAATCATGAAACTATTATTTTATTTTCAAAAGTGTTTCGAATTTCTAAGGTACCACATTGATATATTTCGAAGCTAAGATGATAAGTATTCGAAATCTACCCATCCAATAAATTTTGGACATGTGTAGGTTTTAGATGTTACATTATATTTCCATTTTATATAAATCGTTAAATAATGAGGTCATCGCTGCATCATCATGATGTCATAAATAATTTAATTTATATAAAGTCTAAAAATTATAAAAAAAATACTTTGATTTAGTATCTCCTTTTAGATTTACAATGACTATTTATAATCAAAAATATGATCTTTATAACCCCATGTAAAAATTGTTTTTTTAAAACATATGATGTTTGTGTCATTTTTACTTTTACATTAAATAAAATGTTATTTATGTCATTTCCCAACCAAAGTGGCTCCATGGGGTCCCCAAGTTGACCCATGGATTTTATTGGTCGGACATGACACAACCAATGAGGGTAGGACATGTTTCAAGCTCATCTCATTTTATTGATGCATTATTTTTACCTTAAACTACACTAATTACCACTAATCACGATTAAAAACATAATAAGTTACTATTCACCAAAAAATTATTTTAATATCATTGAACCACATATTAATTCTTAATGACAACCATGTGTGTTGGATTTTTGAAATTCAAATCACAATGATGGAAAAATTTCATTTAAACGGAAAATCAGTTTTTATAAGTACCACTTAGTGGTATAACTATTCATAAAAAATTGAAGTTTTTCAGAAAATTACCGAATATTCAACCTAAGATATATTTGATATTCCAAATTCAAAAATGAAGTCCATTTTACAAAATTCACAACAAATAAGTTGCATTAATTAATTTGATAATTAATTCCCGCTGTCAGAGCAAATAGCGTGTTTTTATGAAACAATAAGTATCAAAAGATTGATACTAGTTTAAGTCCGATTTCAAAGTGAAATTAATTCCAACGACCACTATTGGATTTAATGGTAAAAATATATTCTAATTTCACTTTAAATACAATTCAAAATATAATCTAATCATATAAATAAATTAGATTAAAAATCAGTTTTGATGTAAAATGTAGTATTTTTCACTATTCATTAAAAAATGAACATTGCCCGAAAAATACCAAAAATTCACAAAGTAAATTTTGATGTCCCAATCATAAAGAATAAGTTTATTTTGACAAACATAGTTTATAAAATTGTCAAAATATAGATTCAAAAATGGTTTGCCATCAAAAGGCAGTAACACAATCTTTTAAAAATATTAGTGTATTCCATGCTTAAGATTGGATTTATTTTCATTTTAAGCCTCTAAAACATTATCTAATTCATTAACAGACATAGATAAAAAATATATATTATTCATTACTTACTTGGGATGTTACATCCTTCCCCCTTTAAAAAATTGCGTCCCCGCAATTTATTTACTTATCAAATAAATGGGGGTACTTATCCCTCATTGCATTTTCAGATTCCCATGTTGCCTCTTCCATCATGTGGTTTTTCCACAAAACCATTACCTGTTGAATCACCTTATTTCGTACCACTTGCTCCCTATGTTCAAAAATCTAGACCGGTTGTTCCTCATAAGATAGGTTCTCTTCCAGCTGAACTACCTCTGGACTCAAAACATGCGATGGATCTGGCATGTACATTCTCAACATCGAAACGTGAAAAACATTGTGTACCTGAGATAAACTCGGAGGTAAAGCCACTCGGGAAGCAACTGATCCAACTCTCTCCAGAATTTTATATGGTCCAATAAACCTTGGACTCAGCTTTCCTTTCTTACCAAATCGCATCACACTTTTCCATGGTGATATTTTGAGAAAAACATGATCACCTACCTCAAAATATAGATCCTTCCTCTTGTTGTCTGCATAACTCTTCTACCTACTCTGAGCTGTTCTCATGTGCTTCTGAATCAGCTGAACTTGTTTTGCCATCTCTTCTACCAATTCTGGTCCCATCAACTTCCTTTCACCCACTTCATCCCAGAAAGCTGGAGTTCGACACCGCTTCCCATATAATGCCTAAAATGGTGCCATCTGTATACTGGAATGAAAAATGTTATTATATGAAAATTCAACCAAAGAAAGATGTTGGTCCCAACTTCCCTGATAATCCATAGAGCAAGAACGTAGCATATCCTCCAAGGTCTGAATTGTTCGTTCTGACTGCCCATATGATTGAGGATGAAAAGTTGTACTAAAATTTAATTCAGTACCCAATTACTTCTAAAGGCCTTTCCAAAAGTTAGAAGTGAACCTGGGATCACGATCAGATACAATGGAGAGAGTAACTCCATGTAACCTGACTATCTCTTTAAGATACAAACAGGAAAGTTGATCTAGGGAAAAAGTATCTCATATAGCAAGGAAATGAGCATATTTGGTCAAGCGATCAACAATAACACAGATTGAATTATTACCTCGAGATGTCTTCGGTAATCCCACAACAAAGTCCATGGATATATTTTCCGATTTCCACTCTGGCACTGGTAAAGGCTGAAGCATCCCTTTCGGTAATTTCCACTCTGCTTTAACCTGTTGACATGTCAAACACTTCACAGTAAAATCAGCAATATCTCTTTTCATTACATCCCACCAGTAATACTCCCGCAGATCTCTATTCATCTTAGTAGTGCCTGGATGAACTGAAAACGGAGAACTATGAGCTTCACATAACAACTCTCTCTTCAACTGTGAATCACAAGGCACACACAATCTCTTCCCAAATCTCAAAATGCAATCATTATCAATGTTGAATTCAGGAAACTTACCTTTCTAAACCAGCTCTACCTTTTTCTACAACTCACTGTCTTGCTTCTATGCTTTCTTGATTCTATCTGATAGAGATGATCTCACTGATACCTGAAACAAAATAGAAGAACTTCCTGCACCAACAACTTCTATGCCAACGTTCATCAAATCCTTAAGCAAAGGATCGCGTTCCAAACGCAACATTGCTAATGAAGCATTACTTTTTCGACTCAAAGCATCATCCACTTTATTTTCTTTTCCCAGATGGTAATGAATTGTACAATCATAATCCTTGATTAATTCTATCCATATCCTTTGTCTGATGTTAAATTCTTTCTGAGTGAATATATACTTTAATCTTTTGTGATCGGTATATATTTCACACTTTACTCTATAAAAATGACGCCTCCAAATTTTTAAAGCGAAAACAATAGGAGCTAATTCCAGATCATGTGTAGGGTAATTTTCCTCATGAGTCGTCAACTGTCATGAAGCATATGCAATTACCTGATCATTCTGCATTAGGACACAACCAAGTCCTTTTAATGAAGCATCACTGTATATAACAAACTAACCATTCCTGGAAGTTAGTGCAAAAATTGGAGCATTCACCAATCTTCTTTTCAATTCCTGAAAACAATCATCACATTCTTTTTTCCAGATAAACATAACACTATTCTGAGTTATCTTAGTCATTGGACTAGATAAACGTGAAAAATTTATAACAAACTTTCCGTAATAGCCTGCCAAAACAAGGAAGCTACGGATCTCGGTTACATTTGTGGGTCTTGTCCATTCTTCCACAACTTTTGTTTTTGCAGGATCAACAGTTATTCCATCTTTAGAAACAATATGACCAAGGAAAGAAATTATTTTCAACCAAAACTCACACTTGCTGAATTTTCCATACAGTTTCTTTTCTTTTAAGGATTGCAAGGTAACCCTTAAATGTCTTTGATCCTCCTCTTTACTTTTTGAAAACAAACAAAATATCATCAATGAAAACCACCACAATCTTATCCAAGAACTCATGGAAAATTCTATTCATTAAGTCCATGAATACATCAGGTGCATTGGTTAGCCCAAAAGGCATTACTACAAACTAATAATGGCCATATCTCGTACGGAACACAGTCTTCGGAATATCTGACTCCTTTACCTTTAGCTGATGGTACCCTGATCTCAAGTCAATCTTTGAAAAAAACTGAGCTACCTGGAGCTGATCAAACAAATCATCGATATGAGGCAATAGATATTTGTTATTAACAGTGATATTATTCAAGGCCCTATAATCAATGCAAAGTCTCATAGAACCATCTTTCTTTTTAACAAATAAAACAGGAGCACCCCATGGTGATGTGCTAGGTCGAATGAAACCTTTATCTAATAAATCTGGCAATTGCTCCTTCAACTCTAAAAGATAAATTTGAGCCAATCGGTAAGGGGGTTTTGAAATTGGATTAGCATTAGGAACTAAGTCAATAGTAAATTCAACTTCCCGATCTGGTATTATTCCAGGAAACTCAATAGGAAAAACATCAGGATACTCATTTACCACTGGCACATCATTAATCTGAACAGTTCCTTTATTTTCAATGATGTGTGCAAGGTAACATTCATTTCCATATTTTACAAGTTTCTTGACCTCTTGATAAGTTATCAACAGTAAGGGTTCATTCTTGTACACAAACTGAAAGTCTTTCTGAAAAGAAAATTCTTTAGCTCTACAGTCAATCTTAGCATGGTAAATAGATAGCCAATCCATACCCAGGATAACATCAAACTCTACTAGAGGTAGAACAATAAGGTTTGCAAGTAGGTTCTTTCCACATATAAGGATAGGAAGATTATTATAAATTCTTTTTTCCTCAACATTCCCCCCAGGTGTTTTTACCAAAAGTTCATGAGTCATTTCTTGATATGGTATTCCCATTTTACTAGAAAAGGTTTCAAAGATGAAAGAATGTGTAGACCCCGAATCAAACAACACACTGGTATAATCTGAAAAAACAAAGTACCTGATACAACTTCATTTGATGGCCCGACATCTTCTGAAGTAGTTGCAAAGTATTTCACCACCCCTTTCTACTTGTAGTATAACTGCTTCCCATCACTCAAGCTCTTTGTCGGACACTCATTTGCATAGTGACCCATCTCATTGCACTTATAACATTTCACTAACTGTAAATCGAATTTGGTCTTACCTTCACCTTGATCCTTTTAAGTGCAATCACGAGCCTTATGTCCCATCTTACCACATTATTAGCACATTCCAGAATTCAGAAGACATTCCCCAGCATGCCTTTTGCCACATTTATCACAAACTGGAAACTTAGTTTTCTTACCATCAGACTTTTTTGAAGAATTCTTACCTTTCTCCTGCCAACTCGGTCTTTTCTTCTGTTGGTTGTTATAGAACACTTGATCATCGGCAAACTCCATTTCCACCTTCTCAGCACATCGAACAAGCTTTTCATAACTTTTAAACTCACGAGAAGCTAATTCCCTTCGATATTTTGGCATTAATCCTGGGTAAAAACGATTGATTTTACTATCAAGGTCTCCGATAAAATTTGGAGCATACCTTGCCAATCGAGTGAACCTTTCTTCATAGGCAGCCACTGAGTCTTCCTCTTGCCTCAATTCCAAGAATTGATTTTCCATCCTAAGTCGAACATCCTTAGGAAAATACATCTCAAGAAACATACCTTTGAATTTATCCCAGTCGAGAGCATCAATCTCATCAGCGTCCCTGATATTTTTAACCATCGACCACCACTGATCTGCCTCACCCTCCAAACGGTAAATAGAAAGACTAACCTTTTGATTGCCTGAACACCCCATGACATCGAAAATCTTCTCCAGTGCTTTAATCCTCCCTTCAGCTAGCAAAGGGTCAGATGATCCTCTGAATGATGGGGGATGTTGCCTCATGAAATGTCCCACCACCGACATGTTCCTCTGCGGTTGGTCTGGCTGATCTCGTGCATGGATACCACCGCCATTTATCGCTTGAGTCAACTATTCCATCACTGCAACAAACTGTTCAGTTCCAATTTCGACCATCTCGGGATGCTGATTCGGAAGGTTATTTCCTTCTGTATGCCTTCCTAGCACTGCTTCCCTGTTTCCTCTGCGGAAAACCATTCTGAACAAACATGTCTTAGATGAAGCAATATGGTAATCTTCAAATGCTATATCATTTAAAAAAAATATTTTTGGATAATAATTTAATAAAATTTTAACTCCTAATGTTATCTAAACAGACCTCTGATACCAACTATAAGGCCCTATCCTTAAAAATTACTTAATCTTGAGTTATTAAAAGATTACACATTGAGGATCTTTTCGGGATTAGAGTTTTAGAGAATTAGATCATAAAACTTGCATTACATTCCACATATAAACAAAGTGGTTACATTAAGATAGTATTCTTCATTTCCATCAATGGAAACATATTTAAAATAAAATATGGATTATTTCTTGACACTTCCTTGACACTATCATCATATCATGTACCTTTCCCTTGACCTGTGAAAAACATTTCAAAAAAACATGGGATGAGCATAAAAAGCTCAGTAAGGGATATAAAAATATGGAAAGGAAACATGGGTACATATATACATAAGAATGTGATCATACTTTACCCATAAAACACAAGCACTTTAACATACCTCATCAAATCATGAATAAATCATATAAATCATAAGACATAAAGGTAACTTGAGGCTTTAATAACATTCTTACATAGGGAGTAACCCTCTTAGTTACGTTTGGAATACCCATCACAGTATATTCCCTAAATCTCTTCGGAGAAATCTTAACGTTTCAGTCCTTCACATTACCCAATGCATTGGAGAGCTATATCGGGCTCACCCGCCCTTAGTTTATCACGGAACCACCCATTTTCATAATAATTCCCAAGAACCTCCCCATAATCATATCACATAAAACATGCATAAAGGAAACATAACATTCCCACCTTTCAATCACAAGATATCAATACAACACATTGATATAAAAACATTATGAAAACCATTTTCGATACCAAAATAAAAGAAAAGTAAAACATGGTATTTATTTTTCTTTTAAAAAAAGGTATGGCTTGTAGAGGAAGCCGAAACTCAAATAACGGTCACGACGGCGGAGAAGTCGTTGTTGCCGCATACGTACGACAAAAACATTCCCTTTTTTCGTTTAGTAAACGCTTTGTATAAAAAATATTCCTTGTGAATATACGTAAAAGTCAAAGGGGTTTATACACCGTATAAAATAAAGTTGTGTATAAAATAAAATATGCCTCAATGAAAGGAGATTGAGACGAAGTCCCATACCTCGTATCCGACATGACCCGACCGTTCTCTAATCTCCTGAATAATAAACTTGAGTTAATCTATACTTGCTTAAGAACCTTTTTCATGTTCATTATTCCTTTTATACCATGTTATGAACATCATGTAATCATTTAAGTTAATAATGTTCGTTTTGTCGGTATTTGGTTCTTAAGTCAAAAATAGACTTCTTACACTTACATGTTGTTAATTTGGTCAAAGGTTCGTTATATCCAGAATGATATTAATGATTTGGATAACATATATATCTTATATATTCAGCATATACATGTATTTATAATATTACATCACATTTAGAGGTAAGAAATGAAATGCACCATTCATGGAGACGTTAAGCCGTACGTACGCATGATCGCTACTTCCTTTTCTATTTCATATTTTCTGGAATGGAATCATAATGATATAAGAGTATATTATAATTCTAGTATAATAACAGATATAATATCATTAACTTTATCCTTTACACATCCCACATATGGTATTAACGAATCAAATCACTTTCAGGGGGCGGTAGACCGCACTTCCTAAAATGAAGATATTGTGTTTACCCATAATGGAAACAATAATGGTATGACATAATTGAAAATTACAGAAGCTTAAGGAAAGAATAAACATTTTATATATCATATATAAAAATAGTGACATCATAATGGCCACCTTTTAAGGTGTTAAAAGAGTGTTGAACAATCATCGTTTCGGGAGGCAGAATTTCGCCATCCACGGAAACTGTATGTTCATTAAACATTTGATGTAGTTGTGTGAGAGTGTAGCTCGAATAAATATTATAACAACATCCTAGTATATTGAAGATACTGGTTTGGTTACAAAAGAAGTAAATAAAAATAGTTTAGGGGGTTGGAGAAGAAAAATAAAACAAATGAACATGAGAGAATGAATTACCTTTAAAAGTGTAACTCCTTTTTATTTGAGCCTAAAGGCTTTCTTTGAAAGGCTTCTGCCCAAAGGGAATCCTCTAGGATGAGTAGAGGGATGTGGAGAGAGTAAATGGGCAGGGGATGGCCGAGCCAAAGGCTTGAGGAGTGTGTGAAATGAGGTAGAGGTGGGTGCCTTTTATAAGAGGAGAGGAGGGGCACTTTTGGAAATCATGAAACTAGTAATTTATTTTCAAAAGTGTTTCGAATTTCTAAGGTCCCACATTGATATATTTAGAATATAGGATGATAAGGCTTATAAATCTACCCATACAATATGTTTTGGACATGTGTATGTTTTAGATATTACATTATATTTCCATTTTATTTAAATCATTAAATAATGAGGTCATCGCTGCATCATCATGATGTCATAAATCATTTAATTTATATAAAGTCTAAAAATTATAAAAAAAATACTATGATGTAGTAAATCTTTTTATCTTCACAAATATAATTTATAATCAAAAATCTGATATTTATAACCCCATGTAAAAATTGTATTCGTAAAACATATGATGTTTGTGTCATTTTTACTTTTACAATAAATAAAAAGTTATTTATGTCATTTCCCAACCAAAGTGGCTCCATGGGGTCCCCATGTTGACCCATGGCTTGTCTTGGTCTGCCATGACACAGCCAATGAGGGCAGGACATGTCTCAAGCTCATCTCATTTTATTAAAGAATTATTTTTACCTTAAACTACGATAATTACCACTAATCGCGATTAAAAACTTAATAAGTTACTATTCACCAAAAATTTATTTTAATCTCATTGAACAACATTTTACTAATTAATGAAAACCATTTATGTTTGATTTTTGAAATTCAAAACACAATTATGGAAAAATTTCATTTAAACGGAAAATCAGTTTTTATAAGTACCACTTAGTGGTTTCACTATCCATCAAAAGTTGATGTTTTTTCAAAAATTACCAAAAATTCACCCTAAGCTATATGTGATATTCTGAATTCAAAAATGAAGTCCATTTTACAAAATTCACAACATATAAGTTGCACTAATTAATTTAATAATTAATTCCCGCTGTCAGAGCAAATAGCGTGTTTTTATGAAACAATAAGTATCAAAAGATTGGTACTAGTTTAAGTCCGATTTCAAAGTGAAATTAATTCCAACGACCACTATTGGATTTAATGGTAAAAATATATTCTAATTTCACTTTAAACTCAATTCAAAAGATAATCTAATAATATAAATAAATTAGATTAAAAAGCAGGTTTGATGTAAAATGTAGTATTCTTCACTATTCATTAAAAAATGAACATTTTTCGAAAAATACCAAAAATTCACACAAAGTAAATTTTGATGTCCCAATAATAAAGAATAAGTTTATTTTGACAAACATATTTTATAAAATTGTCAAAATATAGATTCAAAAATGGTTTTCCATCAAAAGGCAGTAAAACAATCTTTTAAAAATGTTAGTGTATTCCATGCTTAAGATTGGATTTATTTTCATTTTAAGCCTCAAAAACACTATCTAATTAATTAATAGACATAGATAAAAAAATATATTATTCATTACTTACTTGTAATTTTACAGAAAGAACCCCTCTCCCCCTTGGAAAACCATTAAAATCATCCATTATTATGCCTAATCTCTAACAAAATTTTCCCTCTCAAGCCTCTTAAAATATATAGGGACATTCTGGAGCCCTGCAACTCAATTCTCCAAGGTATTTATGTTTTCATGCAATAGAAACTACAATGAGGAGAGAGTTAGAATATATTAAATCTTCTCTCTTTTCTTCGCCTTTTTTCTTTTACACTATCCATTTTAAAAATAGATGCTAAAAAATTTATTATAAATTAATTTAACATTATATTATTATTTAAATTGTCATGACCCGACCCTACCCGCGCTCGAGCCAAAACTACCCCAAGCTTGCCTCCATAGGCCAGGGGCTGGCGACCAGCGCCGAAGGAACAATAACTCAGGGAGGCCTTTCCCTATGTACCTATACAGACACACACTAGTCACACTCAATTAAAATGTGCAAATTAAAAGAAAATATAATTAAAGAAAAGGGAAGCTGTTATATACATACAAAAAATGTGCACCGACCTCTAACAAATACAAGTAATGTGCTGAAAAGAAAAAGGGGCAAAACATGCGCCCAACCAGAAAAGGTGCCACAACCCGGCAACAGGTAAACAAACAAATAGATGGAAGGGTCCCCCACCTGGAACCCGACTTCGACCACTGCACGCGGTCCATGATCTCGAACTCCTATGCTCCACTGAAGTCACGACCAACCTGTCTGCCCTCAGCAAGGGAAAAAAAGTGCGGGAAAAGACCCATCAAGGGTGGGTATAAAAATAATCAGTAGGATAGCCCAAATGCTCAATGGAACAACAAAGGAGGTACCGTAGGGTGATCAGTAGAGAGAATATGGAATAGTAGAGTATTATAACAGAATGTGTAGTAAAGGGTCCAGATCAACACAATAAGAGAAAGTAAGTTAGACTCGTCTAGACACAAAGAGATGGAAACGGTGAGAAGATGAACTTCCCATCGAGTATTCACTAACTATAGCAGGAGAGTAGACTCGTCCAACCATGAGAAGCTAGACACGGAAAGCACATGGCATACCCCACACGTCTTCTCTTATCCTGGAAGGAAAGTAAACAAACCCAAGAAGTGGTTACCATAACAAGGTATATACAGATCCTTATGCTCATTCAAGAAGCCTGAACAACGTCGTAAGGGGATCTTCGTCTCGTAGCTCAACCAATGAAATGGGTAGCTAAAATTCCCATAGATAACACCATCGATGACCAGCTTCCCACACATCTTCCCCGAACTACAAGTCAAGGACTCAATCACCGCACCTTGACACTATCCGCTTTGGGCGGCACTAACTCGCCCACACGGTTTTGGGTCACTTCACAAGAATGCGTCTCGGTGGGGAAAGCTCTCCTCATTCTTGAGAGTTCTGGGGGAACGTCAGACCACAACTCATCACTGCCCCACAGTCGAGATGTCTTTTCAAAGTCAAGATCGTTCCATAACTGACACATACAACCAATGTTCATGCTCCGATAATCGCGGAGGAATGTCATAGACTAGCCTAGTAGAAAGGACTGAGTCTAGAATGTCAACGGTGGCCCACTGCCCAGCCCAACTGATGGGTAATTCATAATATGATATCGGGTGACCCACTACCCAGCCCTGCTGGATGGTAAACCATAATACATCATCAGGCAACCCACTGCCCAGCCCTGCTGGAGGGTAAACCTGGAATAAGTCGTCAGACGACCCACTGCCCGGTCTTACTGGAGGGTAGACCGGGAATAAGACGAATGGTGACCCACTGCCCAGCCCTACGGGAGGGTAAACCTGGAACAAGATGACGAGTGACCCACTGCCCAGCCCTGCTGGAGGGTAGGCCCTCAAGAGTCATCGGGTGACCCACTGCCTAGTTTCTGCTAGAGGGTAAACCCTGAACAAGTCGACATGCGACCCACTTCCGTGCCCTGCTGGAGGGTACACCTGAAACAAGATGACGGGTGACCCACTGCCCAACCCTACAGGAGGGTAGACCCTCAAGATTCGTCGGGTGACCAACTTCCTAGTCTCTTCTAGTGGGTAAACCCTGAGAAGTCGATGAGTAACCCACTACCCAGCCCCGCTGGAGGGTAAAACCAAAACTGCTCTGGCCATCTCTACTGTATGGTACAACACTGGTCAACTGGACACAGAGTGGGTATCGCGCAACCATCTGACCTCAGAACAATACCCGAGGTAAAAACTCAACCCTGCTGATCTAAACCATCAATCACAGAGCTGGGGGAAAACCCATCCCTATTTATCTAAACCATCGATCATAGAGCTGGGGAAAAAACTCAACCCCTCTAGTCGACAAACAAGAACTGAGGGACCCTCTACATCGTGAGAGGTCAATAGTATGCAAAGCAGAACACAACATGCACTTGGGGCCCACACGAGGTGTGGCCCCAAGTCAATTCCCAACCAAGCGCACAAACAGACTCAGGTACAAACCACACATACCTCCAAGTGCTCCTGTTTACTCCCAGAGTATACCTCATTTTCAGCCCAAGGGCTATTGTGCACACGACACCCAACGTCTATGTGAAGGCGTGACATAACATCTCCAAATTTCTACCTCAACGACTGGGGCACGGACAACCACATCTATTCAATCATTACTTCACTCACACGGGAGGGCACGCGATCACACGCCAAGGGTCTGCTACAAACATAGCAGAAGAACCGCCCCCCGGGGCACCTTAACATTTCCACATTTAATAAGATCATGTATGAGGCTCCACACAACCAAAGTGGTCATACCATTGTAATCCTCGTGGAAAAATACATGAGATAGAATACTTACTCACCTCAAACAGATATTTGACGGAAAAAGTTGCCAGCAACGCCTCACGCCCGAATGGCATCCCGTGATCCCAAGCCCCGGCCCCGAAAACAGTCGGGTGCATCCAACCATTGCAATCCCCTCGGTAAAACATGTCAAAAGCACTACTCACATGAGTGCAATGAATATCCGGAGAAAAAGGAGCATTTTGGCACACCGCACACAAGCGGTGCTACATGGGACCTGCTTACAGGTCCGGAAACACAATGAAAGGATCGCACTGTTGCGATCCTCTCGAAAAATCACACATGATGTACTATTCACTTGTCTAATACGGTCGCCTGGTGATAGAGATGGAAAAATCACCTTCAACCCCCAAAAGACCCTCATGGGCCCCGCACCATCATGCCGAATTAGGGCGGGCGGATTGCACCATTGAAATCCCCTTGAAAAAACATCCAAAAAAATGACTGCTCGCACGCCCCGAACGGACGTGTGATGAAAAAGTCATGAAACGCTGTACGGAGCTCGAAAGACGGGCCATGGGGTCCGCACCTCAACATTAGCCTCAATGCCCAAAACCACCCTGGAAATCTCCGCCTCGGTTCTAGGGTTCCAACTCCACTGACGGCGCCTAAAACGGATGTCGGGCGCATCCGCGCCGTCCAAAACAAGATCCTTGGAAAAATGTCAAATCACATAAAGATGCGTCGCGCCTCCGCGGACCCTCGTGTCGGGAATTAATTTTTTTTAAACCATCTCAAAACATTCCCCTCGACTCGAGGTCTGCGCTTCCGCTGATCGCACGTGAAACGGACTCCCGTAGCGAATCTTACGGGCGTAAGAAAACTGAGGGGCAAAGCCTCTTGGGATGGACCGGCCGGTCAGCCCGGCCCAGGCTGGCCTGCGCAGGCCCGCCCAACTCGCAGTGCCTAGCCCGCGGCATGGATGCGCATGCCGGTAGTGGACTCGGTCCACCTCATGGCTGACAGACTGAAGCTGGTCGTCGCGCGACAACCCGCACGATGCGGGTTCTGTCTCCACCGCGGGGTCACACGTCGCGACCCCGGTTCTCCGTCGCGCTCTGGTGAGCACCACCTCGCACTGACGCCCAACAAACCCTCCAGTGCCACACGCCCCCGGCCTCGCCTGGCCGCTCCACCGAACAGCCGCGCTGCCAACTGAGAGCCCCGCTGCCGCGCCAAGCGCCTCCGCCGCCGCACCATCCGCCTGGGCCGCCTGGAAGACCCAAAAACTTTGACGATCAACCTCGTCCTCCTCCGAACTCAGCTTTCAATTCAGAAAAATAATTTGGAATGATAATAATATATACTACATGTATAAGGTATTTTATTGAATATTTAACATAAAATCGACACATAAAATTTTATTCAAAGGTAGGTTCGAAAATGAAAATGCAACGGAAATCTTCTACCTCTTGGGCGTTGCCCGAAACTTCACGGAGGATCCACCGCCTCGTCGTCACCTTGACGGACCTGCCTCGCCGGAGTGGAGGAGGAGAGGGTGCATGAGGGTTTCTCTAGGGGGTGAAAAGGGAGGAGGATGGGGTGATTAAGTGTTTAAATAACAAAATTAATTAAATTTTAATTAATTAAAAACCCCCAAATTTAACCCGCATCTGAAACATCCGGCATGGTCGAGGTTATGCCTCCCCTAGGGTAAAAACCACCTCTTGAGCACAATGGTGGTCTTAGAATTTTAATCTGAGACCCCATTCAAAATTTATTAAACTTAGCGCCCAATGTCACCAAATTACGAAAACGCCCCTGGGGCCATTTTTCACTTAAGGTTCGCGCTCACAAAACATACACCCCTACTAGGGTAAACGACACATTCCGGACACAACGGTTCCCTTGGTTTTACATTCTGAGACACCGTATAGGACATACTTCATTTTCACCATTAAACCAATAAATTAATTAATTAATTTATCCATTTAACATTCCAAAAGCGAGCGACGGGTCCAAACATCCCGCACCGACATGTTTTATGTCGTTTCTAGGGGAAACACCCCATTCCCAACCCATCCATAAACTTAGATCTCTAATCTGGATCACCATTTAGGAGTTATCCCATTTATTTGGCGTTTCTAGTGTGAACGCACTGAAAAATTAATTCCAGCCACACCGGGGCTCGGAATCGCACGCCGTCTGAAGGCGCTGCTCTGGAATAACATCAAGAATATTCCAAAGTCTTTCGCAGAAAAAACGGGGTTCTTAAATCATTCCCTCCTTCATGCTTTTCATCCCCAAAAAGTTAAACCTGGGAACAACGCAGGGTACTAAGACCACACCTGGCTCTCCCATACCCAGAAGGACTCTTGCACAGCTCCGCGCCACCGCATATAGACCAAAGGATTGATCTGTTCCCGCCATGTCGGCCCTCACCGATGACGTGCATAGGAGCACGCACACATCTCCTCAGGTAAGCCACATGGGATACATCGTGCACCCACACCTGACCTTGGGGTTAAGGCAAGGCGATAGAGAACCTCTCCATCCCTTTACACGGTCTCAAACGACCCGAAGGCTCTCGCGGTCAGCTCACCTCTCCGACTGAACCCCTACATCGCACGCCGCGATTGGAATCACCGCTTGCACCTGGAACAAGGCCCGAGGTTTCCCCCTTTCAGAATATCAATATGGTGCAACACCCATGGATATCTGGTCACACAAGGTTTCACAGTCGATGTCCCATGACCAAGACTCTGTTACACGCTTGGGGATAGAATGATTCAAAACCATCGACTAAAGAAAAAGTTCCTACACCTTTTATCTTACCAACACAGTGTTACACCGGTACCCCGCGCCACCCTGGTAACAACTCAAGCAAGGAGCAGTGAGAAAATCATTTCACACACATAGAGTCTAACAATTCTACTGCAAAAAAGTAGAAGAGCTACAGGTCGTACCTCCTATCACCCCATGCTCTGCAGGATCGTAGACATCCAAAGCACGTGACTGTCCGTGGTCCCAACTGTCAGCTCCCGGAGCCTGACGTGGACCACCTAGTGGTGATGGGAAGACCTTGTCAGGTCGTCCTCAACATCCAGCTCCTCCCGCTCCTCCTCTAGCACCACCTCTCTAGGCCCTACTCCGATCACGATGCTGCCTCTGCCGTAGTGGTACGCCTGCTGCTGGCCCGAAGCTCTCAGCAACTCGGGTCAGGAAGTCTCGTGCCAAGTGATCTCGCCCGTCAGAAGCATAACACTGGTGCTCTCTGGGCTGCCCTTGTGCCCTCCGGAGCCACTGTGATGTACAAACACAGCTTGGGATCCACTCACGGATGGACATACTCAGCTAAGGCCCTACGCCTTTTCGCCACAGTGGTATACGACCACGTCTCTGAAACTGGCAGTGGAAAGGCCACCTACATCGAGGTTCTATCATCCGACGCTTTCTAGCTACGGAAGACGTCTCGGCTCCAACGTCCCTACTGCCACTGCTAATTCTAGAATGTGACAGGAAGCACTCTGTCACCAGCGCCTGCTCTAGCACCCAAGGATATGTGGAAATGCTGAAGGGTACTAATACAACACGAATCTCTCAGAGGATACCCTGCTCAAACATCAGTGTTTTTCTATTGTCGTCATGGACCATGTCTGGGTAAAAGTGTGCACGGTCTGCGAAACTAGCCGCGTAGTTGGCCACTGTTATCCCTACCCACTAAAACTGCAGGATCTCTTGAATCCGAACGGAGCACAATCAGGAGGGGAAAACTCCTCACGAAACGACAACAAAAATTTTCCCCATGAAAGCGATGACTCGTCAAGCAACCGAGTCACCTGACTCCACCAACGCCGAGATGCTCCACGGAAAAGGTCTGTTGTCAAAGCCACCATATGATCTGCCTGCGTCTGCAAAAGCCTGAAAAGGCTAACCACTGTCTCTAGCCAACCCCCTGCTGCCTGAGGGTTTGGCTCACCACTGAACCTCAGCGATCCCTGCCGTTGGAACTCACGGAGCATGCTCAACCCGTGCTCAAGCTAATCCTACTGTGCTGAAATTGTCTGCTGCTCAACAGGTGGGGGTGCTACTACCGGCCCACCCGGAGAAAGGGGTTCTCATGATGGGTCCTGGACTGTGGCCTCGTAGCTCACAGGGTCATCGTCAGGCACCAAAGTTGGTATCTTGGTTGTCTGCCTTCGCGGAGACATCCTGAATATTATCAAGGGGTGTCGTGGGTAGATGATCATATATGTATATACCAATAACAACAATGTGGAGCTGACTCAACAAGGGCAGTCAAAGGCTCCATCCTATGTGATTCACAAACCAATTTTCCATGCAACAAGTGTCTCAACTTGCCGAGTCGACAAGCGGGTTATCAAGGTCCTGGTGAATGGATACGTTGGTTGCTGCACCATCACTGGACTCCCTGGCCTGAGAGCCGCTCTCGAGACACGTTAACACTGTTTCCCAAAATCCCAACATATTCCTTTCATTTTTGGGACGTCCAAGCAATGTCCTAATGAACGAACAACCTTTGATACCACTTTGTCACGACCTGACCCTACCCGGGCTCGAGCAGCAACAACCCCAAGCACACCTCCATATGAAAGGGGTTGGCGACTAGTGCCGAAGGAAAAATAACTTAGGGAGGCCATTTCCTAAGTACCTATACACACACACACACAGTACACTCAATGAAAAGGTGCAGAGTAAAAGAAAAGACATGTAACGAAAATGGCAACTGCAATATACATAACAAAAATCTGCATCAACCTCTAAACAGTACAAGTAAAGTGCTGAAAGGAAAAAGGGAAAAAACACGCACCCAGCTAGAAAAGGTTCCACAACCCGGCAACAGGTAAACAAACAAACTGATGGAAGGGTCCCCCACCTGGAACCCGACTCTGACCACTACACGCGGTCCAAGCTCCCGAAATCCTATACTCTACTAAAGTCACGACCATCATGTCCGTCATCTGTAAGGGAACACCAAGTGCGGGCCAAGCCCAAGAAGGGGTGGATATAAAAATACTAGGTAGGATACCCTGATGGCTCGAGGGAGAAACAAATGAGTTACCGAAGGGTGAGTAGTAGAGAGAACATGGAATCGTAGAGGAGTACAACTGAAAGTGCAGTATAGAGTCCAGCTCAACCCAACAAGTGAAAGGAAGGTAGACTCATCCAGACACAAGGAGCTGGAAACGGTGAGAAGATGAACTTCCTGCCGAGTCTTTTCTACCTATAACAGGAGAGTAGACTCATCCAATCATGAGAAGCTAGACACATGAAGCACATGGCATACCCTGCGCGTCTTCTCCTTTCCAGGAAGGAGAGTAACCAAACCAAAGAAGTGGGTACTGGAAAAAGGTATATATGTATCCTTATGCTCATTCATGAACCTCGAACAACGTTGTAAGGGGATCTCCGTCCTATAGCTCAGCCCAAGAAATGAGTAGCCAAAAGTTCCATAGATAACCCCATCGATTCCCAACATCCCACATGACTGCCCCGAACTACAAGTCAAGGGCTCAATCACTGCATCTCAACACTATCCTCTTTGGGTGACACTGACTTGCCCACATGGTTTTGGGTCGCGTCACAAGGACGCGACTTAGTGGGGAAAGCGCTCCTCATAATTGAGAGTTTTGGGGGAATATCAAACCACAATTCGTCACTGCCCCACTGTCGAGAGGTCTACACAATGTCATGATCGTTCCATCACAGACCCATACAACCAAGGGTCCCGCTCCGATAATCATGGAGTAAAGTCACAGACTATCCTAGTAGAAAGGACCGAGTCTGGAATGTCAACGGTGTCCCACTGCCCAGCCCTGCTGGAGTGTAATTCATAATATTATATCGGGTGACACACTTCATAGCCCTGCTGCATGGTAAACCATAATACATCATCAGGCGACCCACTGCCTAGATCTACTGGAGGGTAATCCAAGAATAAGTCATCTGGCGACCCACTGCCTGGCCTTGCTGGATAGTAGACATGGAATAAGTCGACTGGTGACCCACTGCCCAGCCCTGCTGGAGGGTAAACCCGGAACAAGACGACGGGCGACCAACTGCCCACCCCTGCTAGAGAGTAGGCCCTCAAGAGTCATTGGGTGACCCACTGCCTAGTCTCTGCTAGAGGGTAAGCCCTGAACAAGTGGACAGGTGACCCACTGCCCAGCCCTTTTGGAGGGTAGACCTGAAACAAGATGACGAGTGACCCACTTCCCAGCCCTGCTGATGGGTAGACCCTCAAGAGTCGTCGGGTGACCCACTGCCTAGTCTCTGCTTGAGGGTAAACCCTGAGAAGTTTATGAGTAACCCACTACCTAGCCCCGCAAGAGGGTAAACCCAGAACTACTATTTCCATCTCTACTGAATGGTACAACACTGGTCAACCGAACACTGGGTGGGTATCGTGAAACCATCTGACTCCAGAACAAGACCAGGCGAAACCACTCAACCCTACAGATCTAAACCATCAAGAACAGAGCCGGGGGGAAAACACAACCCCACTGATCTAAACCATCGAGCAAAAATTCAGGGGAAAAACTCAACCACGCTAGTAAACCAACAAGAACCGAGGGACCCTCTACGTCGCGAGAGGTCAAAGGTACCAATGCAAAACACGACATGCAAATGGTGCCCAAACGAAGTGTGACCCCAAGTAAATCCCCAACCAATCACACAAACAAACTCAGGTACAATCCAAAAATACCTAAAAGCGCTCCCGTATACTCCCAGAGTATACCTCATTTTCAGCCCAAGGGCTATCATGCACACGACACCAATTGTCTATGCGAAGGCATGACGTAACATCTCCTACTTCCCGCCTCAAATAATGGGGCACGACTAAACACATCTATTCAATCATTACTTCACTCACATAGGAGTGCACGCGATCAAACACCAAGGGTCTGCTATAAACACAGTAGATGAACCGCCCCCGGGGCACCTTCACATTTCCACATTTAATAAGATCGTGTCTGAGGCTCCGCACAACCAAACAAATCATACAGTTGTAATCCTCAAGGAAAAAACACGCGAGATAGACTACTTACTCACCTCAAATTGATATCTGATGGAAAGGTCGCCAACACCGCCTCACGCCCGAACGACATCCTGTGATCCAAAGCCTCGGCCCCGAAAACAGTCGGGCGCATTGCACCATTGCGATCCCCTCAGGAAAACACGTCAAAAGCACTACTCACATGAGTGCAATGGATATCCGGAGAAAAAGGTGCATTTTGGGGCACCACACACGAGCGGTGCTACGTGGGACCTGCTTCCCTGTCACGAAACACAACAAAAGGATTGCACCATTGTGATCCTCTCGAAAAGAACCCAAGATGGACTATTCACTTGTCCAATACGGTCCCCCGGTGATAGAGATGGAAAAATCACCATTAACACCCAAATGACCCTCGTGGGGCATGTGCCATCGTGCCGAATTAGTTCAGGCAGATTGCACCATTGCAATCCCCTCGGAAAAACATCCAAAAACAACTGCTCGCATGCCCTGAACAGACGTCTGATGAAAATGTCGTGAAACGCTGCACTCAGCTTGAAAGACGGGTCGTGGGGTATGTGCCTCAACTTCGGCCTCAATGACCGAAACCACCCCGGAATGCTCCGCCTCGGTTCTAGGGTTCCAACACCATTGACGGCGCCTAATACGGATGTCGGACACATCTGCGCCGTCCAAAACAAGATCCCCGGAAAAATTTCAAATCACATAATGACATGCCACACCTCCGCGGCCCCTCGTTTCTAGAAATTAATAATTTCCAAAACCATCTCAAAACGTTCTCCATCACGTGAGGTCTGCGCTGCCGATGACGGCACGCGAAACGGACGCCCGTACCGAAAGTTAAGGGCATCAGAAAACTGAGGGGCAAAGCCCCTTGGGCTGGACCAGCCGGTCCGCCCAGCCTGGGCCGGCCGGCCCGGCTCGCAGTGCCTAGCCCGTGGCTGGGCCGTGTGGGCCAGCGGTGGAATCTGTCCACCATAGGGCCATCCGGCTGAATCCGGTCGCCACACGATGACCCACATGATGCGGTTCGTGTCTCCTCCGCGGGGTCGCGTGCCGTGACCCCGGTTCTCCGTCACACTCCGGTGAGCGCCGCCTCGCGCTGACTCCCAGCAAACCCGCCAGTGCCGCATGCCCCCGGCCTCGCCTGGCTGCTCCACCGAACACCCACGCCACCATCGGAGAGCCCCGCTGCCAGGACAAGTGCCTCCACCGCCGCGCCATCCGCCTGAGCCGCCTGGAAGACCCACAAACTTCGACGATCAACCCCATCCTCCTCCGAACTCAGATTTCAATTCTGAAAGATTCGTTGGAAAGTTAAAAATGTATGCTACACGTATATGGGATTTTTTCGATTATTTAACATCATATCAACACATAAAAATTTATTCAAAGGTAGGTTCTGAAATGAAAACACAACGGAAACCTCCTACCTCTTGGGCGTTGCCCGGAGCTTCACGGTGGATCTGCCGCCACGTCGTCGCCTTCCCAGACCTACCATGCTAGAGTGGAGGAGGAAAGGGAGATTGAGGGTTTCGCCAGGGTGAAAATGGAGGAGGAGGGGGTTATTAAGGGTTTTAATAAGAAAATTAATTAAATTTTAATTAATTAAAAACCCCCAAGTTTATCCCGCGTCTGAAACATCCGATAGGGTCGATGTTAATCCTCTCCTAGGGTAAACACCACCTCCCGAGCACAACGGTGGTATCTAAATTTTAATTGGAGACCATGTTCAAAAGTTTTTAATCTTAGCGCTCGAGGTTTCCAAATTATGAAAACGCCCCTGGGACTATTTTTCACAGACTGGCCGCGCCTACAAAACATACACCCCTCCTAAGGTAAACGGCACGTTCCGGACTCAACAGTGCCCTCAGTTTTTCAATCTGAGCCACCATTTAATAGATACATCATTTTTACCATTAAATGAATAAATTAATTAAATAATTTATCCGTTTAACATTCCGAAAGCATGCGAGGGGTCCAAAAATCCTGCGTCGACATGTTTTATGTCATTCCTTGGGTAAACACCCCATTCTGGACTCATTCGTAAACTTGCATCTCTGATCTGGAACACATTTTAGGATTTATCCAATTTATTTGGAATTTCTAGTGTGATTGCACTGAAAATTTAATTCCGGCCACACCAGGGGTTGGAATCGCACGCCGTCGGAAGGCGATGATCTGGAATAACATCAAAAATATTCCAAAGTCGTTCGCAGAAAAAACCGTGTTCTTATATCAATATATGTAAATTATCATATTAATGAAAAATATAATTTCCATACGTTTCTTTCCCATACTACCGACAACGTCCCGTTAACGGTCGGTTAACCATCTACAGAGACTTTCACAAGATAATTATTATACAAATATTAATGTAAGGTAAATAAAAATTATATATAATATATTAATATCAAATTAATTTTACTATATTATTCTAAAATAATATATACTAATTTATAAATTTTATTAATAAAAACTGAAATTGTCACAAGACAGGGATTTTTTAAGTAAAATATGATATCAAAATGCTTCAATTTCAAGAAAGAAAATTATGAAATAAAATCCAATGAATATAATTTATAAATATTTTTATAATATAGCTATAATACAAATTTATATATCTTTTTAATAAACATAAAATTATTATCCATGTGGTGAAAAAGAGACGAAATTAAGTGGAAATTAAGGTAAGGGATCATCTATATTTCCAATTTATTAAATATTGTCTTTTATATTAACCCCATATATGTGTAATTACGTGTGTTGAGGTATGATTATTCATATCTTATATACTATTATCATGATTTAATGAATATGAGAAATCCCTTTCTCACTCATTAAGACCTCTTAATTACAGCTGATAGCTTGCTGATATATAATGAGGGATTCTACCTGAAAATCCGTTATTCCATAGAGTTAATCGATCAGTCTCTTTGACCAAATGAAATCCTATATTATATTTATTTACAACTTCAAATTTCTGTTTAAATGTCCAAAATTTTGTATCAATATCCCTTAATACTTCTGTTATGAGGATATACATGTTTTAATGTGATTCCATTCTCAATAATTCTTGATAAAAAATGTTTTAAGGGAAATTCATGGATTCTTACTTGAATTCATGATCACTCTATATTATTTTTCAAGCCACCATTGTTTTTATGAAGTCATTAATTTTTCAATAACTTATGGGTTCACTTCTGTGTTTGGGTAAATTATTGTTCCTTTTCTATTTTAAAGGTCCTTCTAACCTCTCGAATATGTTTTTATGCAAAATTTCATGAATATTTTAATTACATATTATAAAATATTCTTGAAATCACTCACCATTATACATATATATATTTTACCCTTATTATTTTCCATGTATACATTAGATCCATTATTTTATGGACACTTTTGTGTTATGCCCATCTGTTATGATTTGTGTCATGATTGTGGAACCCAATTCCTTCCATGTGTAATCCTAATGTTTATGTAATATTTATTTTGTATGATTATTCATTTGGAAAACATATGAATGAAATGTTATCATAGGTGCACCGATATAGTGCTAAAATTCAGTTGGTAATGTTATGTATCATGAGATGTAATATGTGACGATCTTGGATGTTATCTTTCATGTGTTTTGGTATGTGAAATGGTCTTGGTGGTTAGCCATGATGCATAATAAAGTCATGTTTTATGTTTCTTACATAGTTCTATTACATTATGTTTTTATGATCCCATGTTTTATGTTATGATTCTATATGATCCATGCTTTTGTTATTATTATGTGATTCATTCTAACACATGTGCTAATGCCTTATTCTTATGTATACTTATTTACTAGGATATTTATCTCATCCCTTTGTTAAAGTGATCCCCAAGGTACTGTATGAAGATTTATGAGCACAATGGAAGATATGGGCTATTTTTTAAGATACAAAAATAATTGTTTTCCAGTACCATGTATTATGTTTTATATCCACAGTCTTCAAAGTCGCTAGACTTCATGATCCGTGGCTTGTACTCCAATGTATAATTAATCTTAAAATCATGTAATGTTATATGTAAAATTATAGGGTCATTATATATTATGACATGCTTTTAAGCATTATTATCCATATAATACAAACTAAGGGTAAAAAATTGTAGCATATTTGGAAGACTACAGAAGTAATTAGAAAACTTGAAACCGAAATAAATCAAAATTTTATTAATATCCACAATGAGATCATAACATCATTTGAGTATCAAAAAGTATATAGGATATCAAGGGGAATACATACAAAATAGGAATGAACTAAAAACCACATTAAGGAAATATTCATGGAAAACAAGCATAAAACAACAATTAAAAGGAAAAATATGGTAACATTTAATTAATGGATCATGAATAAAACATTGAGTGGAATAACACAAATAACATGGAATCATATGATCATGGAAATATAGTAATTTTGAAGAATCATATATCTTGAAATAAACATAAGTCATGTCTAACATTTAAGAAAATATTACATGGTGTAGAGAGTCCCATAATGAAATAAGATTACCCCTTAATCCCATATAGAACATGTCATTATAATACCAGATTAACTAATTAATTGGAGTTACATCTTGGTGAACCCACCATAACATGTACATGTATATGTGTTCCACATAATAAAAGGAGACATAAGGAATTAGTATAATGGTTATCCATATAAAGAAATGAGTTTCATAATCATGTCAAAAGGAATAACCAAAGGGTTCATAGTATATTTATCCACGAAATAAGGTATTTAAATTATTCTTATAAATTAACAATGGAAATATAATAAATGATAAAATATAACTAAGACCAAATAATGTGAAAACCAGAAAAATATGGCTACATATGTCTAGAAATGTGCCAGTAAAGCATGATTTTAGGGAAATTAATTAATATTTTTAGAAGAGAATAAAGTAATAATTGTTTCTGCATAATATAAAAAGTTATAGAATGGTTTATCATGGTAAAAATTTAGAATTCATAAAAAAATTTGTGGCTTAAATAAATTTATAGTGTACCTAAATGACAGTCATAAATAGTGAAGTTCCATTTTTTATTGGTTTTCAATAGGAAAAGTAATTTAGAAACCATATTTTTAAAATAATTATATTCCCATAAATGAAACCTGAACATAGAAAGATATATATTTTTGGACCATATTTATAGAGAATATGATATGTATGTAACAAAGATGAATGAAAAATTAATGTAAGGTGTGAAAAATCATAACCCAGATTTAATATGGATGTTTGATGAGAACACTTTCCTTATGTCACAATGTGTTATGGTCTTGTATGTATTTTCAAGGATAATAAAATGAAATAAATTCATAATTTAAATTAGACTCAATTTAAAATATATTATTAAATTATAATATTATTAAATTATTATATGAACATTTTCATGAGTTATACAGTTCTAATTTGTTGTTTGAGGTCTGTTCATTTGATAGTGTCATGGTTGAATCATTTATGGATAGTTATAGATTTTATTATAAAATGGAGAAAAACTTCAAATGATTAATAAAATAGAACCCTTGACCATCTAAATTTTTTTATGTTCCCAGATATCATTTTGTTTTTAGATCAAGGGATGATTCATCTAGTGAAAATGTTAATGTTATTTGGTTCACTAATTAGACAGTTTTATAGTATATCATGAAAAACTTTCTTTTTATATAATATTATGATAATATATTATGTCCACATTCTCAGTACATATATAGAATAAAAATTTAGATCAATTTACATAACAATAAGTGAATTTAAACATGTCCAAAAAACAGAAATGTGAAACAGAACTCATAATCTATGATGTTGGAGAACCAACATATCATTTATGATGTATTTTTTTAGAATAAAAGGATAATTGATGAGATTTTATCCATGATATCACATTGACATAAATAAATTATATTATATATGGGACCCCGTGTTATCATTACTCTTTTTTATTTCAGGGGGTGAAGATAAGTTGGATGAAAGAAAGAATTTAAAGTTGGGATATGATGGATTTATCTCATGATTTTCATATCTCTTAAGACCTCTTTAATTCCCTTGTAATAACTCCTTTTGTGATACCAAAAATACTTTGTCATGGGTAATAGTATTGTATTGATAATTGGGAAAGATATAGGCAAGATAAAATGCTTAGAAGGTGTGATTAGAATAGATGGAGATGCATTTCCATTATAAGGGGATGAGTGGGGTTTTCTATTATTTTATTCATTATTTTATTATTTCAACTGAAGAATATCAATAGTATTTATTCTTACGAAAATATACTCTAATAAGTTCTTGTGAGTTCAAACTAATGGTTTATTAGATTATTTATGAATAAAAAATTCATGTATTTGGGTTTTTATGTTATATATTGTATATTTTAGTATTTCACTATATTCAAAAAGTAGAATTATTTTAGAAAAAAAAAATCACCATAATATATTTTAGACATATAGATTTGAAATAATAAATTGATTTTTTGATAATAATTCTCTAAAGATGATTAATTTAAATTTTATATAAAATCCAAATTTATATAATAAATATTTATTTGAACATTATAATTTATTTTATTACCCTTTGAGAAATCATTTATGGTCTAATAAAAAAATATTACTATTATAATAGATCATGTTATTAAATTTTGAATATATTTCATGTAAATAAATTTATTGGAAATCATTATAGTCCTTATAAATTTGAAAATAATCTTGTTAAATTTTACAAAAATACAAACACATAATTTATAATATATAAAACACATATTCACATACACCATGATATAAATATATCATATTTTCAGTTTATATGATATATAAATATTATTTTCTATTTTCATAGGTGGAGTTACTATTCTTAAAGTCCTTAATATTCCTAATTTTCACATTACAATTTATAAGGTTAGATTAATATTTAACGGTCAGATTAATATTTGTAACAGTGAAATCATCATTCCTATGATCATATTTATAATGGTTATAGAGGATTATTAAAACATATAATTACATCATATTAAATTTATTATTCATTTGGTTCAATTTTATATAATTTTTATATATAGGTTAATATTAAAAAGGAATAAATTTTTATCAACACAACTTTTTATTATTACTACTTTATTCATGAGTTTATTTATTATAGTGGATCGATTATAAAAAATATATAATATTCTCGTTATATTATTTTATATTTATTGTCCATATATAATATTTGGATTTATATATATTTAATTAATGAGTAATTTATCATTATTCATTTATGCTAAAAATGTTTTACAAGTTTATCTATGTTAGGTTTATGATTTATACTACATGAAATAATTACATGGAGGAAATTTCCATTGATAAAATTTTGGTTAATTACATCCTTTCCCCATTATTAAATTGTCCCCTAAATAAATTATTTTACATTGAAAGGTGAAAAATGGTGAGGGTACTTCTAATTCATTACTTCCATTAGTTCTAATATCTCATATTCATATCTATGTTCTTCTATAGTACAGTGACCAGTTGATTAGTCTTGTTACACAAAACATTGTCTTTATAGTCCATGAACATCACTATATTCTCCTCATAAGTGATATCATTTTCGAGATGTACCAGCATTAAATTCAGTTAGTCAATGGGATCTATTATATTTTTCCACAATATAATTATGTGGAATAAATAATTTACTTAAGATATGGTTCATTGAAGTGTTAGATAATATGCCAAAACATTGATGCAATCCTGAATCTTATAGGGGCTAATGCACCTATGACATAACATTCCCTTCATCCCCAATATAATGAAACTCTTCCACATAGGTATGCATTACAATAAAGTTTCTCTAATTTTAATCTCTATGTAAAATATATTATTTTCTATATAGTAATTCTATCATTGTTTGGTTCCCTAGATGTTCTAGCGAATGGTATTCACTTTTCATTCCATTTTATTTTCCATTTTTTGTCGCTGGAATCTTGTGCTCAATAACATCATACTAGAATGTAGGTGTTCATCATCTATTAATATAATGGGACTCAAATGTTTCGAATTGGATTATTTAGAGAGAAATATTGTTCTATAAAAACTCTACTAGTGGATGTTGCTGATCCAATCATTTATTTAAGTACAATGATAATAATCCCAAAATTTCCTAAAATTAATGAATACTCCACTTATATTGGCCATCATTTTTTGGGTGATAAGCTGTAATAATGATTATCTTGGTGTTTTCAAAATGATATCCCCTTTTCCAAAACTCGGAGTAAAATCATAGATATCAATCAGATAAAATTTGTAATTGTTCTCCATAAAACATACAAAAAATCAATGATGTATATATTTGAAGTTCTATCAAGTGAAAAATCAACATGAATTCAAAAAATTTAAGTATTCATTATTAGAAAATCTGTAACAACCCACATGCCATTATTTCCCCTGGATGGAAAGGAATGTCCAATGACAAAGTACATTGTGACGTTATCTCATTTCCATGTAGGTATGTGTTTTGGTTGCATCAACCCCATATAATGCTTCCTTTCATCCTCCACATATTTACACATTACACAGTTTGATTTAAATTTACTGGTCTATTTTTTAAATTTTCCAACAAATAGTTATATCAATTATCATAATACATATTTGTGTTTCCTGGGAGGATAGGGATGGCTGATATTTGTGAATCATTAAAAAAGAACATTATTAAATTTTATGATATTATAAAAGACATAGCCATGAAAAATATATTATGACACCATCCTCATAAAATTTGAACTCTAATGATTTCCAATTCCAAATAGATTCAAAAAATATTATGAATATCAACATTATCCCTTTTATAATAAATTATCATAACAAAAAGCGATGGATGAACAATAATTTGAGAAATTAATGATGTCTTTAATTCCTTTATGATTCCAATGTCTATCATCTACAATTATAATATGATTGGGTCTTCTCAACTATCATCATTGAAAAATTTGAAGAATCCCATCGACATAGAGCCTCTCCCACATTATTTGATTTACCAGGATGGTAGTGGATTGAGTAGTCATAATTCTTGATAATTTATAACCGTATTGACTGGCGCATATTAATATCCATCCATTTAAAAATGATTTTCAGGATCTTGCGTCATTATAAATAAATAAAACTTCTTCGAATATAGAAAATTCAATCATATTTTCTATTCAATGATCACAATCCCTAACTCTAGATCATATGTGTGACAATTTTTCTCTTGATATATCTACTAACTAGTTGATTAGGCTGTTAATTTTTAATTTTTTTATTATAGTTTCTAATACATTATTTGATTAATTTTTGTATACAACAAAGAGTTTCTCACTAAGGAGTATTGTAATTTCTATTGTAGTGACAAAATTTTTTTAACTTTTTTAAGTAGTCATAACATTCGCTATCCAAAAGAACATTACTCCATCACATGTTTTCTTTGTTTGTGTGTTTAATAATTGTGAGATGTTTCTTAAAAATCATTTGGAACAAAATGAATGGACATGGATATAACATATCCTTGTAATAGATATGGTATTATGCATTCCTCATTTTTTATAAGACTCAATAGGTATTCCATTTCATGTTATAAAAATACCCAAGAATGATAATTCCTCCATCCATATATAATATTTACATTACTTTTTATGCAGTTTCTACCTTCACGATGTATATAGGGAAGTATTAAAATTAAACTTATGCTCCTATATTTTAATAGAGTATATCCACATACCAACTATATATACTACCAAAATGTTTTTACATGTATAATTTCAATTGATAACTCAACCTATAAGTTTGTAGGAAGGCAATTTAATTCCAAATGAACCAAATCAGTGTATCCCTTTACGATGGGCATTTATTCAAACATGAAAATCTCTATTATATCAATCCATTAAGCTATATATGATCCCTTATTTGGAAATAATATCCCAATATTGAGTATATTATTCACAAGGAGATTCATCCCCTTCATTATAGTTGGATATAATTAGATAATTCCATAGTATGTGAAGGGTGATCTCCCTCTCATGACAATTAATGATGTATTTTATAATGATAGAAAATACATGCCCTATATATAATCAAACTATACTAAATGATATAATATGGTGTTTTATGGGTGGTTTAATCCACAAAAAAACAAAATGTATGTGTTTTAAATATTATATGAAATAATTTCCTAAATTTTATTCTCATCGATATCTCAAAATTCATATTTTTTATAGGGTTTGAATAGTTATACTAAACTTATAGGATATCAATGAATGTGTAAAAACTAAATCAACATGTATTTTTTATCTTCATGAATGAATAACTAGAATACCTTTGTTCACATCATTTTCAAAACCCACTTTATCATAGTTATAGAATATGCCCTTTATAGTGACCAGAAACTAGATATCCTGAAGCCAGTGTCTTCTATTAATTACAGAGGCAGGATTACAAGGACTCCAGACCTGAAGGACAGAAATTTGAGTAGTCTTTTTGAAGCAGATACTTAAATTAGTCTTGAATTGCTAAAGAATAAACTAATTAAGAGATATTTGTCTCCTCTTTTTATATAAATAACTATGAGGATAACTATAATCCATATTTTTTATACTTTCACATAATTTATATTATGCTTTTAAATTCCTGGGGTATGAAACATGCATGGGTGAGACCAAATGCTCAATAAGTGAAAAATATAGTAGAATAAAGAATGAATCAATGTGAATACTAATTATGATATGATAAAAAAACTAAATTCACAAGCCATACAATAAATTAAATGAAAGAGAAGTGAATTAAAAATAATGAATGGTAATAGCTAGAATCACATTCCATTCCAATAACTACAGAGGGAAAAATCAATATCCCAATGTAAGAAACTAAAACACATACACATAATCAATTAATTGAAAATGAAATGTATCTATATATATGTCATACAAAATCTCATGGATGAAATATTAATAGAACTACTATGAAGAAAATGATTTTTTACTGGACGTCTTGTCTCAGGAACATGAAAACCAATACTGTCAAGATCCATCCTCCTGCCAGTTTAAAACCATGGATAGAAACCCATTTACTTTTAACAACTTATTTAACTCATGAGAACCTATCAATGAATTAGTGAGAAATATAAATTATATGCTCCACTTATCATTACATGTCTAAATAATTCTTCATATCCTGTAATCTACTTATTAAATAAATAATATTCCATATCAAATATCTGTATTGTATAAAATATATCGATTTATCAATAAATTTTCAGTTAAAATATCACTGTCAATATCAACATCGTCTGTAAAATTTTTTGTGGTTAAGTAAATATTAATATCCAAGATAATTGAAATTGATATTTTATGGATTATTCAACATCCAATGATCATAATAAATTTAATATTTGTATGGAATTAAAATGAATAAAGGAAGAGAATGTGAATATTAACCTTGGTGAAATCAATAATAAACCATCATGGAGTAGAATAAAGACTGTATAAATAAAACATATCCCAAGTTGAATAAAAATAATGTTTTCTATCATTTATAAATAGAAAAACTATAAAATTATCATTATAAACAATCTTGTGTATGATATTATTTTGTTTTATAAAACCATAAAAAAAAATATTTGATAAATATACTTGAAATAATATTCTTTGAAAATATACCTTCTATACATGAATAGTATGATTCTAGGAAATTATGGTGGGTAACTCTGTGTAAACCATAGGAGATAGAAAGAATAGTATGATTACATGATTAAAGGTAGATATATGACTTGTTTGGAAAGAGAAATGATGATTTATTTGAAATTTTTTGTAAAATATAAAAATCTTAATATTTTATTTACAAAATAATAAAAAAAAATTATAATTTTTTTAGTTAACTTTTTTTTAGAAGAAAAAAGTTCGTCTGACTAAGAGAGGGTAAAATAAGTGTTTTCTGAAACAAATCTAATTCAAGATGAGTACCAACGACTGGAATTTTTTTAGTAATACATGAAAATGGTCTTTAATAACAATAGAATAATAAAATAAAATGTTTTATTGATTATTGGTCTTATACCTTCCTCAAATGGAATTACCATTTAAATATCAATTCTTTAATTGATGAGGTATGTAATCTTTAAACATTCCAAAGTGTCCCATAATAGATTGAACATTTTATATCATAAACCACATGAAGGAATTATATTACATGTAAAATTATGATACCATCAAGGTAAAATTATTAATGATATAATATAAAAATGGGTATGTAAGTACACCATACAAAATATGTATGTGGTAAATATGAGATTTATCTCACAGATGTAAATGGTGAAATGAGAATCAATTAACTTGAGTTTCCGTTGAGGTGAATGTACTTTAACTTATGTTATAATAAAAAAAATTAATTTATACCTGATTGAGAACCTTTTTACTTTTTATCATTAGTTATATTTCACTTACTACTATATGTTTTACAACTACATAACCAATTGGGTTTATGTCACGTGTTTTGACCAAATTCAATATAAATGTAAAAATAACTTTTGTAGGTAATCTATGGTATAAGAGATCATTATAAAACATAAATATAATATTAACCATAAAATAATTATAATTTTTAAAAATTAATTATACTTATAAAATCAAATATTCAATATGGTTATAATAAATGAATCAGTATTTGATCTTGGTTCCGTAGTACATACAAGCACATGAGTAGCATTTTCATTTTTCAATAATCATTATTGGGAGAAGGTATGTAACACTATATACTTATAAAAATGATAATTATATCATAAATACCATATTATATAAACATATATACTTATATTTATTATAATTTTGAATTAAAATGATTCAGATCATTTCGAGGAAGTGGTAGTCCACACATCCACAAATGACATTATCACTTTTATGTGTGTCAATTTGTAATAGAGAGGGTGATATATATAGTATATTTAATGAATTTTAATTAAGTCATGAATATAATATATTTTAATTTTATTTCATATAAGGTTAATAAAAACAATCCTTTATGTGTTCCATTTATGCATGAATGAATCTCAATGCTTCGAGGGGGCGGTAATCCACACTTCCTCAAACATTGTTATCATATTAACATAAAAACGATATTATTAAATGTATGTGTAAAAAATTATTATAGAAGTATAAATACATTATAAGTGTCATATATATCATATCATAATAGAGTGACCATCATAATGGACACCATGAGAGGTGGTAAGGTAAACAAGAACAATCGTCATTTTGTGAGGCTGTAGTTCATCGTACATAGAAATATTATTTTCATTACCCATTATATGGAACTATGTGTAAAGGAAGGTATAATAATTATCATAAATAACATAGTATATTTAGAATAAATGTTTTTTATAAAATAATAATATAATAATAAATGATGGGTTGAATAATGGCAATAAATGTAAAGAGATTGAGGAAGTTTGTTAGATCTTTATCAGGTAACTACTTTTTGGTTTGTGCAAAAATAATGCCTTGGAATGTTTCTTGAATAAGGATAGAATTCAATTTATAGGGGCTAGATATTTGAAAAATATATGGTCATCTATTTTTTGATCCTATGTGGTTTGATGGCTGTGACGAATGGAGAGAGGTGGTGGACTTTTATATGGAATAAAAAGCACACACTTTTAATTTTAGGAATCAAGTTAGGTGTACACATTATCATACAAATAAAAAGTCATTAAAACTATAAAACTAAATATTTTTATGTTTATGGACAATTTATGGGCATAAAATCAGTATTGTACTTTTGGCCAGATCTTTTGGGCCTCTACGTCAATGGTTTAGTCCTTTATTAATCTTAATTTTCCATAAGAATGGTGACTAATTTTAATTACTTTCACTAAATTTATTGGTAAAAAATTTATTGTTTTATTATAAATAATAAATAGTTATTATTCCAAAAACTAAATCCATATTTTTTAAAATTAAAATCATTGTAGTGGTAGAATATAATTTAAAAATCATCCTGCAAATGGGACAACATTGAAAATTTTTAAAGTAAAAACGTTTGAAAGGTTGCTCTATTTTTATAATAATTTTCAAATCAAAATTAATTAATATAAAATAACTTTTTCTATTGATAATAATATTTTCTATTTAAACATTAAAACCAATCTAAATTATAATTCACTCATCTAAACAATTTATATGACAATCAGTTTTAATATAAAAATCAGTATTTTTAATTATTCATTAAAAATTGAAATTTTTCGGAAAAAATACAAAAAATCATCATAAACTTAGTGTTTTTAAAATATTATGTCTATTTTGATATATTAAATCATTAAATTTTTAAAAATTAATATATAAAATTTTTTCTCCCTTAAAAGGATGTATAATCATTATTATAAAAATATATGCTTTTCTATGTAAAATATAGTTTGTTCTTATATCATGCCAATAAAACCTAATCAATGAAAAAAAATATTTATAGGAATATGTAACATAAAAAATTAATTAATATTTTTTTTTATTGTAATTAAATGTTTTGATTATGATACAAAACCTTTAGAAACATTAAAATAATAATATTTATTTTTATATCCAATTGTTTCTTATTTTTGTTTTTCATTAACTGGTAACCCACAAATTAATTTTATATTTATACAAACAATAAATTATTTAATAATTTTTAATAGTATTCATTACATTGAACATAATGAAACAGTTATATCATATTGTATTAAATAATAATATTATGATAATACATTGTTTCTTGGTGAAACTCAGTTTTGCATGTAACACATGATATCGGGGAAGGTCTCACTTTAATGTAATGAAATCTAACGAGGATGGAATATCTTGTTTGTAAGATATGATAACTTGGTTCCTCATGCATATTAATATATATAATCTATTATAATGTTAAATATATTATAATTTATTAGGATATTATAAGACCTTTTGCGCTTGGTGTCATGTATCATACACATTGTGAGATACAAGGTTCTTACATTATATTTTTAGAGAGACACATTCTCCACACATTATTTGAATTGAATCATTATAATTAAAAATTGATCATGGAGATATTTATTTTATCCTTACTTTGTTTGAAATCCAACATCATGAGTAGGGTTCATAAGTTAACCGCTATAAAAGTTATAATGGGAAGTACAAAGGTCACATGGACTACCATGTAACTAGGTCTCTAAGTAGAAGAAAATATATGGAACGTAGAGATACATGCATGTAGGAAATGTGTTAATATTGATATTAAGTGAATAATTTTATCAATCATTAATATGTGAATGATCAATAAAATATTCAGGGCCTCAAAGACATATATTTTTGACGATATAGAAGGCCATTGGTTTAACAAAAAATAAGTTATTAGGCCTACATCTTATATCTATGTCATATTACTAATGTTGGTCAATTATATTACTACCAAAGAATATATGGTAATATTCTTACTTCATGGGATTCAATTTCATATAAACAATCCTATCATTTTGTTTTCCTTCTATAAAATTCTAATTCATTATTTTATTACCTGAAAAAATTACCAATAATTAATATTTTTATGCATGATGAACAAAAAAATCTTTTAAAGGATTGTGAGGCCTATTAAATAGTGACAAATCTTAATATTTTTCTATAACTATTTTCCAAAACAAATAGATTATTCTTCTACCCTCAAAAGTATTACTACTGGTTCACCAATAACATTTATTTGTCAAATTTTCTAAGTAGAGATAATTATAATTTAACTAGTTCATTATTTATGTCAGTGGTTGGCATAAAAAACATATCATCCTTTACTCATGGGCTCAAGACTCTCAGAATTTTTGTATTAGATTGGTTTCCAACCAATATATAGGTTTTCCTTTCCTATAACTATATTAATATATTTTGAAAAATAACTAATATAGACATTCTTGAAATAAAGTTAGTCATAAATAGCCTTTTAACAATTGTTTTAAATAAATCATCAATAGATAAATACTTCATCCATTTATTTCCACATAGGTCCTTCTATGGTATAGTGTTTATCCAAAATATGTTAGCTATGATTTATAAATCCTGACACATTATATTTAATCTAAAAATCCATAGGTTTAACATCAGTCATTAATTTTCAAATTCTGTTGAAATTATTCATAATGGTATGTAAAAAAACATTGGAATATCCCAAGAATATCCCATAGGATAGTCAAATTAAGTGTAGAATAAGACCCATTGTTTTGTACAATTTTACAATGGTTCAGGCTGAGAGAACCTTTTCATAGTGGTTACTCCTAGGTACATTTGATCTTGAACCACTTCCACTTATATTATATAGAAATGGATTAATTTATAGAAGATCCACATAATCTATTCATTAAAAAAATTATATGGTGTTTTCTATAGTTACCCTTATATGTTTTATAAGGATTATGTTCTCTAACATATGTTTTCCTAAATTTGGTTCCAATGGTTTTTACTAAACATCCTTTGATTCCAAATATAGTGACCAAAGCCCAAATAACCTAGATCTGTTGTATTATATCAATTATATTGGCATGATGATAAAGAATCATGTCCCAAAAGACTAAGAGTTTAGTAGTATTCTTAGACTATTTACATAAACGAGTCTTTTGATAAAAAAATAATACACTAAATACAACATAATTTCTTTTTTCTTTTTCATTAATAAATAACATCAAGGATAACTATAGTAAATTTAGTATATCCATTCATATTTTTTATAGTAGTTTTCTTGGATTATTAGTGAAGGAATCATAATAATGGTGACATCAATTGTTCACAAAGGAAAAAATATATTAGATGAAATAATAAATCAATGATAATAATAATTATGACATGGTAAATAACTACAATCACATTACATATAATCAAAAACTATCATGGATGTTCAAAGAAAATATATGAATATAATTACTTGAATTACATTCCATTCCAATAACTAGATAAGGAAAAATCAATACGGAATGTTAAGAAACTAAAAAACATGTCACATAATTAAATAACCTAAAATTATATGTATCTAAATATATTTTGATTGAAAATATAATGGATGAATAAAAAATAAAACAACTATGATGAAAATTATTTATTAATTGAAGTCATTTCTCAAGATCATAAAAAACTATGCTATCAAGACCCATCCTTCATATCTATAAAAAAAGGATACAAACGTGTTAAATTTTAAATATTTATGTATATCATGATTACATATCAATGCATCAAAGAGATATATAAAATTTGGGATTTACTTATCATTGCATGTCCATATCATTCATTATATTGAGTAATTGATTTAATCAATAAACAATATGCGTTATTAAATATATGTATTGAATAAATGATTTGGATTTAACAATAATATATCAGTTAATAAAATAACTATCAGTGTAATAACTATATATCACATGATATAATCTTCAGTTAATAGTAATATACATGATAAATTAAATCGATAATTTATGGGTAATTCAATGTCAAATGATCATAGGAAATTGAATATTTCAAGGGAATTAAATTGAATCAATAAAGTGAATTAGAATTCTATACATTGTGAAATCAATCATAACACAACTAAGAGAATAATAAGGATGGTTTCAAAAAACAATATACCAAGTAGAGTAAAAATAAGGATCATTTTTGTGGATTAAAAGAAATACTGTTAAATTTTTTTAAATAAATTATTGATGAATATATCCTTTTTCATTGTAAACCCTTTTGAAAGAACATTTCATATAAAATATACGGGGATAAAATTTTCATTTAAAAATATCCTTTTTAAATTAATATGAAGCTTAAAATAAATATGGAAAGGTACATCCATGCATGATGTATACGGTTAAAAGAACTTTCCTTTTACATTGTTATGGTCAGAAATATGCCTTGCTAGGAATGTGATAAGAAGATTCATTTGGAAAAATTAGAAAAAGAAAGAAAGTTTAATATTTCTTTACAAAATAATTTTAAATACCCATTTGAAAACATTTTTATAAAACATGTTTTTTAGAAGAAAATGGTTTTTCCGGTTAAGAGATGAATAAATTTCAGTTCACTGAATAACATTTTCTAAAACATGTTTAGTACCAATGAGAAGAAAAACGGTACTTATACTTGAAAACAGTCATGAATAATAATAGGAGAAGTAAATGAATTATTTTATTGAATAATTTTCACATAATTTCATTGAATGGAAATACCATTAAAGGGCAATAAAATTTTTTTTGAAGAAAATATTCTTTAAACATTCCAATATTTCCCATACCAATTTTAAACTTTTCAAGTAATCACCCTCATGAAAGAATAATATTAAATTAAATTTGAAGATAACATGATGATTAAAAGATTAATGATAAAATATAAAAAAGTTCTAGTAGATACACCCCACAAAATATGTTTGTCTTGAATATAAAATTTACCACACAAATGTAAAAATGAGATAGGAATCCTTTACCATAAGTATGATCTTGGTTAAACGTCCATAAACTTCTTATATAATAAATTTATTTTATTTTTCTTCTGTTTTGAAGAAATTTTTCATGTGTATCCTTAATTTTATTTTAATTCTTACAACATTATTTACAAATAATTAAATAATTTATTAAAATCGGGTGTTTTGGCCAAGTTCATTTTATGTGTCAAAAATATCTTTGGTAGGTCATATAGATTAAATGGTCTCATTATATAACATATAAATAATAATAAAATAGTCATAATAGTCATTATAATAAATTAATTACAATTTTAAAATCAATCATTAAATATGGATTTGAAAAAACAATCAATGTTATGAAAATGGAGATGGTAGGTCATAAGTAGGAATGAGTAACGTTCTGATTTTTCAAGGATATTATGGAAAGAAGTTAAGTAACAAAATATCATTAAATAATGATAATTATGTAATAAATAGAATACTATTTCATTATATTAAATTATATGTAGAATTATTATGATGAAAATGGATTCACATCATGTCGAGGTGGTGGTAGTCCACACGTCCACGAATGACATTATTACATTTTAATTGTGTGAAAGGGTAATAAAGAAAAGAAAATATATATATTATTTAAAAAATGTAATTATGTAATTTATATATTATAGAATTTTTTTATTTCACATATGTTTAATTAAAACAACCCTTTATACATTCCATGTTTAGTTTGAATGAATCACAATGCTTCAAGCTGGCGGTAGTCAACACTTCTTCAAATGATGTTATCGTATTAATGTAAAATGGAAATTGTAAATGATAGGTGTAATAAATAAATTATATAACTCTAAATAAATATTAAAAATCATATATAATATATCTAAACAAAATTTTCATCATAATTTCTACAATTAGAGTTGTTAAGGTAAAAATGAACAATCATCATTTCATATGACAGTAGTTCTCGATATACATAGAATTAATATGTCCATCACACATTATATGAATGTTTGTGTATGTTATGGTCGATAAAATAGGTAAAAAAATTAATATAATTAAGATAGTAGTTCATTTATAAAATTAAATAATAATATAGGATTATGTGTTGATGAATTGAAATAACAACAAGATTTTTAAGGATGTTTGTTACCACATAATTGGGTAACTACTTCTTGTTTTCACAAAAAGATTACTTGGATTACTTACTACCCAAGGGGGATTAAAGTTATAGGGGAAGGATTATAGAACTCTATATCAATAAATCAGGGATGAACCAATGTTTTTATATTGTTTTGGGGAATGGGGTGAGGTGGTTGGATTTTATAGGGATGGAAAATGACAGACTTATATTTTTCGGTAACATGTTTGGTGTACAAATGTTCTTTCATAAAAAAAGTCATGACAAACCAAAAAAAAAATAATTAAAGTTTTATGTAATTTTTATGGACATACAATGGGTTTTCAAATATGTTTCCAGGACATTTGGTCCCCTAAGATACTTGTTTTTTCCATTATGAAGCTTATCTTTTCCGTAACAATTATAAATGATTTTAATTACATTCACTAAAATCTCTGGTAAAAAAAAATGGTTTTAATATAAAGTATAAATTATTTTTATTACAAATATGAAATCTATTTTTCCATATTTATATCAAAAAAGTGGTATTGATTAATTTATAATTTATCCCATGAGAGGGATGACATTGTGGGTTTTTAATATAAAAACATCTAAATGTTATTTTGGTTTTTATAATCAATTTCAATGTAAAATTCATTATAATGAATTTATTTTTATTAATTGATAATAATTTTTTCTAAATAAATCTAAAATATAAGTAAAAATAGTATTAGAGTATAGAAATAACTTATATGGAAAAGATGTTGAAAAATAAAATTTGGTATTTTAAACTATTACTTAAAAATTATAATATCTCCTAAAAATATCAATATTTTACCATAAACAAATTATAATGTTTCTATCCCCAATAAAAAGTCTATGGAAATATTAAATCAATAAATGAGTACAATTATTATATAAAATGTTTTCTCCATTAAAATGTTGTAATATTGCAATTATAAAATTATAGGGTTTTAGGTGTATTGTTGAGTTTGTTATTATCTTATGCCTACCAAGCATATTGGAAAAATATTAACAATATTTTATTGAATATATGAAATTTATATTTTGTTAAATTCATTCACTTTTTTTAATTAATAATTTTAATCATGATAAACCTTCTTTGGAATCATAAAAATAACAATATTTCTCAATAAAATCAATTATTTATTATGTTTTTCTCATTATATGGAATCCCATGAATTAATTTTACTTTTATAAAACTATATATTTTTATGTGTTTGTTAATAATATAAATAACTACTAACATAATCAATATGTCATATCATATTATATAAAATGATAATATAATGATAATACACTATTTTTGGTTAATGTCGGTCATGTGAGTAACTCAAGCTGTAACACATGCAATCATGGTGTTTCATGAATGGAAATATGTAGAATATATTTTTAATATTAAATAAATTATAAAGTATCATAATATTATATTAGCTTATGCCCTTGGTTTCATTTTTCATACACACTATTTAATACAAGGTTCATACTTTAAATTTTTGGGGCATCACACCCTTATTTATTGCTATGGGGTTTTTTCATTAAATACCCATGGAAACCCTTTCAAATGGGAATTGGATCACATAATTATCAGGTTCCTTTTTGTTTAAGAATTGTATTACATGATAAGTATTGTTTTAGACCTTGAATTATTCTTATATTTTAGTTTCCTTGTTCATATCCCTTCAATAATTATTACCATGATTTCCATTTTTTACGAATTTTGATCATATGTGGGATCAGTTTAAATTTTTAATAAGATGCCTCTTCCCACACTTTTGTAACATGTGATGTTGGGTATTATTTAATTTCTAGGATTTATCTATTGATCCTCACATATTAAAATATGTTTCTATATTTTTTCCCCCGAGCGGCTGATATAAATTAGAGTCTCCAATAAACATATCAACCATTAAGGAAAATATATCATCCTAGCTGTTAAAGTATTTAATCACCAATTATTTTGATATTATCAACATCAGTCCACTAAATAAGTGATCCAATATGATCATAGTGTCTATGACCAAGAAATATGTTTATAGTGAAATATTCTTGATGTTTCCACATACGACCTAATAATCTCATCTTCATTTCACATAATTTCGATGAAATACAACTCTATATTATGATGGAGACATCAAGTAAAATATTTACCAAAAAAATTTCTTAAAATTTTCATGTTCTGTGATATCAATTTTATTATTTATTCTTTATTCTTCATGTTCTTTATCAATATCCATCACTGATTAGATTCCACATCAAAATGATATAACTTTATGATTAATTTCACATCTTATAAGCACTGGTGGACAGAGAATATATTCTCAATAAGGATAAAACATTTTTATATAATGAGAGGATCAATATATCCACAACATATAGAAATATTCTATAATAAAATGAATTAAAAATTGACATTTACTTTATTTTTATAATGATGGAATTTTACACTATTCAAGTTATTATTCATAACATGATCTAGTTAATCCATTTTTATCATAATGTTCTGAGTTCCTATTCCCATCAATATTATCATATCATTAATGAAATCATCACATTTCATATCACATTGGTTAATGAAATGAGTTCACTAATTTCTATACATTAACTAAAAATATAAATAAAATTAGTTTGGTTTATGAATACCTAATTAATGAGCATATAATATATATTAATATATAAGGATAAATTTATAAATGAAATGTATATCCAAACATATGATTCAATATATTTTAGTTTAGGTCATCTATGGTGATAGAATTATTATTAGGGTTCTTACTATCATTTTGTAGTCCTCATCCCAATAAATTATTTCATAATGATATGATACCATCTATTGAGATCTTATCCTTTATACATGTTATTAAATGATTTTAAGCATTATTCTCTATAAAATATAAAATAAGGATTGTGAAATTTTATGTCATTAGATTAAAAATTACATAATTAGAAAACATGAAAATATATGATTTAATTAATATCTATATTGATTTCTATAAGTGTTTTAAACTCCTAAAACAATATTGGATAACCTAGGGAATACTTTTACCAAAAGGAAGAACTAAAAAACCACGTAAGGGAATACAAATGGAATAGAATCATAGCACATGAATCAGAAGGAATAACATGATAAAATAGAAGGAATGGGTCAAAAATAAAATTATATATTCATAACATATAGAAATAAAATAATATGATCAAATAAATATAATAATGTTGTAACAACATATATCATAAAAAAACGAGTCATCTCTATCTACCAAGCTGATACATCATGGAAGAAAGTGTCCCATAATAGATAAGATTCACACCCTCATATCATACTTAATTTATCTTGAGACTAAAACATTACATAATATTTGTTTGCTATGTGGGAACACCCATCATGACATGTACATGCGTATATATACCACATAATGAAACAAAACATAATAAATAATCGTAATGGTTACCCATTGAATGAAATTGGCTTCATAATCATGTCATAGTGATTAATAAAAGTGTGTTTCATAATGGTATACATGAATAAGGGATTCATGTATTTATTGTATATTAATATAAAAAATATAAGTATTGATCATGGATAATTAAGTTTAATTGAATATAATACATGGAAAAGACAGTATAGGTCAGTTTATAAATGATTCACTTAAGCATCATTTTAGGGATAAGAATGAAGTGTATTTATAGAATATAGTGGAAAAATTATTTACGTAAAATAAGAATTGAAGTAAAATTAATTTCAATAATAAAATGATTGATTTTATATAAAAATGGTGGGTTAATTTGTTTTTTCAAATTGACATTAATGGGGTAAGAAACATATAAGATCCCTTTTAATTGGTTTTATAATCGAGGGGAATTGTTCAAAGATGTATTTCCCCATCCAGTAAATATGAATTGAGATAGGTAATTTTTTTTGGGACACATTTAATGAATATTTGATAATTATGAATGATTAATGAAGTGGTAAATTGTGGTATAGTGAGAGAAAGTGTTTCCAAATGTTAGTAGGGAGTTTTAGAGAGTTCCCATACATTATGTATGAAAGTATTATTTACATTCACATAATATCCAATAAAATTAAATTGGATTAATTAATAACATAATTCATACACTATTAAACATATATTTTATTTATTGTTATTTTATTACGATTATTTATTTTTTATTTGATGATTTATAATGTTTAATTTTGTCATTTTGGTTGCATTCGTTTCATTGTTTCATGGTCGAATAATTTATGATTAATTATAGATGATATTATAATGTGAGAATACCAATATAGAAGCATAAATTAGGAGTATTTCTGAAAATACATAAATTTTAATGGTCCCAAATATTTTTTTTATTATATAGAGATGATTAATTTAGAAAAAATCATAATGACATTTGGTTCATTTGTTTTTATGTTTTATTGATTATAACGAACTAGTATTGTTTTATATAGAATTATTGACATATGTTACTCCCATAATGTCAGAAAATATATAGTGAACATATTTATTAATTTTTTTATAATTATAAGGTAATTTAATCTTTTCAAAAAAATTGTAATCTGAAATGAAAACTCATCATCCATTAAGGTGATGGACTAAATTATATTGGATGAGGATATTTTTTAGAGAAAAATATGTTTATATGAAATTTTATAATTATTATTCCGCTAAAAATGAATTTAAACCATATATGTGTTTTTGGAGTAGTCAAACCTCTTTGGATAGGGTGTTAGGATAAGTTGGAGGAAGGATAGGAATTAAAAGAAGAAGATTGGGGATTTTACTTCTAGATTGTCTCTACTTTAGGGCCTCATTAAAGAACATTGAATTTGTCTTTGGGTGAGAACATAAATTATAGGATGTGGGGAACTAAATTGGGATGGTTTTTTGAGGAATATTTTAAATTTATAAGGTTTATAAGGTGTGAGGAGAATGAGTGGTATTTATATGCAGAGAAGAGGGGTTTTTGTTAATGTAATAATTATTTTATCATTATAGTTGATGAATTTAAATACTATGGATTATTATGACTATATATTGTATATATTTTATGATAGTTCAAACTAATTGTTTACTACATCATGAATGAATAAAAAATTAAAATATATGAATTATAATGTAAAATACCATAAATTATCGTATTTCTCTATTAAAAAAAATCTATTTTAGAAAAATTTAAGAAATTCACCCCAAGAATGTACTGATGTGTAGACAAGAAAAATTGGTATACATTTTTTGAAAATAATTTCCTAGAAAATAAAATGTTATTTTCAATATTAAATCCAAATTCAATTTAAAAATATATATTTTAAGATTATAATCAATTTTGAGAGCCTTCTAAAAAATATTTATGGTCTAAAAAAATTAAATTATCATTATAATAATAATTTTTATTCATTTATGAATCCATTTTTTTATAAAAACAATTAAATCATAATATTAATTATAAATTTTCAAATAAAATAGTTATTTTTTTGGAAGAATTATAAAACATAATAAATCAATTTTAAAATAATTATTTACTTGCATCATGATATAAATATATAATACTTTAATTTGATAAGATACAAAAATATTATTTTACATTTCCAATGTTGTGATTACTATAATAATGATTAGATTACTATTCAAAATGGTCACATTACAATTCCAACAATCAAATTTCTATTCCAATGGTCAGATTACCATTCCATGTGTCTGATTACTATTCCAATAGTAAAATTTATAGCATTAAAATGGGTTTAATACATCTAGTAAATACATTTTATTCCATTCACTATTTATTCACCTCTATTTTATCTAAATTTTATATATATCTTCATCGTCAAAATTAATATTGTGTTATTATCATTGTCTTATATTTATAGTTATTCTTTCATGATTTTGGTCATTTAAGTTGATAGAGCATATCAAAATTATCATATTCTAATTTTTTTTATTTTCATATTTATTTTACAACTCTAAAATTTGGAATTCTTATCTGTTTATTTGTTAACTAATATATAATTCTTAATTTTTGTAGAATAATTTTTTTTAGATTAACTATTTGATGATTGTTTTTACACTATGTGAAATAATTATAAGAATATAAAATACAGTGAAATAATTTTAGTTCATTAAAAAAATACTTGAATATATTTTCTTACGACATCATCATCAATTTTCGAAAGCATTTATGAAAATTCATTATGGTGTCATGAATATATTTGGAGTACTAGGTATATGTTCTATTGAGAACTCATCCTCTCGGTCCTGATGAATACTATACAATTATTTACATAATACATCAGTTAAATCCTCATCAATAAGAATTTATTTTAACATTATTTTTTTTTGTCTAAATAATCTGAGATATATATGATTGATAATACCATAACAACATCCATGCATGAGAAAAATATAGATAAATATATAAATCATCCTTTTTACACTTGTACACAATTTGTGGATAACGTTGTATGTAATAATATATATTCCCCTCTCAATATTTCATGTTGGATTTCTAAGATCATAGTTAATTCATTCCAATTATTTCATTAATCTCCACTAATATATGTAGGAAAATATTTTTTGATATGTTGAGTCCATAAACATTTAAAGGGGATGGTTTTTTTATTTTTGATGCAATTTTTGCTCAAATTTATATTCTAACACATATTATAGCCCACTATTTTTAGAGTTGGTGTTTGAATAGTTTTAAACAAAAAATTAAATAAGAAATTTTGTATAGAAACATAATCAAAATGTATTTTTTCTATTCTTTAATGAATATTAAGCATACCAATCACCAAATTGATGTCAAAATCTACCTCAACAGTAGTCGTAGTATATTCCCTATCATAATCACTATAATATGGATGTTATTATAATTTATTTTATCTAAGAAAAATTTTAGTTGGGAATTGGATCACATGGTAACATAATTATAGTGAAAACATTTTACTACATCTATAGTATTCATCTTATCCTCATTTTCATACATTAAAATGGTGGATATATTTATCTATATTTATAATTTATTTTAATTTTGTGCCTCTTTCCCACATTTTATATATATCCCAGTTTATGTGATAATGTTAATAAGATAATTACACCCACACTTTTGACATTTGGGAAGTTGGGATTTCATCCCACCCTATGATTTATCTATTGATCATCTAGAATTAAAATCAAGTTTATTGACATTATATCCAAGACCATGTGACCAGTAAGAGTTAATAATCTTCAACATATACTGAGGGTAAAATAAATATATATTTATAAGTTTTAAATTATAAAAAATATATTTTCATATATATAGATTTATCCCAAAAATCAATGATAATCCATTCATTCAATGTTAATGAAAATTTGATAGGGATACCGTGAAATCATTTTTATGTTCATCTCATATAATCAATAGAATCTTTTTTTTAATTATTTTAAGGAACCATATCTTTATTTTAAGATAAATAGTTTAGTAAAAAATATTAATTTTAAATTATATTCACTAATCATTTCCTAAATTTAAAATAAATTTCATATATTAACTTCGTATTGTTGATCAATGCCTATAGTAGATCGGTTACCACTACATGATAATCGAAAACCAGCATGACATTATATATTTTTTTGTATTGGATGAGAGGGATTAATTTATCAACTTTTTCATCCATTTTTATTTAACGAGGGTTTTTAAGATGCACTAAATGTCGGATTCCATTGTCCGATAATGGAATTGAACACAACATTACCTTTCATAGGAGAAGAATGAAATTCCAAATTATTAATTTTATTATTCATAGATAGATCTATATTATCCAATATATATGTGACTTTCCCATGTACAAATCTTTTATAGTAAGGTTAATATTTAGAGAAATCATCACATTGACAATCGAATTGGTTATTTAGAAGGTTTCCTCATATTTATCACAATCTACAAAAAAATTGGGATTGGATTACTCATATGAAAAATTATTTAAAAATTTAAACCCTAAACATATAAGGAATAACATATAAATATAAATTATGTCATAACATTGGAATATATAGGTTTCAATCTTGGATATGGAATATTGTTTAAAAATTAATGTTTTTAATATAAAAATATATTTGTGTCCTACATTATAGTATATAACGATTTTGTGAAATATCAAAAGAATCTCCCCCAGTAGTGTCAGAATAGGTTTAAAAAAAGGAATCATTTTCATGAACTAGGTGATGATCTAGTTAATACCCAATACACCCTTTTTAGGTTAATTACCCATAGGGCTAACAAAGCTAGATCAATATCCACATTTAGATTCTATATAGCAATGTAATTATATGTAAACCACTCACTCTAGGTTAGAAAAAAAATTATGATGTTTCCCTATATATAATATTATGAATAGGTTTATCAATAATGTATTATATTCCTTATCTCAAGAATAACTATTCATTTCTCTATTACTAACTATAGGGACCTAAAAAATTGAAAAATATAATTAAATATTATTTAACATATACATAAAATATTCCCATCCCAATGATCGTGAATACTGGAATCTATAGAATAATGGGATTTAACACCCATAGATTTTGTGATTTTTTTGAATTAATTTTACCCTTCAGATATTTGGTATTTTACGCAACACTGAAGATAATTTATTTTACATTAATTCACTATGTTTGTCTCCTGTTATACACACACAGAAATAAATATGCACCACATGATACATAAAATTTACCTTGATCTACATGGATTAACGAGGATAGATTCCATATTATGATATAATGACATTCCTTGATGGCTTGCGTAACACGCAATATTGAGGTTTACTGATAACTAATATATTATTAAAATATAATTATTTAATTCAAGAATATATAAACTAGATGTGAAATTATAAGTTATAAATATAATTAAAAAATTTATGAAGTTATATTTTAAAGAAAATATAATATTATATCATTAGATACCAATTAGTTACAAATGAATATGAAAACTAATTTAATAATGATGGAAATATTATTATTTTTATGGTCACAAAAATATATTACCATATTAAATTATGTTAAACATAATTAAATAGTGATATTAATGTCATATATATTTTTTATATTCAATAAAATATTTTTTATACTCATTAAATATATTTTATAAACATAATATAATAACTAGCCCAATTTTATTCTTAAAATCGTATATTTTATTAAAAATGTAGTTTTACAACATTTTAATGTAAAAACCATTTTAAATACCTATTTGGATTCTTTCATATACAAAATAGGTAAAAATAAACTAAATATTTCAAATAGAAACCAAAAAATTAGCTTTAAATACTGCGGATTTTTTCTATAAAGATTCAATTTTTTATGATTAATTAAAAATTCTGAACATTAGTTCAAAATTTCTTTTTCATCAAATGTACTTTAATAGATAAATTATATTTTAAATTGGTTTCAATGTTCAATTATATAATATTTTTATCAACTAATATAATTCAGTTTATTTATATCAATTTTTCTTTTAAATTGGGTATAAAAACATAGTAAACCATTGAATGTTTTTACATTAAAAAACTGCTTTGTCGACCCGACTGGGGGAATAATTAAAATTAATTTCTACAAATTTTATGATAGGAAATTAAAAAAATTGATTGCATATCTGGAATATTTTAACTTATAATGTCTAATTACATTAACTTAGTTTTTGACCAACAATATTAGTGAAATTGTTTAATATTAATTATGATGGTTGAGAGATAAATTAGGTTAACAAAGTACTAAACCTTAAATTTAATACCCAAATCGACCTAGAATTTTTTACAACACCCATTTGATGGAAAATATTTTTCCATTAAACATAAATTATTTTCTTTTTTTGTTTTTATTAAATTTTTACTTGAAAACGTGGGTACACCTATCATGTTTTAAGAAATTCCATGTATTCCCTTTCCCTTCCCTATAGAAGGCCACCACCTCTCCCACCTATTCACACCTCTCAAAAAAATAGGATTATCTAATATATTCCTAATTAAAATTCCCAAATCCATCATTCCCACCTTTATTCCTACCTTTATATAGAATTTAAACCCAAGATGCCTTTTGGAACAAATAAAAATGAGTTACCCTATTAAGAGGTAACGTCTTCTCTTAAACTCTTTTCTTATAATTTTCATTCTCCACCACCCCCACTATACTTATTCAATACCTAAAAAATTGTTATAATATATATAATATTATGTTTATATGACAATGTTTATAAATGTTCATACACACATCTCTATCAAATGGGTAATCAATATAATATTTACTTATATGGAGAACTACAACAACACTAAAAGATTAATGTTTGTTTTTCATTTACTGCCTCTCACGGTGGAAATTATGATAGAAAATATGTTTATATGTGTTATTTATTATATTTATTATGTTTTTAATATTTTATATTTCTTTTAAAACATATATCTCTATACTTTCCATTTTATCAAAATATTGTATCTTTGTTTGAGGAATTGTGGACCACTACCCCCGTCAAATGGATGTGATTCATTCAAACACTAATTCGTATGTATTAACGATTAGAATAGTTAAATTATAGGATATATTTTAAATATTAATAGAATACAATTATAATATATATATATATATATATTTGTATATGGAATTTTATTTCTATCATTTAATATGATAATAAAAATGGAAATAATATCCATTCGTACGTATGACTTGTTGTCTACATTAACAATGTATTTCATTTAATACTTATATATTTTATAGATTTTAATGATACACATATAATTAATTTGAATTATATTTATATAATGTTTTAAATTCAGCAACTCATTATATAATTTTAATAACCAAATTGATAACAAATTTATACACATACGAAGAATAAAGGGAATATTTCTTGAAATGAAACCTCAACCTGTTGTTGTTAAAAATCAGGTAAAAAAAGGTCATCATAAAACCATATACACTATTACATACAATAACAAGATTCCATAAAATATATATAATAAATTAATATTTATTATAAAAGGTCTTTTATGAGTTTTAAGAGAGTCAAGACACATGGTAGGGGATTTCATATCACTTTTTATATCAGTGATTTACATGCCATGTTCACCATGTATTCCTTTTATGTAGTTTATATAATTCCCATGAAGGTATTATATAATAATTATTATTTAATTTATTTATAATTTCATATTCATTTTATTTTTGTTATTTCATTGCTTTTATGTTTTATAAGTACCAAATAGGTATGATAGTTTTGTCCCAATTTTTATTCTATGAGACACATTTTTTCTGTTATGCAATAATATTCATTCATGTGGGGTATTTTTTATTTTGTAGAGTGAAAATAATTTTTTTTTGTGTTTTAAGATTTATGTAATTATATTTTCTTACATGGAGAGTATAATCACAATATTTCATGTGGAAGGAGATTATTGAAATAATCCCATTGCTTATCTATATTATTTATGATTATTCTTTCATTGGTAAAATCATATGATACATCCCACAATAAAAACATAATTTTAATTATCCAGTATTTATTCAAGATATTTACATGTATTAATACCATTTTCCCAATATTTTGTAATCAGGATAATTAAGGAAATGTAATTTCTTAATTCTGAAAATTATTCTATTTAAATCAAAAATTTGATTTATATAAAAGAACAATGTTTTTCAAAATAATTTCATGGGTTTTATATTTTTTTCAAAGTATTTTCAAATAAATAGTTTTCAATTTTTTTTTCATTATTTAGAAGCTATCAATGTATTTAAAGAAAAACTAAAAAAAAATTCATTCATTCATTATATATTTTCAATGTATTTCTAAATAAATTGTTTTAGAAACATTTTAATGATTCTTTCATAAATATTCATGAAAAAAAATTCAAATGGTTTTCATACATTATTTATATGTTTTTAGATTATTTTAAAATAATTGGTTGTTAATATTTTTTAGGGTTATTTTATAATTTTTCATGGAAACTGGTTCTCAAAACATTTTCAAGCCCCTTTTATATGTTTTTAAGGAAAATGGGTTTCAAAACATTTTCATGCTCTATTTATATGATTTCGATGAAAATGTATTGTAAATAGTTTTTAAATAATTAATTACCATAATTAATTCTTATTTTCAGGAAAATGTGTTTGAAAATGTTTTTATAATTTAATGATATTTTTTTCAAAGAGTAAAGGATATTTTTATCTAGAAATTTTTTCAAAATATAGTTATAAGTTTGTTCCCACATAATATGACATCTTTTGATGTTACATGTTCCCCTCTAGGAAATTATCTAAAGGTTTTGTTCGTATTAATTCATGAATTGTTTATGTTTTGATGGAATGAGGAACAAGACACCCATTTCTCTTCCACATGTTATATTCTGCTAAAATATTATTCTCTCTATGGCTTATGATTTTGTGGAAATTATTTTGAAAGAATTAACATTTTCATAGGTTGTGATATGATTACATATTTGTGATACCAATTTAATTTCCTAGGTTATGAGAAGATTATTTATGAATTTATGATACAAGTATGTATGATTTAATTATGATATGGGTGGGATCTATGCCTCCCTCCAACACATTTTGGAACAATATATATATAATGAGATAAACAAAGATGGTGTTGTGAGTGAACCTTGCTAAATATAATGAACATGGGAGTAAATAATAACTACTGAGATACTATTAGTAGTCAACTAATTCAACTTATATGGCCATTGGAGAGTACCATGACAACCATGGCAGTGTGAGGCGTGAAATCATGATACTATGATGGACATTTGAGAGTACCATGACTTCCAAGATGGTATGAATAGTGAACTAATGCTACTAATATGAAAATGGGAGTGAACCATGACTACCAATATGGTATGGGGAGTGAACCCATACTACTAAGATAATCTTGAATGTTATTTCTGGGATATTATCGAAATATTTTTATATGATTATGTGTTTTCAACAATTCCACTTTTTATTCCCACTTTATGATTTCATGGATTACGCTCTTTATTTTATTCCAATTCATGTCTTATGAATAGAAAACATTATTCCATGATTCATGTTTATGTTATTTCATTTACTAGTTATGATCGTCTATTTCCATGATTAATTTATCATACCCTAATTCTCATGATTATGGTTAAATAACTCCATTGCTTAACCTTACAGATCATTTTCTCTCCCACATTTTGATGTTTCCTTCCCCATGTTATGAAGTTATATATTACGTCTGATGTGTCTATGAATGGTTATTTTCATTTATAACATAGTGGGAGTTAATTTATCTCATTTATGTATAAATTTTTATGATTCTATGTTACTAAATGCACTAAATTAATAAATCCTTTACGCGTCTGTTTATAGAATTTTTTATCTATTTAAAATAATTTATGTAATGTAAATGTGTGTTAATATTGGGCTATTCTATGGGTTAAAAATACAATAATTGAAAATAAAAAAATTATTTATATTTTCCTCAACAATTTTGACTAAAAATCACTTTGATCCCATATATCTACGTCGGATAACATTGGGGACACATAAAAGAACGTGGTGAGTAACAAATCATAGTATTATAATAGAAAAGTTAATGAGACATAACATATGATTCAAATGATATATCTCAAAATCATAAAAGGATAGGATTATAAATATTGACATTGAAGAATAGCATATAGAACATGGTATCATATGATCATGGATCATACGAAGGAGGTAAAATTTTAATAGATAACACAACCACAAGTCAAGGATAACTAATAAGACACCATCACACCGTGGATAAAGATCAATCATAGATTTTTCACACTCCCTCATCCTATACCTACCTTCTCACGATGTAAAATCATTATCCAAAGCATTAGTGAATTATCCTGATGCACCCATGAGAACATGTGCAATATTATGTGTTCTACAAATGGATGTAAACCATAAGGAATAATCATAAGAATGTCCCATATAAATAAATTGGTTTCATAATATTGATTTATATCATAGCTATGGGAAATTTTATAACTATTCTAATGAGGATAAGGTATTAAATATTTTGGATGTTCAGATCTGATTACATTAATATTTGTCTGAAAATATGTTTTTCAAATGAAAAAAATAACATGATTAAGGGTAAAAAAGATCTTATTTGTCATGTTTTATTGTAAAGATTTAATATTGATTAATTAACTTTAGTTATTTATTAACTAATCAGAGAAAGAAATAAAACAATATAGATATAAATTTAGGATTCAATTATATAGAATTTAGAGGTGTTCCCTAACAAAAAATAGAATGAGATAGAGAGAGAATGTGAGTTAGAGAGTGAATGGTCATAACCTAAAAAAGGGTGGTTTGGAGGTTACCATTAACAGATGATCCATAATCGTTCTAGTATTGCAATCAATGTACATGATAATAGAAAATAATTTAATAATTATATAAATCCGAATTGTTTTATCTATATTTTATTTATTGTAAATTTTTTATATTCATTTATAACCATTTCAATGAAATATAATATATAAATTCACTTATTTGATAGTCTTATTGTCACGATTGTATGGTTAGATCAGTAGTGGGTAATTAATGAATTTCTTTTTAAATAACAATTCTAATATAGAACTATAATCATTTTGTAATATAAGTTGAATTATAAACTTACTTTAGTGGGTCTATTTTACTGATCCTCACCAAAATATATAATTAATTTAATTAAAATATTTTCAAAAATTAAATAACACAAAATAATTTATAACATACTTATTATAATCATATTTAACCATAATAATATTTTTATAACTATCCATGAAGGTAGTGGAAAAAATTATGTTGTTTATAGAGGTGGTGAACCAACAATATTTTAAAGAAGTTTTTCATTTTAGAATCAATTGAGGGAAATAGAGAGTTTTGATGACATATATCAATTTTAAAAAATAATATTACAATATATATATATATATATTACACAAGAGTAATTATTCCTCATTGGATAAATTTTTCAGGGATTAAGTGGATAATGTAATTTTAAATAAATTAGTAATTGGAATTATCATCTCCTTTGGATGTCTCCTCATAGGCTTCCACATAAGGTACCACAGATTGGTATTTTGATAAAAAAGAAAACACTATGAATTCGGGAATAGTATTTTTAATAGAATTTGGTTTAATATTAAATTATTTGAGGCTTATATGTCATGTGGAGACAGAGATGTGTGGGAGGGTATATATAAGGGGATTAGAGGGGTGTTTTTTAACCTTATAACCATTAGTTTATTTTTTTTACAAGAATACCAATAGTAATGATTATTATTTTAATATACATTAATTAGTACATGTATGTTTGGACTAATTAGTTATTTAATAATAAATTTATAAAAATTCATGTATTTATATTATAAATTAATATACCATATATATTCATAGTTAACTATTAAAAAATTAAATTATCTTTTAAAAATGAAAAGAAAATTCACCACTATTTTTGTTGTTGTGTTGATTACAAAAAAAAACGAATTCCACTTTATGTAAATAATAATCAAAATTTTTGAAATATATATTTCAAATAAAATCATAATTTATTTGAATAATACATATTCTAATGTAGTGATACTTTTACAAAATTATTGTTAAATTACTTATGGTCATATCAAATTTTATTATTATAATATGGAATTAATTTATAATTTTATAAAAATATTTATTTATAAAATTATATTAAATTAGATTATTTTATATAAAAAAATAACTAAAGATATTTGATTCATTAAAAATGAACACATATTTCAATATTTCAAAAAATTTATTTAGTTATACATAAAAATAAATATAAGATTTTATCAAATTATAAGATAAATAATTATTATTTTACACTTCAATAGGAGATGATTCTATTATAATATGTATGTTACTATTTTTAAAGGTTAATTACTATTCCAATTTTTGGGATTTGTAATTGTCATATTGGTTCCATATATATTATAAATACCTTATATTTCATTTCTTCAACATTATATTTTATTTTATCTCTAATGTATTTTTTTATTTTCATATTCAAAAATAATTTTAAACTTCATACATTTTTATTCATTTCCACTGTGTTTTTCATGACTATAGTTATTCTGGTGGATCATGTATATCCAAAAGAAAATTTATTATAGTTGTATTATTATTTATTTAAATTTTAATCATTTCAATTGTTATTTTAATTTTTATTTTGAAAATTTAATGATTAAATTTATATAGTAAAATGTATTTTATTTTCTCATATATTGCATTTTCATTAAAAAAATATGTCACATTTATAAAAGCATAAGGGAGATTCCATTGATATAATTATAAGTCACTATATAAAATAACATTTTCCTCTGTATATGTTGACATTAGATAACTAAATATCCATATTGGTGTTTTAGTGACATCCAAACTGGGTTCACCATTGAATGAGAAGGTGTCACAAATAATTGTTTCCCTAAACAAATATCATGTGAAACTATATACTATGAAAGTATTAAAATATATCTTCAACCTACATTCAAATTCATTTGAGAAATTAATGGTAAATAACATCTCAGTAGCATAGAAATGAAAATCTAACACTTTTTCATCTGAGGATGTGGAAATAATTCCACAGGTTGTTAGGTGATTCCTTATACTAACATGTGTGTTCAATAAAGAATTTATCATTTGAATTAGATTCTCGAACCTCCGTGGATAATGAGGATTAACTATCTATAAATTTAGTCTCAATATTTATTAAGGTCCATTATTCTTGAGATATTCAAATAGTGTTTCTTGGCCCATCTAACTAATGAAAAATCATTTATGGTGGAATTTAGGTTACTCAAATTCTTATTTTGAAGTATGAATACTATATTTATACTAAATATAACTTAACATAGTTTTATATTATTATTATATATCTACATATTTTATTAAATATGACTAAAAATAGATGTACCTACCTTATTCAAAAGTTAATGAAGATAAATCCCTGTGAAATTGATGAAGTAGTTAATTAAAGAGTATAATAAGAATGGGATAATCTCAATGATTCAATTGATATATGAAAAAAATTTAGTTTGAAATTATTATTTTGATATATCTATATATTATTAATATTCTTTAATTATTTTATTATACAGAAGATAATTCCTTGTGGATACTAGATCCATATCCCTGATCTACTATATTTGGCACTCCAACTGATGTTTTGGGAAAAAATGGACTCTAAGGTAATATAAGCTATATCAAATTTATATGGAATATCCTGATTCCAAAATACACTACCAATTTGATTCTAATATTCTATAACTTCAATCATTTTCAATTTTTTTTAAAACAATACAACATGGAGGAAGAGTTTATAATTTTCATGAAATATTATACATGAACATTAAATGATAGAAAAGTGTAGAATCATATAATTCCAAACAATTATATTTTTCTCTTTATAATTTTATACCTTTTTCAACTAATATTTCACAATCCAATTTCCTAAAAATACATCCCTACCTAGTCTATGAAATGGATGATTATGTTATATTATTATATCCACTAGGTAATAAATATATTTTATGCGAACCTTATTTATCAACAAACAAAAGTACTCCACTATATTATTATCCATTTTGGAAATTATTTGATTCTTTAGCACCAAAAATTCACTAATGAAATATAATTTATCATTTCATTTTAGTTTTTATAAGTTATTTGAATATTAGAATCATATTTTTATATTAATAATGTTCTATATACATTAAAAGAATCCATTAAAATCCATGATTTTAGAATAGGTAATAAAACATAATAAGATGACAATATTTCATGGTACTAAACTACAGACTTCAAATACTAAAACGTATTTTCAATATAAACAATTGTTTAGGTCTTTACACTTCAAGATGAAATAATAATGAATCCAAATGAATTTCTGGAAAATAATTGTTTCTAAAAGTTCATAGAAATTTACCATTCTAAAAATCCATTCACACTATGTATAGTTCATGATCACATGTGACATTTTAATCCCATTGGTAAACGAAAATGTTTTTTTGGGATAACAGGTTGTGTAAATGGAGTAATACCATGTAGTTTCAAATGGCCAAAAGACAGAATACACTAAAAGATTTCAAAACGTAAAAATTAATGGTTATGTAGTTGTAAATGTCCAGACCACAGGTGTACTTGGGAATGACCATGTATATTAGAACATGTTATTGTACATTGGCTTGTGAATATGTAAAAACGAATGGACCTCGAGGACAGAAGTATACATCATTATTCTTGGATAATTATTGTACTCTTCTTACTCTCGGTGTTATTCGACAAAGCCAAACAAATCACTATGTAATATTTGCATGACCATGAGTCCCATAGTGGTGAAACACAATGTGAGACCATGTAAAAATGATTATAATTTTCTTTTACATGAAGTAAACTATGAGGGTACATGACCTAGTTTCAGTCTCTATGGATGCACCATGTACCATACCATGGAAAGCCTTTTACTCCCCTCAAATAACCCAATTGTATTTGTCATCATCATGGGATATTGTACTTGGGATTTTTAGTTACCTATAATTAGTGGATTTCAATGTATGCCACGATCATAGCCTTAAATGTTAATTTTGAGATATGTAGGAGGTGATATGAGTCTGACGATTCATTCAGTGATAGATATCCTATGAAAGTGATCAAGATGGATAACCAAAGAGATGTTAGAGTTCGAACTTCACTATTTCACCTGGGTGTGTGTCCCCATACTCTTTTAACAGGTAGATTTAGTGCTACCCATATATTTCAGGGTGTGTCTCCTCTATCTATTGAGTGGTACTCCCCTGTTATAATGATTTGTGGATGAGAAGGTCATCCATGGTACATGATTCCCTATAGTATATGTAGTACAATTCAATTATGTTTGAAAATCCACTAAGTTTTTTTTGAGGTTGTGATTGGTGATGAGAATTAAAGACAGAACACATGAGTTTTATGACAACTCATAATTCTTACGAGGTTTTTAGAGATGGAAATCCTCTTTCCCTCTCACATAGGATATGTATGAACATATATATGTGGTTTTTTCATTACCCTCCAACTCATGGATTGAGTTAAATATTGCATCTTTATGTTTCTTTATTTTGGGGTTTTTTGGGATTCTAATATTTCATTATATGTTCACACACATGTGATATTTTCCATTAAATTTTGGTTCATAGGAAGATAAAATGATGATCAAAGGGGAAATTAGTGGTCCTATATTTGGGGGATCATAACCTCTCTTAGAGCATAATGAATATAGTTATTAGGCATGGGGGGTTTATGTTGGATCTCTTCCAGATTTACACTTTTCTCTAATGGTTTTTAGGTTGGGACCACTTTTCAGGTTGTGGGGTTGTTTTTTCCTTTTCACATATTATGTGAAACAATAGGTTAACAATTTATTAGTTGTAATTACATGTATATCTTACACAGTAGATGATTGGTGTTTTTATAGTGGATTTCCACTATTTCATGGAGATTTTTGATTGTGCGTGCATATAGGTACATATTCAAAATCCACCAATGTTAATTATTTACTAAATGGTGGTTTTCACATGACCCTAAAACATTGTATGTTGTCATGGGATGTTACACTCTACTAAATATAGAAAGAAGGGAAATAGTTTGTCATTTTATGAAAGTGTGGTATTAGAGGAATAAACAATCAGGTTAGTGTATGGATTTGGAAAAATGTGGGGGTTTTTAGGAGCATAGGAAAATTATTTTTGGGGAGTTTTTATTCTAGATCTCAATTCAAGGATTCTATTATTGGTGTTTTAGACAACATTTTCATACGTGAATACTCTGACGACCAACTATTCAGAGTGGCATACCAAGACAACAGGTGTTAGGGACCTAAGGTATACAAATCATATAGGTCCGTGAATTTTAAATTTTATTTCACCAGTATTTAATGTCTACAGATGTGAACATCTAACCATGTAATGTATTGATAGAAATTATTATGCCTCCGTGAATACAACCATCTTTGAAACTATTACTAGATCATGATAATGATTAGTTGAATGATAAGACCCAATTTTAAGGAACTAAATTTTAATATTTTTCCCTAATAATGCATAGAGTAAGCACACCACCTATTGATAATTGTGTAGGTCCATATATAGTGGTTAAGGTAGATGGTTGGTTGTTTGTTTTGAGGCTGAAAACCCATAGAGGTCAGGTTGACAATAGGTAATTTCTATGTGGGTTTTATGAATTCTAGCATAGGATACAATTGATTTATTAAGGAATCATAGACCGTAAGGTGAAAAATTATTTTCTTGAGATTGTGGTTAGAGTTGTTAGATTGACCATATCAATGATGAAAAGATGGTCTCACTTGTTTTCATCCTTCTTCAAGGAGTAATAAGGCACTGGTGGAGTTTGATTACCTGGAATCGTGATGTGGTGAAACTCTCACAGTGATAACTACAGAAACTATTACACAACATGTAATGACCATCGATCGTGCACTCTTGGAATATTCAAGATATTATTGACCATCATATGGGAGAAATGTCTATATAAAAGTACTTAGTGAGGTTCACCAACCACATGAGTTACTCCCTCATTATAGTGTATGAAATTTTCTTCCATGCATGGATTTTGGAGCATTGTATTTATAGGGAAAACCTTTCTAGAAAGGTATATTTATTCTAGAACATTTATGTTATATTGTAAAATTGTTATAGTAATATTATGAGCTTCTCGGAATTGGGATGAAGTACCACTAAAATTGGTAGAAGTTATTGTGAGGATGACTCTTCTATAGAATCTATTAGGAATCTGTCTTCTAGGTCCCAAAAATAGAGTTAAATCCATGAATGGACTTATATATATAGATTAGTATTTTGGGGTGGTGAAAAGAAACTTTTCAATCCATGGAGGGGAAATTTATTTCCTTCGATGATTGATGTAACATGGATCATGATTTCCTAACAAAAATTCCTATGCATGTTAAGTATACAGTTGATTAATGACTATTGTAGAGGTAAGATCGTAATAAAACATTTATAGATAGTGGTCATTGTATTTGGGGGGGGGGGTGGTCGTTATTATTGAGGAACACTGGAGCTATGTAGGGGATAGATGGTGGTGAAGTGTGAATATATAAGATACATCCACATCCACAACCAGGTGGGCCACACAAGAACCAGAGTGATGATATTTGAAGTTGAAGGTAGATGGAACATATAAAGGGCTATTCATATTCTACATACGTGTTTATTCGATGAATTCTATACATATTGTATTTTACGATATATCCATAACACTAATAGTAATATGAGTGATTTTTCCTTTATCAATATATCCCTGATGTGAGTGTTAGAGATTATAGTAGATTCTCAATCACAATGCTTATAACTATACATTCATACAAAGTGATATCCTTCTGTATCTCTCATTTTCCAATCATGAATTTTAGTATTTTGTTGTCATATGTTCTTATTGGAGATATTGGTCATCAAGATGATACCTTATAACATCATCTTGGTTATGGATGTGTTTTATTTTATGAGTGTATAGACAGAATATAATCACAGGTGAGTTATATTCCATCATGTGAATGATTTTATATTATACTTTGTGGGTGAGAGTGATCATGTAGTTCTATGAGTGGGCCTTGTGAGTTGGAATATACAGCCTACAAACCCATTATTAATGAGCATAGTCCATTTTATAGTAGGATCATCAGGAATATAACATATATTAGTGGTGTGAAATTATATGTATTTATTTTTCAAAGACATTTTTATACTACCACCTTGGACGGAGATTGACTTATATAATGAATTTCACCTTGGGCTCATAATAATATCATATAAAACATAAAGTATTTTCTCTACCATGATCTAGGTGTAATGGTTGTAGTTGGGAGACCTGTGAGGGATAGGTTTTTTCAGACGTAATGTGTCCCCCAGGGAAAAAGATGCTTTGTTCTTGAAAATTTAAAACCTGAGAATGAGGATTTTTATTGGTTATAAAAACCCACAACATGTCTAGATAAAGAACAAGTACTCCATAATAAGGATTTATGACCTTTTTGATAAGTTGAGTGGTGTGATATGAATCTGGAATATTGATATTATTTCAGACTATATCCAATTAAAGGTTCAAGGGGATGATATTCCAAATACTTAATTTCAATGTCCCTATATGTATAATGAGTTCTTAGTGATTTCATTCGTTGTTATTAATTATCCCATTTTGTGTGTGGATATAATCATATAGATCTGTCAAACAAAAATGGAATAATTTTTATTTTCCTAACTAATGAAATTATAATATTATCTATGTCTTATTAGGATAATTTACAACATTTAGGGATGGTCCTAGACATACTCAAGTATTATGGCATAATTATTAAGATATCAGTATGTCAGTTTTAGATATATGAGTTTAAATTTTTTTAGGCATGTTATCTTTGAACAGGGTTTAACATTGGACCTGAAAATATTTGATTTACTACCTTCGTTGGATCCACCCAAGATTGTGTCAATGGTGAGAGGTTAAGTTGGTTTGGAAAGGTACTACATGAAGATCATGTAATAATTTTAGATTATAAATAACCCCTTGACCAACATGAAAAAACCTTAATCTTTTTATATTGAATATGAAGTGTCAGAGTGCCTTTGTGGAGTTTTGGAAATGTTTTACTAGTTCTCTTTTATTGACACTGGTAAGAGAGTGTTGATATTTTTCTATATTCAAATTTCTCTAAATCATGTCTTAGTTTGATTTTGATTTAGAGGAATAAATTCATCAAATATGATCCATGGAAGTTGAGATCCCATGAGTAGAAATATAAAACTCATGAAAAGATTTGTAAGTGGTAATATTTACTAAAAAACTATGGAGGAACTATATTAAAAAAAGACCATTCTGTTGTTTAATAGGAGGATCTATGTATTAGGAATATATTAACTAACATAGATCTTAACAAAAAACATAGTCATTGGATGGGTTGTAATAAGACTATGACATTGGGATAATCTAATCTTATGGGATTGGAAATATAGTGGTTTATTTCCATAGTTGGATGCCCCATTATTGGTTATTACAGGAGGGGTATGAGTAATTGGATTCATTAATTATGACCCTTATGGGGATAGGGATTACTTTTATCTTCAAATAAAGGGGGTAATTCAATATCATCTTTATTTTGTGAGAGTGTCTTGGTTGGGAGACATCAAATGTGAGGTTTTATGTTCATAAGAATCCCCAAGAGTTTCACAACATGAATTTTATGAACAAGTGGATAATGTCATCAATTTCAAAGGTTAGATTGTGCCTTTAGTAACATTACATGAGGTGGTTTTGAGAGTGTTTCATAATTCAAACTTATGTGTACATCCTTTTTTGAATAATATGTATAAGGACCAATAACTACTTCTTTTTTGAATAACATAAGGTAGTGTGTCTCCATGAATGTCTCCTAGTGTCTCACATTTTAAAAGTTAATGGATGAACATCATGATCAAATTAGATTGAAACAACACATCAAGATCATTTAATGGATATGGGATCCCATATTGATTGATTTTTTGACAGAGATTCAATATATAGAGAGGGTCCATGATTCTACCTATGTGATTATTGGCAGTTTCACCAAGTTGGCACACTTTTTCTCTTTAGATATTCCCATTTTCCAGAGAGGCTATAGGTTTGGACCCCTTTTTTGGTGGGATAGGTATTTTTACCCTTTTGAAATGTATAAAACATGTGTAATCAAACACTTCTATAAAGGTAGTTTCTTTTTGGTTTTACACTTTTTTCATGTTTCTATACAGTTTTATGGATATTGTTGTGTGTTCTTTCTAATAGGTACATATGATAAAGGCTCACATATTCATTATTACATAATTAGTGATTTTATCCATACCCTATACCATTGGATATTGGCTTGAGGAGTCACAAATAGATTTTCTCCATCCATGCAGGACATAATAAATTGATTCATGACATAGTGGTATCAATAATGCCTTTAACCGATTTAAGGGGTAGGGTCAGAACTATCTGTGGTAAATTTCCAAAACATTGGTAATCAATGTTAGAGTATTTTATTTGGATATTTAGATGGAAAATAAAATATTAGTGTAGTAAATTATATATCCATAACCATAGAATTTTCCTACATTTTGGTCAACTAGGATAACCGGGATATTAGCTTCCTGGGACATACAGTAAATGCATAATATATGATTGGGTCTGTTGACATTGATTCCCATATTTAATAATCTACCGAGATATTCTCATCTAGCCATATAAAAAACTGCTAAATTTCAGGATTCCTTGTGAATAAAATAGTCTATGATGTTGATACCTGATCTTGACAATGATCAATTGTGGTATATGGACTCGATTTAGGGACCCATTCAGGAGTTGTTTCTTCTAGGTGGGAACAATTTAGTTCCACCACATTTTTTTGATGTGTGTGGATCCACCTCTGATTTTTATGGTGGATGACTAATTACATGTTATACGACAATTAAAACTAGTGTAATATTATGAAGATTCCAAATTGATAATCATGTTACATGAGATAGAGATTCAGATACCACTAAGGGTTCATGGAGACCCAAACACTAAGGAGATGAAAATTGGATTGAGTCAGTGGTATTTGTCTCTAGGTCTTTTTGGACCCTTTTTGATCATATGGTTGTTCTTTTGACATGTTAACATTGTCAATAAGAATAATACCAGTGGGGTTTCATTAACTAGACACATGACGAGGAAATTGCCTCATGGCTATAATTCTAGATTTATATTCGATGATGATAAATACCAATTGAATATTAAATTTAGGTAAATTCTGTAGCTTAATGACATTCTCTTAGGGATATATGAATATGAATAATAATTCAATGATGTTCACAGACCACACACATTACTCCATCAGTATAGTAGTAAATGGTTTCATCTAGGCATGGATTGTTGAGAATGGACTTAATATATTTAACCATAATAGTATTGTCTCTTTATACAAACCCAAACATTTTGAATTAAAATATTGGGATTTGGTTATAGAAAGATTCCAATAAGAATGATTTTGGGCTCCTTTAACTGGATGTGGTCATCATGAGGCTGACTCATCTATAGAAGTTAGTAGGATTCAATAATTTGGAATTCCCCAATGAGGTATATACATACCAAGAATCAAAACTATGGATCAATATTGTAGGAGTCTCATAAATGATTTATTCAGAACAGGGATGGGTGACATTATGCCTATGATAGGATTTGAAACATTTCTCACAATTTCCTAACCCAAAATTTGTTGGATGATCGGAAAATAGTGGGTGGATTCTCATGGAAGAGGCTACACCATAGTTAATAATCTCCAATACAGTTTCAGGGTGTCCCTAGGGAAGAAATGATGATAGAGGAGTGGGTAAATCATAATAGGGATGATTTTTTTGGGATACTGAAAATATTAGACACTTCTATTTTCCCCAATAGGTTTCCCACTCCATCCATAGAGGGATATAAATTGAGAACACAAGAAGCTTTTGTCTATAGTGGGTTATAACTAGGAAACACATGGTATGATTAGAGGTAAGAGTTTTTTATTCTGGAAACACTAACTACTAATTTTAGACATTTTTAACCACATTCATTTATCTCAATATATATTATGCAAGAGAAATAGATTCTCGTTGATAACATAACTCGTCAACTATGACCTGATGTTCTATTAACGTGTATTTTACACCATCAAAATGTTAGAGTAGATAATTGGTGGTTCTATTTTTTCATGGTAATTCATTATAAATATAATTTATCCTTTAAATGCATATTTAGATATGGAATGTGAATCCGTAGATCATGTCTACATACACTATCATCACAAGTGATTTATATTCCATTGGACATATTAGGCAATATTCTACTTTCTCGGAGATAGATATCTTATGGTTTATCTAGTGGATCTCATTAGTAAAAAAAATAAACCCAACCCCCATAAAATGTCTAACACTTCCTTTGCTGTAGTGGGATTTTTAGGTATCTAGCTTCTAGTAGTTGTGGAGGATTATGTAGATGTATTTTACAAATATATTCCATGAATATCACCATGGCTATAGAAAGAATTCTACATTAATTTCAACATAGTGTTAGTGCAAATATCTTCTATCTCATATCATATATCCCTAATATAAAATTGACAGATGAGGTTGTATTTGGATGTACTCAGTGAGAAAGGTTGTATCAGACCTAGTGTGACCACATAGATAACACCAGATTCATTCATGAATGATTTATATTGGAGAATGAGGATTTTATTATTATCATCACCTAAATCATATCATGATACATGAAAAGTATCCCTTGTTGAAGAATTTTGTCCGTTTCAACCATTATAGATGTATTGTTTGGTTCTCAAGGATCGATCTCAAGCTTGATTTTCACAATTTGATAGTTCAGAACGATATTAATTTGAAGATGAAATTTCTATACTACTAAAAACACTAAGAGTTTCTAATGATTCTTTAAGGTGTCACTAATTTCCAAACTATGTTCATGGATTTAATTATCGTAGTCATGAAACCATACATGGACCATTTTCTGGTTTTCATCTTATATGACATTCTCATTTACTCTACATCATATGTGGAGAATGGTTATCTTTTTAGGACAGTCGTAGGCATATTTTAGGAAAACCATGTATACATTAAGCTCTCAATGTGTTATTTTTTGTATTTGTGACATCCATTTTATAGGTAATTTAAACTAATATCATCATTTATAATTATACACAGTGATGATTCATGAAATTATTTCCTGGATACCATAAAATATTATGTTGTAGGTTTAGAGTTTAATTTTTTTTGCGTATTACTAGATTTTTTGTTAAAAAATTTCCAGTATATCACCACTTTTCCACCATGATGTGGAAAGGTATGTGATTTACATAGAGTGAGTATAATCAGAGAGTTTTTATAGAGTCAAGGAAGAGGATACCAAGTGATCTTTTGTTTACATGACCAAAGGAGTTAGTTGACATCGTAGTGTTTAGTTGTTCTTCTAGAACTTGGATTGGTGTTAGGTTGTGGAAGTGGTTGGAAATGACCACTTCTGGTCCAAGGAAGGTGGAACACCATTATATTAGCTATATGACACATGGACTGGGTTTTCTATAGGTAGTCTTCACTCTAATGATATGGAGGTACTATCTTTCAGTTGAGTATTCTTTTGTTTACTCATACCATCATAGAATCATTAACATAATCTCATAAGGATATCAAAACATAATAGATATTAATTGGTTTGTTTTATTATTGGATTATTATGTTGAGATAGACTTTACTGAATATAAGGAAATTTATTGGTTGAATCCTTTTTTAGGATGTCATGTTCCCTCTTAATGATGAACAAATCTAGTAGTTTTCATTGTTATAGCATACCCTGGAAGAAGATAGGATTACAATTTTTCATTAGAAGATGGTTATAAGTCCACCATAAATTCAACATGTTTGAAAGGACAATTTTGGATATATCGAATAGGAGGTTATAAAGGACATGATATAAGTAGGAAATGTATCATAGTTATTTTCTAAATGATAGAAACACATAAGAATCTTCCATGATTGAAACATAATTCTTGTCACATGACTTGATGAGATGATGATAGAGATCCATACAAATACATTTTCTATACATACCATTTTAGAAAACTTGTATTATGACTTAAATGTTTAGTATTGGTTGAATAGTATGAGATAGAGTTTTGTAGAATTTCTCTCTCAGTGTTTGAGATTATTGTGGGTAATGGTTAAACATCATGTTCAAATGGGTTTGACCCAAATCCTTGAGATAACAGAATGGGTTTGGGATGATTTTATGATGGATTATATGATATTTACCTCCAAAAATATTTTATTTGGGTTAATTTCCGACTAGATCACCATGTAGTAAAACTCTCATACCATTAATTAGTTGTGTTTGGTTGAGTGTTTTGGGTAGTTTTATACATGGGAGGTCATCTTGATTCATGGGGTACCCAAAATGATCATCTTAATGAATTATTCCCTATTGATTTTTTTTTGTTTTTAGGGGAAAGAAAGATGATTTTTTGAACCAATTTCCATTAATAGTGAATATTCACCACATACATATATGGGTAGACCCAACAGAACACTTGTTTGTCAGAGGAAATGTTGAGACCTAAGTGCTATATGTTGGCCAGAGATGGGAGGATAAAAATATATGGGCATTGTCCACTTATAATTATATATATCAATAAATTATTAGAATGGAAAATTTAGAAATCATATTTGTGATACCCATAAGGTAACCATCTTGATAGAGTGAGATTTCTATGATATTTTTATCAGTCCAGAATTATTGCATGAAACAAAATTTATTATTCAGTTGATATAAAAATATACGATGGCAACCCATATTTGACTAAAATATTTAATATATTGATGAAATATGTCTTTGTATTTAATTAATGGAGATAGTTTGTTTTCATAGAGTATCCCCATAATGTAGATTATATTGATTTGGTCAACTTAAAAAGCTATCTTAGAGGGGTTTCATACCATTCTAGATCCTAAATATGGTCTATGAGGTTTCATACTAAATTTTCTTACATAAATGTTGGATCATGTTCATGATGTTATCCATGAATTTCATTTATGGAGAAATGTGAATGAGCATATTCAAGTTATTGATAGGGGTTATAAGGACATCAATTACAAATCCACCTTTTTATAGTAACCAGTGATAATCATGTATTAGTATTATAAGATCGAGTGTGGGAAAACTATTACTTTGGTATGAGGGCATTAAGACCATAAGAGTATTCAATATAGCTCCTGAAATAATGACATCCACACACATACATATTAAAACCACCATTTAGCATAACTTATGATTTTTGGGGTGAATATCAATTGAAGAGGGGAGAATATAATGACTTCAGTTCCTTCTATTTATTCCTTTGGATATTTGAATATATATATATATATTATGGATTGATAAAAGTCTTTATGTTTCATAGTATATGATAAAATTTACATTAACAATTTTAATATATAAATATATTATAGAATGAACACACATATTTTTTGAATAAATGGTTATCTCATTTTTTGGGAGTCGAGATGGAAAAACTATAACCTTCTTTATTTCTAGGGAATTGGGTTTTCCATAGGAATGACATAATTTGGGTCAAGAAAACAATTATAGTGAATGGAATCCATAAGAAAATTTAATAATGAATGACAATTTTAATTTTTTAATTAAAGGACTTGTAACGTAATCCTCAAAATCAAATTTTTCGTACCACATATCCATGTAGTGGGGCATTTTTTTAGGAGGGATGATTGAACTAAGGGGTGGATTATTTATTGATCATTGTCATTCATGGTGATCAAGACTCAAATATTCAACAGTTTCCAGGAATAAATTTAGACCTCGATCTTTGTGGTTTTCACCAATAAAATGGACAATTTTTATTTTCCATCGTCGAATACCACTGATGAGTTGAATAAGATTTTATGGACCTTTTATTACATAAAAGGACCCCATGTGGATAAATATGTGTGTAATTGGTGATTATTGGGTGTCTTGTGAGGTTTAGTGTGATTTCTTAATAATAAAACCAGAATACACAATATATAATTCAAGATGTAACACCATATATTCAACCCATTTGTTGAAGGATGTGTTTTTGGGACTACATTCAATGTATTGGGAGAAAAAATTATTCAATGATAGTTGGATTTAGAAAAGAGTAAATGAGAGACACCCCATATTAAGAGGAAATGGTTCTGTAGAAGTACACAACTAGAACCCTTGTACAATGGAGAATTCCAACGTACATGGGAATGGTGTTATATAATTGAGCATGTATTATGGTAGAGGGGAACAAGGTGTGGGGACCTGGTTACACCATAGGGTTCCAAGTCACAATGGGTACTCTATATACACTCCTTGTACATTTATATAGTCATTCGAGTCGTGTTATATCATGAAAACACCCAGGAGTCAATCTGTGGTCACAATCCACATGAAACCACATACTTGTTGTGTACCTAGATTTTATACAAGGAGTTCAATAAAGGTACATGACCTTGGAATATCCACCATGGATGCTCCATGTACATAGGGAACCCTATATATTTTCCCTTTAGAAAAAACATTTGTTTCTATTTCGTTAGAACTCATATTTAAGACCATGATCATCCAATCCTAAGTCGTTTTATGGGTAGAAGATGATGTAAGACTTTAGTTCGGCTATTGTGTTCTTAAACATGTTGGTTTGAGAATGATGATTCCCTTAGTAATGCATAGTTCATAAAAGTGAACACGATAGATCAATGGAGAGTTTTGGGTTAGTAAATACATTATTATAGCTGGGTGAGACTATCCACTACTATTAATATAGGTATAGTAGGTACTCCCCATGTCATAGAGGGTGTCGGTCCTCTATCTATATATGTTTGTGCTTCCTATTATCGAGCACTAGAGGGGACTCGGTCCTCATCTACAGTAGATGTGCCCTTGATTTTGGATCACAATAGTGAGTAGAGGAACCCTATAATTTTATTATATGGAGGTTTCATATGGTGTATTGAATTGAATATTGAATTTTTGAGTTGTTAACTAACTCACAATTCTTAGTACAAATTTACAGATGAAGATACCTTTTCACCCTCGTTTGGTGTTCTTTATGAAAATATTTGTAGGGGTTTTCACCATCTTCCTTATTGGTCAAACATACTATAATACATTTATGTTTAACTATTTTTGGTATTTGTGGAACCAAACTATTATTTATATATTTATCCCTTCCTGATATTTTACCAGACAATTTTTGTCTTGTGTAGATGAAAAATAGGTCATATTTTATATCAATGGTAGCTATTTTTGTAGTGTTTTGTGCCTCTAATATTTGATCATGTATAGTAGTCTACCATGCTTATTTTAATCAATACTATATTCATACATTCCCCTTTCCCCTAGTTGTTTTTAGGCATTGAACCTCTATTATTGTTGGGTTTGATTGTTTTAGCTTTTAAGAAACATTATGTTTCTATATTAAGAGACATTTCTTGTGGTATTTTCATTCATGTTTTATGATCTAGATTTTTTTTATTAATATGAATCTGAACTCTTTCATAGATAGGGATGTTTCTACATGTATAAATTTTCATAGAATAATTCCTCACATATTCATTATTTCCAACTCATAGAATTTTATCATCACATTTTAGGTGGAATTGTAGAGTTTTTATCTTCATTCCCATAGTCATGAAAACCATGACGGGTTATGTAATAACTAGATCAATGGCATAGAGAATGTATATATCTGTTGAGATTTAATAGTAATTTTGATTAGGTGAGTTAAATATTGTTAGTTACCAGACCTAAAAGATATCCAATGGATTGTGATAGAATTTTAAATTAATAAGTCCTATCTATGGGTGTTATTCTTTTTTATTTTCATTCTTTCACATTTTGATTAAAAATCTAATGTTCTGTATGTTAACTCATATAAACTATTAGTGGGAAATTACAAGAGTGGAATAACATATGACATAAAAATTTATTATTTGATTTATCTATTTCTTATGAATTTATTTAATATTAATTATTATAAACAATAAATGGATATCTCTTGAGGATATTATGTGGAAGAAAACACAGGAAAAATTCCCACCCACTTTAGTAAATGAACAAAAATTGATAGAGGAAGTAAATTCATTGTAAATTTAAGGAGTGTGTACATAGGGTTTTTATTAAAATCCATGTTTTGAAATTGAGATGAACTTTTATAATTTTTTATTTTGTTTCCTCTATAGTAAATGGTGAAACATGTGTCTAGTGGAACAATTACATCCTTACATTAACTAAAATAAATATTAAAAAGGATGTATCAAGTTTATTTTTTCTCATGGAATATTAAGAACATTCTTTCATTGAGAGACACAGTTTCAAAATACATATTGTACGTCATGATTGATTCATACTTAGATATGGATTTATAATCATATTTTACAGTACTAAAACAATGGTAATAATGGTGTATTTGAAGAATATTCAACAATAAACTTCTTAATGATTTGGTAATGTAACAATACTACATCGAGAATATAAATATTTCCCATTTATCATGTACATTTTATTAAAATGACATACATAGTCTTTTGAAGATCATTATTAGTGAGACATAGTTAATTGACACATCAATGAAAAATTATTGTTGATGAATTTTATATTATTCTTTAAATTATCAATGTTCTCATAATTCAAGAACGAACTCATCATGTGATAATAGATTCATAGGATAAAAATTATTCAAATGAAGAAAGAAATACATTATGTCACATATTCTATTAATTATCTAAGATAAATTGATATTGATAGAGAATCCAAATAGTGTAGAAGAGTCCCAAAATGTATTAACAGATTCTTATACATCATTATAGTATTTAAATGCAGATAATTATATTGAAATAATAATGTTGGTCACATTTTGATAATATATCTAAATTAAAGTGTATTAAGTAATTAAAATATGGAATCAAATTGATCATAAATTTCAATAGAAATTATTCTAACAACAATTAAAAATATTTTTGTTAATAGATTTTGATAAATTCATAATTGTGGATGCATCTCCCTCCTTTCAGTTCAATTAATTACATGATATATTTATTTATTGAGAATATTCATTATCAATGTATATTTATATACATTAGAATGTTGTTGCTACACTAATAGATAAAATTCATGATTCATTTAGTAATTTGGAATCACTATCTTCTTGATTTTACTCCTAATAAATCGAAAAATAAACTTTATAATAATATTAAAGAAAATTAATCAATCTATTTATAGGATAGTGATGGACGTATTAAATATATGTATTTATGGTAATTGTTTCAGTGATAAATATGTATGAACAATAATTTTTCTCATGTGAAATGTGTTTTTAGATGAGTATTGGATGGCAGTATACACATAGAATATGACATTACTTTATGTTATGTTTATCCTATTTGATAAAATACAAATTTGTTTTGATTTACATTGAAAATATTTCTACTAGTTCGGTATTAGAGGACTATATGTGTTGATCGGGTACCAACATCATTGGATAAGGTAAGCCTAGTTATATTTGAAAGTATGATAAAATGAGGATAAATAAATTAATTAAGGGGATTTTTATAGTTGAATTAATAGTCATTAAGAGGTTTTTTGGGTGACCATAAAATTGTAAAATATGGTCATTATAAATATTATCCAATCAATGAATGTCTAGGATAAATAATGATGTATTTTATATCTAAAACAATATATATAAAAATTTTGGTTTGTATTATTTTATAAATACACATTATATATATATATATTTAAAATTATAAAGGACTTAATTGATTATTGGAATAAATATATCTTAATTCACTTCTGTTTTGATGATTTATCATTGATTTAATATTATTGGTGAATTTAGTGGTTTTAGAATATTTGGAATAATAATTCCTTAAATTAATTCATAACACACGTAATTTTTTAATGGTTAATTTAATGAGTTATTGATACTAGAGGACAGGAATAAACCATTACATAATTATTTCCTCAATATAAAAATAAACTATATTTTTGAGTAATATAGAAATAAAAATTATTTCAGTGCGCCACAATGAAGTATGGGAGTCCATTATGGGGTAAGATATGATTAAATAATATGTATTAACGCATGCGTAAGGATAAAAAAAGAATTGAGTATCGATGTAAGACTAGTTACATTTATAAGGATTATAATTAATAACCATGATCTATATATTCATAAAGTATTATAAACCATTGTTAAACACTTTAAACAGTATAAAAACCATATAAAATATAAAATTAAAATATTATAAAATGTTGATATTATTAATAGTGTCCCCAATGAATCAGGTTTCAATGAATCTATTTGAATTTTACAAGGATGTGATGAGAGGATATATCACAATTTATCATGATAGATAAAATCTTGGTTATGAAATGATTGAAGACATATATTTGGGCTACTAAATCTTCATACCTAAACACCCATTTATTTCATAACATGTACACTTGAAAATTCAATGAATGTTACAATATGTGAGAAAATTCTAGTGTCCTTACCATGATCTTCCAGATTTTTAGATTGAATTATGTAATATAGGTTGATAATATTTCATTGTCCTATGGTATACATACATGTTGTAACATGTGATGATACAATTTATTTCTTAGAACCATTATGGTGTATAGAAGGTTATCAAAACCCTAATTTTAGTAATGATTATAGATCACAAGCATGAAAAATAATGATTTTATTTTTTATTGAAGTGGGGAAAATAATAGGATTATTATTTTTGATTATATAGTTACATGGTTCAAATTTTTGATCAATTAGAGTTATATTTATTTCATTATGGTCATTATAATGAATAGAGGTTATAATGTCTTGCGGTAATCTGTCTCTAGATATATCATTTCATTATAGTCACTTTTGTTTCATAGTGAAGAGGCTAAAAATGATATCATCAAATAAATCGATGATTATTATTTTTTGATCAAACTGATACCATTTTTTAGTGAATTTTGAGAACCATATATAATTTTTTTGAAAATGTTGAGTTTAATTTATCTATTTTTTAATGAACAATATGAATTAAAATGATCTTGAAACAATTAGCGTTATTTATGTAATTTGTTATGATTCATTTATGAGTAACACATAAGATTTATAATATCAAATAATATGTGAATATTCATGGATGATAAATAATGTTTTATTTTAGAATTTTAATTTTGTGAACATGTTTGATATTTCTCATGGTGAAAATTTAATAAAATAATATAGCTTCACAAATAATATATTTATCTTTTTCTATGATTAATTTCATAAATTATTTTTTCATTGATATAAAGATTTATTGGAATAAACTCAATGATTTTACCGAGGTGGGATATAATATCCATATTTGAGTTTGGCATGGAATACATTTTTTTGTACATATAATGTGTTTTTTGGATGTTTATGTATAGAGATACAGATTCATAAATTAAGGATTTATCATTAACAAATATATATTTAAACAATTTTTTTTCCATTAAATATTGATTAGAAAGTAACTTATATTTGAATTTACTTGGATATAATATCTTAATTTTAGTGTGGCATGAACTACATATAGATAGAGTCATATTTGGATATTTTATAAGACATATTTTAAGAAAAAAGTGGAGTATATGACATGGAAATCCATCTCACATTGGGGGATCGATGAAATGGGAGTAAACATCATGAATGTTTTTTTCTAACATAGTGGGTCTTATAAAATACATTTTATTCCATACTAAGTCACGAGAATCTATAGTACATTAGGGTTTCATAACAAACAAATGATTTTCCCTAGAGGCCACCAAAATTTTTTTATAGTATTTTTACTCACTCATACATGCCTCAAAAAACATCCTAGAAGGTCACCAATATGGGTAAAAATATAGGAAATTAATAGTTTACTATGGGGATTACATTTGAAAGGATTAAAAAATAATGGTTCTCCATGTTAATATAGTTTTTCATATTTAGTCATTCATATATAAATTTTCTAGTGATTCCACACTAGTGAGGAATGGTGATACAAAGTTATCAATGATTTTTTATGTCCTCTTACTATTTATGGAGGAGGTATATATGTCATAAATAAACATGTCAAAGCATTTCAAGGTGCACAGACTAGTTAATTATAAACACAATTATTGATCAACATGTATAGTATTTTTAGATATGGGTTATCTATCCTTTATTTCTTTCTATTACAATAGACATATAGATTTAATATGATCTTCATTTTGAGATTGTAATTATGGATTTTCGACAAAGTGAATTTTGAAATAGGTGAATATAAAAGAACAATTTTAATATATAGGATTCAATTGTCATTCATGTTCATTCCTTTTAGTGATATCACTTATGATGTATAACACATTAAAACATAAACTACCCATAATTACATGGTTTATAACAGTGGTTGAAAATTCAAAAAAAATTATGAAATTTCTCAGATTGAGAATTAATGACTTCGGAAAACCACTTGAATATCAAACCCATATAATATTAAGTGGTCACTCATTGTTAATATAAAATGTTCAGGAATAAACTATAGTAAAATTGAAACTCTATTTTCATAGAAAACATGTTCTATTTATTTATGTGATTTCCGCATAATGGAATTTTAGACTATTATATTATTTATTACTCATCATAAGTTATTTTGAAAAAGTTTAAAATATAGATGGGCACAAAAATCTATTTAACTGATACAAAAATAAATAAATCGATGAGTATATTTTTAAAATCATATTACTCTATAAGAAAATGCATCCATTATACAAAATAAAATTTAGTTCATATATTCATTTTCTTAAACATGATATAAAATATATTGATCTAATATTTTTAATAACATATCATTATAAATCATATATTAAAAAAAATACAGGGTTCTTATAAAACAAGGGTACTCTTGGAAAAATTTTCTTAAAAAAAATCACTTCACCAACAATGGTGAATAAACATTCTCGTATACCTATTCTAATTATCTAATATAATAAAATAAAAAAACTAAAATGAAAATAAATTCGATGGAATGGAAATTTCATATATGACCTTGGAATATCTTATTCTTATCACTCTTACAATCACTTGTAGAATTATTCTTAAATTGTAATAACCTACTCTTCTATTGGCAACAAAATTCCCAAGAGAACCTAATCATTACCGATTGCATTTGATAACTATATCGAGTGCAACCATCCTCATGAAAAATGTATTAGAACAATAACATGTATAAACTATTTATATATTTCATTAACATAATAAAATATCATAGATAATTCTTTTTTAATATATATTCCAAAAATATTTTTTGTATTCCTGTAAAAGTAATGATAAAAAATATACTTTGTTTAAAACATGAAACAAATACTAGATTAAAATGAAATATGGTATTATAATGAACAACCATAGTTAATTTTACAAGAATATACTTAAAAAATAATGTCTATAATGAATTTAAATTATAATCATAACATATATGGTTAAAAAAATTAATTTAACATTTTTATAAAAAGTTCAAAAACATTACATGTTTGGGAAAACTTAATATTTAACCTTTCAAAATCATCATAAATAAATTAAAACATGGTTTAAATTATATTAAACATATATTTTATTATATTAATTACAAACATTAAATTTTCATAACATTATTTATTTGGATATAAAAGTGAAAAGCTAACTATAAAACTCAAAATAAGTTTGATGTGAAAAATTCCTTATCTTGAGTATGACTCAACATGAAAACAAGTTAACTAAAATATAATAAACATATATTAATTTCCTATATGATTAATAATATTATTTAGGTTTATTTAATTATCATAATAACTTTTATTTGATTTATTTCTATACCTTATATATTTATTTAACCATTTAAGTACCTGCCAGGTGTTTATATGACATTCGATTAATGTTGGAAAAAAACATTTGTAGGTTGACCATTATCAAAGGTGACTTGTTTTAATAATCTCCATAATATTAGTAACAAGATAATTATATTTTCTAGATATTAAATAATATATGACAATCAACTATAAATGGAGTAGAAGAAAAATGAATAGTATTACTTCATCGAGGTGGTAGTTCCACCACACACAAAAGTGACGTTATGATTTTCTAATAAATGGAAGTGTAAGATGGTAGTTAATATCTTATATTTTTAAATGCATAACTATTTCATTAATATCATATATATTCATTATAAAAACCATAATAACCATATTTTTCATGTGTTGATGAAAAATTAATCATATTGTTTGATGGAGGTGGTAATCTATTCATAAACATGGGAAATGTTTTCATTTCAAAAAGGTTGTAATAGGGGATGAAAATTTGTTTTACGAAAATTATTTTAATATTTTTTTAAATGTAATATAAAAAAAATTAATTTTTAAATTTTCAATGATATTTTAATGAGGTAATACATGAATTAAACTGAAAATTAGTCAGTTAAGACTTATACATTTTTCGAATGTATCTTCTTATGGACTACACAAATATTCCTTGATGATTTATCCTTATAAAAGAAAGAAACCTCTTGATCATGTGGATTAATTTTTGTTGTTTGTTTATGTAGGTATTTAATAAGATATAGTGAGCAAAGTATGTAAGGGAGAGAGAAACCGACATTCCCTTATATAAGTTAGGGGAGTGGAATACTCTTAATTCTGATTATAATTTAAAACTTTTAAATATGTTACACATGGTAGAGTTGGAAAAACTATCCAATTTCAAATATATGGTAATAATAGAGGATATAACATTATAAAATAACATTATGGCCAAAATATTTCTTCTTATCAAAATGTAATTACCTAAGTTAACCTGATTTACCCTTTATCGTGGTTACTTAATTTTTACCAAGGATTCAATTTATAATGACTAAATATTAAATTCAACTCAAATGTAAATTTAATCATCATGATTCCAAATAAAAAAAATCCATTTTTATGGATTCAATTTATATAATTATTTTAATTAAATATTAATATAATTTTGAAAAAAAAAATGAATAACTTTTTTTGTTAAAATATTTTTAAGCGTCCAAATTAACATAAATCCAAATAAAATATAATATTGATTCCAAAAGAATAATTTATATAATTTTTTAAAAAATAAACATTATATAACATTAAATCCAAACCCAAAATATAATGAGACATTTAATATATTTTTTTAAAAAAAATGAATGTGATGTTAGAATATATGTTTTTCAATATTCCCTAAAAAATATTTTTTTCATAAATATCCAACAAAATCACCCAGTCATACAATTATTATAATGATATAAAAACTAAATTTCATTTTATAAATTTCAATTTAAATTTTTTTAAAATTTTTACTTTTAAATAATATAATATATTTCATTGAAAACCCCGTAGTTATAAAAAACAATTTATTTTTTTAGTAATAAATTGAAATTAATAACAACAATAATAATCTGAAAAATAAAATCCTAAAAATTATTTAGACATGAAATTTATTTATTATTAACATTACATGTGGTGTAATATTCATTCCCTCTTAATGAGATTATTTCCTCACAAAATATTTCATCATTGAAATATGTTTGAATTTTTTCGACATATCATGTTTAGGTTTCCATGTTACTTCCTCAATCATGTGGTTTTTCCACAAAATATTTACCTAGTTGATTAACATATTTACATACACATTTTTCTAATATGGATTTAGTAACTATATTATCCTCATAAAAAATCTCTTCGATTTTGTGTACCTTATGGTTGAAAACATGAGATGTATGAGTTATATATCTTCTTAATAAAGAATCATCAAACACATCATGAACGAGATATAAACACAAAGGAAAAGATATATGGTATTAAATTTATTTCATGTTTTATAGTATTTCATATTGTCTTAAAAATCCTTGGAAAAACCTTATGTAATTTCTAAAATACATATCATATATATAAGATGATATTTTAATTAATAATTGTTCTCTAACATCAAATAAATGTTATTTACTCTTGATCTCTACATAACTCTTAATCCAACAATGATATTCTCTTATTTCATGAAAAATTCATCTTTTCATTCTCAGATATTTCATTGACCAATTATTAAAAAAAATTTCATTCAATATCATCATTTAACACCTTGAATGGCATCATTTCATTCCATATAATTCCAAAAATGGTGCCATAATTATACTGGAATGAAATATTTTATCAAAACATAATTAATTTAAAAAAATTTGTTAATCCAAAATTTCTTGGATATGAATTTATAGGCCTGAGTAATATACACCCAACTCATTTTTATTTTAACTAATTTTCAATCAGATTGATGATGAAAAGTGGAAAAAAAATTCATTTAATATCCAATGAATAATGATATCTTTTATTGAAACATTACGTAATTCGTGGATTACAGTAAGATACAGAAAATATTGGGACTCTATATAATCAAAAAATCTATTAATTATATACATTATTAAGTTGGTCCAAATAAAGTTTATTTTGAATATGAAAAAATTTATCCATTTAGTAAGAATGATCAATAATATTTCCAATTCCGTTATTTCCTCAATATTTATTTTGAAATCACACAAAAACTTCTGTAGATATTTTTTCCAATTTCTATTTAAGAATTGGAAATAGTAGAATCACCCCCATAATTAGTTATCAGAAAGATTTAATATTTTAAAAAGTATAATATTTAATTGTATAATAAACAATAAACATGATTAATTATTACCACCAATAATATTTCGAAAGGTCTCTGTATATCACAATTTCAAGAAATTTAATTAAAAATAAAGGGTTATGACCTTTACTGAATAAATAATTATTTAATTTGGTATATGTTATCTTAGTGAAACCCTTTAAAAATCTTATGACACTTTCTTTAAAAAATTAATTTAGGAAAATTTCGCATATTAAGCAACTCAACTTTTTCTAATAATCATCTATCTACATTAGAATAAATCATAATTCAATCTAAAAATGTTGACTGAGTAAAAACATAAACAAATATTGAGGGAGTTACTATATGTATAATTACTATGATAACATTTATTAAATTTTTATAAACTAGAAAATCATCCTATTGTGTCAAATCATGGATTCATTACAATTATGTTCAGTACATTGACTACACTGTTTCCTTTACCTATATGATACTAAATTTTTAATTATAATATTTTATATGTTCTAGCCATGTTTCAGGCCACATTTTCAACACTTTTTCAGTGAATATATACTTTTGGATTTTTTTCCATAAATCATTCACATTATACACACATATAAGATAAATTAATATTTTTCAGGTAAAATTAATTTCATTTAGTTCATGGTTATTCATGGGATAATTATATCCTTTTATTTTCAATTGGAATGATTCATATGAAATTTCAAGATCATCCTTTTTTATGAAACATCAAATTGTTTTAAAAAATCACAATATATAAAAAACACACAAATTGTAGATGGAATGGACAATAATGGAGCACTAACCAATCATCATTTCAATTAATGATAAGAGTAATTACATTACATTGTATATATAAATAAAACCCCTTTTCATGTTAAAATTTTTAGTGAGCAGATAACCATGAAATATTATCAAAAATACATATAATGTAACCAACTATTTTAATAAATATTTGAATATATATGATAATTTTTATTATTGGAGAATATTCCATGACTAAATCATTTATAGAAAAAATAATTTTTCCAATCACAGGGAAAATATATACTTGGACTAAATCCATAATAACCTCAATTTAAATTTTATTAATTTTCATAAAAAATTATTTCTTTCCTAACTGTCAGATAATTCCTTTTATTTCATTAATGTTCTTATATATTTTTACAAGAAACTTGAATATCATCAACAGATCAACCATAAATTTATCCATATAGTCATAGAAAATTTTATTTACTTTTCCTTTAATGTTGTAGGTGTTGGGAAAAAATCCTTCAAGGTTTCATTGATGAATTTTTGAGGTGATTGTGATTTTTAAAAAAGTGAACATCTGTGTGGTGATTGTTGACAAAGCAAAACAATGACATACACAATTGTTGAAAAAGGGGATTTCATGGTGGAATGTTGAGTTCAAGAGATGTGGTCAATGATCCATGTTTGATTTAAGAACGTCGAAAATGTAATGGATTATCTGGAGGCGGTACAAAAATAAGAGATAACAAATACAAGGTGGAAAAATGGAAAAGGGATAAGGGTCACACAGGTTTTGGGTCGGCCACACAAGTGACCTACGCACCGAGAAAGGACCTGCGCATCGGTGGCTAGGAGGATTGGAAACTTGTGTGAATATTTTTTTTAAGATACGAACATCAAAATATGGAAATGGAAATAGGGTTGTGTCGGTATTGGTGTGGTCGCGCACGTGATTAGCGCGACAGAGACTTGGGTAGATGGACCTGCGCGCTGAAACCAGCGCGCCAAGGGGATACTTTCGCACCTTTTCTCAGGGTGTCAAAATGCCTAAAAATATAGGTCGACCCCTCCTCATTCATAACTGAGTTCAACACATAGAAATATCAGAGCTCTCGTCGTGCTGGAGTGGTGGGAGCGCAGGTGGTGTGTTGTCGCCCAGGTGGACTTGCGCGCCGGTGTTTGAAGTTGTGTGCGGATTAGTAGTTGTGTGCCAATATTGTCTTCGGATTAAAAGGGATTGGGCAACAGATGTTTGGATTTATAGACGATTGTGTTGTGCAGGTGGTAGAAGAAAACATGCATGCTAGTTGTGACTTGTGAACCGATGCTTGCACACCCTGTTAGACTTGCGCGCAAAGTATGGTTGATTCCATGGTAGTGTGTTTCGGGCTGCGTGGAAGCTGGAAGTATGTCTAATACCTTCGGTGTAAAGATAGATTCTTCTACGGGTGAAATTTGGACTTCAACAGTGCATCCACATACAACAGAGGATGTATTCACTAGAGATAATGCAGATACCAACACGTCTATAAACATTGAGTGGATCCTTTCCGATGTAGTGAGAATAGGAAGAGGAAGAAGGTGATCCTCTCCACCGGCAGAGAGCCAGAGAGAGAGAAATAGAGAGTGACCCTTGTGAAAGTAGTTATATGACCCTAAACTATGTAAAGGATGTGATCCTAGGATAATGTGACTGTGCTCAAACCTTATAATCCAAAGCTAGTGAGGTTTAGTGGAAGTTGGTACGATTGAAAACTTCTCGGCGTATGCACCTTAGACATTGCCCTTAGCAGTGTACCAAGTAAAATTTGTTGTGTCATGTGCATTATTTACTTTCTTTTTATATTGTTCAATAGGAAAGAGAGAGAAGATTATTTTTCTTAACAGAGAAAAAAGGTAAAATCATGCTTTATTTTTCAATTACTCATACCCTAATTCACCCCCCCGTCAGGGTACTCAGCCTTGTGGACCTAACAGTAGGTGAATTAGTTAACATTATGGGATATAACCATGAACATATAATTACAACACCTTGTATTAAATCCATCATCATGATTAATTCCTCGTTCACATTCAGAAGATGATATATCCACCCAATGTATATCATTGAAATATATTTTCCTCCATAAAACTAGTCATACTATTCTTCTATATGAGGAAAGAAAAACATATTTATAATAGTAATAATATATAGTAATTTATAATTAATGAAAATCCTCATTGAACAAATTTTTTATAACAAAAAAAGTAGGACAACATGAAGGTGATGTGCTTGGATGAAATAATCCTTTTCTATGAAACGCTTATTTTTTTTATTTCCAATAATTTTAAAGGATCAAATAGATAAGACGTTTTTGATGGTGTCTTATAATCATCAAATAAATCAATACAAATTAAAACACAATATATGAAATAACACAAGAAAAAACTTGTAAAAAACATCCATATATTTATTTACTACAAGCACAACAATTTTTTTTAAAAAAGATCCCTTTCTCGAAAATATGAAAATGTTATTATATATTTCCATGATTGATTATATTTTCAATTTCATGATAACTTATCTTTTGTAAAATCCCATTTATATATAAAAATTCAATGTCACCCAAGTAATTTAATATAAAATTTGTAGATCGATAGTATATATTATCATATTAAACTAAATCCCAACACATAATTAGAATAACATAAAACTAAAAAAATGAGAATGATATAGAGACTATAAGAAAATATAATTCCACCAATAAACATGTGATGAATCCTAAAAAATCAGTATTTACTTAAATCATAAAATATAATATTTTATTAAAATAAACTAATTCATTTCATGAATAAATATCTCTATTTTACCCAAAAATTCCTCTGATATTAAATACTATACAAACAAACAATAAAATTAAATTTCAACACAATCTTTGTAAACATGTAATTTAAAAGTCACCACTTCATTTTATTTTCAGATATTTTAGAAGAATCCAAAATTAATTATTCACAAACTTATAATTATGATCATAATGATTCCCATAATTCATGCTTTTACATGTAATCAAATTAACACAATGAACCATACTATAAACATTAATACATATCACTTCTATGTTATCAAATTTAGTTTAACCAATACCCGAAATATTTTCATTGAAATCATGATAAAAATTTCCCAATATACCACATTGATAAAACCTTCCATATTTCATAATACACAACCCATTATGCTTCTTTCCACTCTTATTAAAATATTGAAATTTAGTCATCCAAGACTCGTATTTTTTAAGGATATGTTCCCTTTTATTTAGACCTAAACTAAAATTTTTCTTTGTTGTTTTAAAAGTAATAAACTATATCTCAAAATTATTATAACATAGAAAATTTCATTTATTTTATATTCATGATTGTATATTTATCTTATAAAAATGATTCCAATCCTTAATAAAAGATGATTATTTTTCTACTTTGTTTTAGAAAAAAATTTGGTGCATGACTCAATAATCTAGTAAAATTTCATTCATAGGTGAAAATAGATTCCTCCTCTTTTTTCTTTTCTAATAAAAATTTCAATTCAATCTAATATTAACCAACCATATGAAAATAATTCATGAGTAAATTATCTTTAAATACTATCAATCCCATGAAGTCAATATCATATTTATTTTTTGTATTATTAATTAGATTCTATCAATAATCAACTCCAACTTCAAAATGACAAATTGAAAGAACAAAATTTTAATATTACAAGCCACCCAAAATGTCAAATATATTTTCTATTTAATTGTTCCATACATTTAATATCACTGGATATGATGTTCAACGAAATATATGTGGGTTCTATTTTATATAATTCTCCCCAATATACATGTTACTCTATTGAGATTCTGGTCACTCTATAACATGGTTACAAAAATTAATAGAAAATATAAAATAATTTAACATTACTACAATGATTATTAAATAATTCTATATATTCTTGGATTTTAAATTATTTGAAATTATCCTCCCTATTATTTTATATTTCAATCACCATGTTTCCATTATGGAAAACAGATGAAATGGGTATAATTTATATGAAATAATATAGAAACCATAAATATTTTCTCATGATTTTTAATCCAATGATTACTGTCCCTTAAAAAACATATATTTGGTACATTGTAATCTATAAATTTATCTATGCCTCTCTATTAACACCATATAAAATTACACTTGTCTTAAACAACCCATAATTACCTGATTTTTATCTAGGGAATTATTTTTTATATCTATATGGTCTTTTTTATTTAGAGGTATAATGAGTTGGAAAATACACATAAATATTAATGAATTATAATAAAATTATACACGCCTAATGAATATCTATTTTTCCAAAATAATTTTATACTTATATTAAAAAGGTTATTTATTTAAATACACATTTAATAAATTTAATAGTGAATCCCTATTGAATAAATTATTACTATTTTATAGTTTATTACACACCATTAGTCCATGCGAAGAACATTTAAATACATGGGATGAGTAAAAACCCTCATTAGGGGATACAAAAAAAAGAAACTTATAGGTCATTTTATAAAATTATTTAAGCACATAAGAAAATTTTACAATTTTTAATAGTAAAACATGGCCATATATATCAAATTTTATACTAATTTAATATAAAAAACTACACATTTATTTTCAAAAAAACATCAAAGAAAATATTATTGGAAAAAATCCTAGTAATGATGTTTTATGAAAAATATGTGATCTCAATAATACAATTTCGTATAAATAACACTTTTACCATTAAATGTGTAATTATATTTCACATAATTATATTCTAATTATAATAATTGATGAAGTAAAAATAATCTTAGGAAAAATAAAATTTAAAGAAAAATATTCATGTAGGTACCATAGGAAACGGTATTCATATTACTGTTACACTCATTCTTATAATAACTCCTACAATAAAAACTTTCAAATTGAATAACCTACTCGATTAATTCCATCATAATCTCTCATAGATCATGATTATTAAAAACTACATTAGAGCGATATACGGTCTTGACTATTAAAATAATACATTTACATATGTTCTATAATACATAAAACACACATATTTGGTCATATACTTTATAAAATCTCATAACATTTTCGGGTTAATACATAGGAAGACACTATTTGATTTTCATGTAAAAATAATGACAAATATTTGTTTTTTCTAAATCTATTTAGGAAAAATCTATACAGTTTGTTGAAAAATATATATTATTATAAAAAATATTAAATTATTTTAGAAAAAATATATTTAATAACTATTGATTATGTAGATGTGTATTTATTATCATGATTTATATATGAATACAAAAATACCTTTTACATTCTTTGTAATGTTTTAAAAAACATCCCTTCTATAAAATGTTTATAAGACTTATTTTAAATTAATCAAAAATAAAATCAAACATGGTCAAAATTAATTCAATCATAAATATTTTAAAATTTATAATATAATTAAAAAATTTTAATTAACATTTATTTGGAGAAAAAGTGATGAAAAACCATTAAAACTTCCAAAATATGGTTTTTAGGAATGTTCCCTTACCTTAAGTCTGAATCTCCATGTACAAAAATCTAATCATGTATTATAAAAATTTAGTAATTTCATAGTAGATTAAGATACTTTTTCATGTGTATTTACTAATAATTATCCCTTCAATTTCATTTATTACTATTACTTATATAGTTATTAAATTAGTTAATTTGAAGTTGGATGTTTTGAGGAAGTTCTATTTATAATCACAAAACAACACAGGTTGTTTGAACATATAAATTGTGGCCAGGGTTATATAATCTACTAAATATTAATAATTAAATAATTAAATTTTTTATACATTAAATACAATTTCAAATTCACTCAATAATGATGCACATGTGAAACTGTAACACCCCAGGTAAATAAAGAATATGACATTTTCACATTTATCCATATTTATGAGTAAAATATTAATATGACTTTAAAGGGGACACTATGCTCGATGGCATACCCAACACGCAACAACGAGTTTCTTGGGAATCTTACGTTGCACTCTAATAATAAAATAATATTATTTTAAATGGTAGTTAACATGTAGTCATTGTGTTGGCGGGAATGGATAGAAATAAATAAAATATTATTATATATGTTTTTAAATGTTTTTACATTTATCCAATAAACGATAAAGGCTTAAAATACGGAAAGAATTCAATTTTAGGCTTATATGCCCTAGTTTTCACTAAAGGTTCACTTATCACCTTTTGATGTTGAACCATCATTAAATATAGTTTTTTTCACTCTTAAACATTCTTTTGGACCAAATAAAACTCTTATTAAGAATCGGGACATCAAAATTTACTTTGTGTAAATTTTTGGTGACTTTCCGATAAAGTTCATTTTTTTAATGAACAGTGTAAAATGTTGTATTTTAATTCAAAACCTCTTTTTAATCTAATTTATTTATATGATTATATTATCTTTTGAATTGGTTTTAAAGTGAAATTAGAATATATTTTTACTATTAAATCTAATAGAGGTCGTTGGAATTAATTTCACTTTGAAATCAGACTTAAACCAGTGTCAATCTTTTGATACTTATTGTTTCATAAAAACACGCTATTTGATCTGACAGTGGGGATTAATTATTAAATTAGTTAATGTGACTTATATGTTTTGAATTTTGTAAAATAGACTTCATTTTTGAATTCAGAATATCAAATATAGCTTAGGGTGAATTTTTGGGATTTTTCTGAAAAACTTCAATTTTTGATGAATAGTGAAACCACTAAGTGGTACTTATAAAAACTGATTTTTCCGTCTAAGTGAAATATTTTCTATCTTTGTGTTTTTAATTTCGAAAATCCGACATACATGGTTGTCATTAAGAAGTAAAATGTTGTTCAATGGGATAAAAATAATTTTTTGGTGAATAGTAACTTATTAAGTTTTTAATCGCGATTAGAGGTAATTAGTGTAGTTTAAGGTAAAAATAATGTTTTAATAATATGAAATGAACTTGACACATGTCCTAACGTCATTGGATGTGTAATGGCCGACTAAGACAAGCCATGGGTCAACTTGGGGACCCCATGGAGCCACTTTGGTTGGGAAATGACATAAATAACTTTTTATTTAATGTAAAAGCAAAAATGACACAAACATGATATGTTTTACTAAACAAATTTATAAATGGGGTTATAAAATTCATATTTTTTATTATAAATAGTCATTGTAAAGACAAAAAGATTTCCTATATCATAGTATTTGTTTTATAATTTTTAGACATTAAATAAATTAAATTATTTAAGACATAATAATGATGCAGTGATGACATCATTATTTGACGATTTAAATAAAATGGAAAGATAATGTAAAATCTATGAACTACACATGTCCAAAACTTATTGGATGTGTGGATTTCGAACCCTTATCACCTTATCCACGAATTTTATCAATGTGGGACCTTTTAAAACCGAAACACATTTTCAATTGAAGTAATATTTCTTACTTTCCAAGTGTGCCCCTCCTCTCCTCTTATAAAAGGTCCCCACCTCTACCTCATTTCACACACTCCTCAAGCCTTTGTCTCGGCCAACCCCTGCCCATTTACTCTATCCACATCCCTCTCCTCATCCTAGAGGATTACGTTTGGGAAGAATCCTTTCAAAGGAAGCCTTTAGGCTCAAATCAAAAGGAGTTACACTTTTAAAGGTAATTCATTCTCTCATGTTCATCTGTTTTATTTTGCATCTCCATCCCCATAAACTCTTTTTATTTACTTCTTTTGTAACAACACCAGTATCTTCAATATAATAGGATGTTGTTATAAGATTAATTCGAGCTACAATCTCACACAACTACATCAAATGGTTAAAGAACTTACGGTTTCCGTGGATGGCAAAATTCTGCCTCCCGAAACGATGATTGTTCAATACTTATTTAACACCTTCAAAGGTGGCCATTATGATGTCACTATTTTTATATATGATATATAATATGTTTATGTTATACTTATGCTTCTGTATTTTTCATTTGTGTCTAACCTTTATGGCATCCATTTTGGGTATACGCGATATCTTCATTTAAGGGAGTGCGGACTACCGCCCCCTCAAAGTGATTTGATTCGTTAAATACCATATGTGGGATGTATAAAGGATGGAACTATGATATTATATATGATATTATACTGGAATTATAATAAAACTTTATATCATTATTATTCCATTCTATAAAATACGAAATAGAAATGAAAGTAGCGTTCATGCGTACGTACGGCTTACCGTCTCCATGAACGGTGCATTTCATTTCTTACCTCTAAATGACTATATAATGTTATAAATGCATGAATGTACTGTATATATATGAAATATATGATATCTACATCATTAATACAATTCTGGATATAATAAAAATTTGGCCACACGAACAACATGTAATTGTAAGAAGTCCACTTTCGACTTAAGAACCAAATATCGGGAAAACAAATATTATTAACAAAAATGATTACATAATGTTTATGACATGGTAATAAGTGATATAAAAGGAATAATGAACTTGAAAAAGGTTCTTAAGGAAGTATAAATTAACTCAAGTTTATTATTCAGGAGATTAAAGAACGATCGAGTCAAGTCAGACCCGAGGTAAGGGATCCTACTCCTCTCTTTCTTTTTAAGTACACACTTTTATGTCATTCATTTTAAAGCTCATCTTTATTGTTATTGGGATGATATTTTATATTACACTTACTGTAATTCTTATGTTCATGTGATGAGAGACCCTATTCTCTCTCATCAATCCATTTTTGATGTTTTGAGTGGCGCCGTTAGGCTGCCGAACTTTCGTAAGAGATCTAACCTCTCTCTTTCCTTTTAAGTACTCTCCTTTATGTCACTTCTTTTAAGCTCCTCTTTGTAATGTTGGGGGATGTTCTTTTATATTCCTCTTGCTGTAAATTTTATTGTAATGTGATGAGATACCGTATTTGATCTCATCAATCCATATTCGGAAGTTTTATGTGGCACCGTTTGGCTGCCGAGTTTTCGTAATGGATTTTTCATCTCACTTTTATTCCCGTGAGATTTATGCTACATTTGCCACAAATTCCATTGAGTGGTGTATGTACTGCCCTTTATTCTACTATTTGTGTAATATAATTTAGTTTATGAGTATTTACATCAATGATCTATTGTCCTTCTTTCATGGGGTGTATGTTTTGAAGATACCCAAGTCGGTAAGGGAACCTTTCACCCTCTTTTTTAAAAGACTTCTTTTGTTGGGTCTTTTAATTTACATATTGTTATGTTGGGATATGTTATCATATATCCTTATTGATGTAAATTTTATGTCCAAGTGATGAGATACACTTTTTATCCCTCATCAACTCATTTTGATGTGATGCCGTTAGGCTGTCAAGGGAATTTTGTAACCCAATTTAGATTTCTTTGGGTTCAACATGTAGTCATTGAATATGTCATCCATTTAATATGTGTGAATGACCTTTTATTGTTTTACACTTAATATCCACTTATATTGGGTGTACTTATATTTGTCACACATATTTTTGAGATTTATTTTTCCTTAATTTAGGGATACCTTCTCTACAAGGGATTTCATCACATTTGACATTTCTATTGAGGGTTCATTATTGTTATGCTCCAATTCACTCTTATATGGTGTATATACTGTCCTTTGGAGTATTATATCATGAATCCATTTATTCTCATGATATTATAAAGTTCTGACTGAATGTTATTCCTCAATTATTGTATTCAAGTGTCTCTAATTTTGGTAAAATCCCTTTAACCAAAATATCGTTTTAAATGTTTTAATTATTTGTTCTTATTAATATCCATGTTTTCAAAATGGTTTTAAGGATTTATTTATATGGATATTAATGGTTTAAAATTTTAAGCATCAAGGTGGTATGGGACACTTTGATTCAAAAATCTCTTTATTAAATGTTTTAAATGGTTTTGGAAATGGTTTCTTTTTGAATGGATTCATTATTTCAATATACTAAAATGTTATATTGTGATTGAAATGTGGAGATGTTATGTTTCCTTTAAAAATGTTTTATGTGATACATTTATGTTATGGTTCTTGGGCATTGTTATGAAAACGGGTGGTTCCGTGATAAACTAAGGGTGGGTGAGCCCGATATAGCTCTCCAATGCATTGGGTAACGCGAAGGAGTGAAACATTAAGGTTTCTCTGAAGAGATTTAGGGAATATACTGTGATGAGTATTCCAAACGTAACCAAGAGGGTTACTCCCTACGTAAGAATGTTATGAATGCCTCAAGTTACCTTTTTGTCTTATGATTTCTATGATTTATTCATGGTTTGATGAGGTATGAAAGTTTTTTTGTTTTATGGATAAAGTATGATTTCATTCTTATGCGTATATGAACTCATGTTTCCTTTCCATATTTTTATAACCCTTACTGAGTTTTTTATGCTCATCCCAAGTTTTTGAATTGTTTTTCATAGGTCACGGGAAAGGTACATGATGTGATGATAGTGTCAAGGATGTGTCAAGAAAGAATCCGTGTTATATTTTAAATATGTTTCCGTTGATGGGAAGAATGAATACTGTCTTTTATGTAACCACTTTGTTTAAATGTGGAATGTAATGCATGTTTCATGATATAATTCTCTAAAACTCTAAACCTGAAAATATCCTCAATGTTTAATCTTGTAATAACTCAAGATTAAGTAAGGTTTAAGGCTGGGGCCTTCCAGTTGGTATCAAAGGTCGGTTTGATAACTTTAGAGGTTAGGGTATTCTTTAAGAATAAGTGACATTACCATAATGGTTAGGATTTCAGAAAGAGTCCTAGTTTTAGATAAAGTGAATGAGTAAGTATATCTTAGTGTTTATCTTACTCATTAGTACATTATGGTTTTGTTGATATACTCACACTGAACTTTTTGGTTTTAGTAAATGGCTGGATCTTGTAGGCACTAAAGTAATAGTGGATGTGAGGGAAACTGTGACAGTTTTTTGAGCAAGCAACTGAATGATATGGGAGATGCAATGAGAACTCTTGTGATTATCCTCAACCAACTATCTGGAGTCATGATTGACCACCTAAACCTTGGAGATTTCTCTAAGGCATCATATATGCAAGAAACAAATCCCTACGGATGTACATGTAATAATCATAAAGGTAAGTGTGTTCAAAAACCTATGTGCCAAAGATGTGGAAAGAGACACCTAGGAAAATGTTTCAAAGGGACAGAAATATGCTATAGATGTGGAAATGAAGGTCATAAAGCAAGAACCTGCCATGGAAAAAGGAAGAATCCAGTTGACTCGAGGAAAGGGAAAGAAGTTATTTATGAGGGATCAATTAAATGTTTTAAATGTGGTGTGCATGGTCATTATTCAAACACATGTCCTATGAAGATGTTTCGTGAATGGGGTCACCAAGAGCATACCAATATTCGTTTTCCAATACCTAATGCCATTCCGATTGAGGATGAAGAAACTGACAGTGACCAATCAAACATATGTACTATTTCATGACTATTGTTTTCCTATTTTGGAATCTTAAGATATGATTCGTGATTTGGTTTGTGGGAAAGAGGTATTTCGGAATAAGTTGGAAAGGAATGGATAATGGATCATGAAGAATGTTTAATGAGTAAGATGTCAACATATAAGGGCATCAAGAGTTATGGTGAAATTCTTAAGAGTATTAAGTCTTTTTTGATGATGGGGTTACATTAGAAGAATTTTTATATTATGTGTAACCCTGATGTTTAATATAGGAAAATTTTATTCTAGTAATAGTTATCTTTTCTTTTGTGGACATAGTTATAAAGAACCATTTGGGTTTATATGATCCTTACTTTTGAGGTAATTATGGGTTACTATATTTTATGACTGAAGTGAGAGGCATGAGAAAAAATTGAGGTTAAATTATGTTATTGTTATTTTTTATGATTCTATCCCTTTTTGAGGAATTATTTGAGAATTATATAGTTTTGCAAAAAGGACAACACGTAGACCGTGTGACTACCCGTCGCATCAGACAAAGCTGCGGGAATCGAACCCACAATCAAAGTGCAACTGGTATTTATCGCCTACCACTGGACTACGTAAAGTCCTTTGTTAGTTTGACTGATTCTTTCTAGTTATATGATTTTATCAATTAAAAGTAAGTTTATTTTGGGTTATTTATGAAAATGATTAACCTATCATGGAGTATATGTGATTAGGTTATTTACATTTCAATACGAGACTTTAGGAGCAACTGATGTTGTTTGGAGATAAATGTTACGATTTCACTTGGAAGACTATGTGACTAAATCCTTCGAATATTTGGGTTTAAATATTATATTGGTTTACTTTGAAGAATTTTATGGACAAATTGTTTATCGGATGGTCCTCGTTGAACTTTGGGTTTTGTTGGACAAATTTTGGAGATTAAGAATAGATTTTCTTTTTAATGGGTTATCCTTTTCTGGATTATCTGACCTTGTACTAACCTTTTTGGTTTTGTTTTTGGTTAAAGCCTAATGACATGGGATGTATATAGTTCTCTTTTTTGGATTAGGTGATTCTCTAGAAGTTGATTATAGTTCTCTTGATGCAAACAAGTCTCCCTAAATACTCGTCTTTTGAAAAAAAAATATGAGTTTGATTAAGGAATCTAGTAAAAGTTGAAAGTCAACATGATAAGTGATTATGTTTCCTTATGAATAAATTCCTCAATAATAAATTAACTTAAAACAAAAATGTTGTCTATTAGCTTTTCCTATTGGGGAATCGAATACCATTAAACCCATCACAAGTGTGTGATTTTCTCATTGTTAACTTTCTCCTAGACATGTTTACTATCACTCTCCCTCAAGAACATGAACCTTTGCTTTTTCTTCCATGTCCATGTTTTTATACATGGAATCCTAGTATGGGTTAACTCGGGTGACCTCTGTACTTATCATTCTTTATTTTAAAGTGAGTGTTTTACCGACTCTGGTTTAGATGTGGGACGTTCAAGGATGTTTCCAAGCTCAATTTTAAAAAATTGCGAGGACGCAATTCCCAAAAGGGGGGAAGGATGTAACACCCCACGTAAATAAAGAATATGACATTTTCAAATTTATCCATATTTATGAGTAAAATATTAATATGACTTTAAAGGGTACTCTATTCTCGATGGCGTAACCAACACGCAACAACAAGATTCTTGGGAATCTTACGTTGCACTCTAATAATAAAATAATATTATTTTAAATGGTAGTTAACATGTAGAGGTTGTGTTGGTGGGAATGGATAGAAATAACTAAAATATTATTATATATGTTTTTAAATGTTTTTACATTTATCCAATAAAAGATAAAGGATTAAAATACAGAAAGAATTCAATTTTAGGCTTATATGCCCTAGTTTTCACTAAAGGTTCACTTATCACCTTTTGATGTTGAACCATCATTAAATATAGTTTTGTTCACTCTTAAACATTATTTTGGACCAAATAAAACTCTTATTAAGAATCGGGGCATCAAAATTTACTTTGTGTAAATTTTTGGCATCTTTCCGATAAAGTTCATTTTTTTAATGAATAGTGTAAAATGTTGTATTTTAATTCAAACCGCTTTTTATTATAATTTATTTATATGATTAGATTATCTTTTGAATTGTTTTTAAAGTGAAAATAGAATATATTTTTACAATTAAATCCAATAGTGGTCGTTGAAATTAATTTCACTTTGAAATCAGATTTAAACCAGTGTCAATCTTTTGGTACTAATTGTTTCATAAAAACACGCTATTTGATCTGACAGCGGGAATTAATTATTAAATTAATTAATGTGACTTATATGTTTTGAATTTTGTAAAATAGACTTCATTTTTGAATTCGGAATATCAAATATATCTTAGGGTGAATTTTTGGTATTTTGTCTGAAAAACGTTAATTTTTGATGAATAGTGAAACCACTAAGTGGTACTTATAAAAACTAATTTTTCCATTTAAATGAAATTTTGCCATATTTTTGTTTTGAATTTCGAAAATCCGACATACATGGTTGTCATTAAGATGTAAAATGTGGTTCAATGGGATAAAAATAATTTTTTGGTGAATAGTAACTTATTAAGTTTTTAATCGCAATTAGAGGTAATTAGTGTAGTTTAAGGTAAAAATAATGTTTTAATAATATTAAATGAACTTTAAAAATGTCCTAACCTCATTGGATGTGTAATGGCCGACCAAGAAAAGCCATTGGTCAACTTGGGGACCCCATAGAGCCACTTTGGTTGGGAAATGACATAAATAACTTTTTATTTAATGTAAAAGAAAAAATGACACAAACATGATATGTTTTACTAAAACAATTTTTAAATGGTGTTATACAAGTCCGATTTTTAATTATAAATAGTAATTGGAAAGATAAAAAGATTTCATACATCATTGTATTTTTTTATAATTTATAGACATTATATTAATTAAATTATTTATGACATAATAATGATGGAGCGATGACATCATTATTTGACGATTTAAATAAAATGGAAAGATAATGTAAAATCAATGAACTACACATGTCCAAAACATATTGGATGGGTGTATTTAGAACCCTTATCACCTTATCCACGAATTGTATCAATGTGGGACCTTTTAAAACCGAAAAACATTTTCAATTAAAGTAATATTGCTTACTTTCCAAGAGTACCCCTCCTCTCCTCTTATAAAAGGCCCCCACCTCTACCTCATTTCACACACTCCTCAAGCCTCTGGCTCGGCCGACCCCTGCCCATTTACTCTATCCACATCCCTCTCCTCATCCTAGAGGATTACATTTGTGCATAATCCTTTCAAAGGAAGCCTTTAGGTTCAAATCAAAAGGAGTTACACTTTTAAAGGTAATTCATTCTCTCATGTTCATTTGTTTTATTTTGCTTCTCCAACCCCATAAAATCTTTTTATTTACTTCTTTTGTAACAACAACAGTATCTTAAATATACTAGGATGTTTTTATAAGATTTATTCGAGCTACACTCTCACACAACTACATCAAATGGTTAAAGAACATATGGTTTCCGTGGATGGCGAAATTCTGCCTCCCGAAACAATGATTGTTCAATACTCATTTAACACCTTCAAAGGTGGCCATTATGATGTCACTATTTTTATATATGATATATAATATGTTTATGTTTTACTTATGCTTCTGTATTTTTCATTTTTGTCTTACCTTTATGGCTTCCATTATGGGTATACGCGATATCTCCATTTAAGGGAGTGCGGACTACCGCCCCCTCAAAGTGATTTGATTTGTTAAATACCATATGTGGGACGTATAAAGGATGTAAATATGATATTATATATGATATTATACTGGAATTATAATATACCTTTATATCATTATTATTCCATTCTATAAAATACGAAATAGAAATGAAAGTAGCGTTCATGCGTACGTACGGCTTACCGTCTCCATGAACGGTGCATTTCATTTCTTACCTCTAAATGATTATGTAATGTTATAAATGCATTCATGTACTGGATATATATGAAATATATTATATCTACATCATGAATACAATTGTGGATATAATAAACATTTGGCCACACGAACAACATGTAATTCTAAGAAGTCCACTTTCGACTTAAGAACCAAATATCGGGAAAACAAATATTATTAACATAAATAATTACATAATGTTTATGACATGGTAATAAGTGATATAAAAGGAATAATGAACTTGAAAAAGGTTCTTATGGAAGTATAAATTAACTCAAGTTTATTATTCAGGAGATTAAAGAACGATCGAGTCAAGTCGGACCCGAGGTAAGGGATCCTACTCCTCTCTTTATTTTTAAGTACATACTTTTATGTTATTCCTTTTAAAGCTCATCTTTCTTGTTATTGGGATGATCATTTATATTACACATAATGTAATTTTTTTGTTCATGTGATTAGAGACCCTATTCTCTCTCATCAATCCATTTTGGATGTTTTGAGTGGCGTCGTTAGGCTGCCGAACTTTCGTAAGCGATCTAACCTCTCTCTTTCCTTTTAAGTACTCTCCTTTATGTCACTTCTTTTAAGCTCCTCTTTGTAATGTTGGGGGATGTTATTTTATATTCCTCTTTCTGTACATTTTATTTTAATGTGATGAGATACCCTATTTGATCTCATCAATCCATATTCGAAAGTTTTATGTGGCGCCGTTAGGCTGCCGAGTTTTCGTAAGGGATTTTTCATCTCACTTTTATTCCCGTGAGATTTATGCTACATTTGCCACAAATTCCATTGATTGGTGTATGTACTGCCCGTTATTCTACTATTTGTGTAATATAATTTAGTTTATGAGTATTTAAATCAATGATCTATTGTCCTTCTTTCATGGGGTGTATGTTTTGAAGATACCCAAGTCGGTAAGGGAACATTTCACCCTCCTTTTTTTAAAAGACTTCTTTTGTTGGGTATTTTAATTTACATATTGTTATGTTGGGATATGATATCATATATCCTTATTGATGTAAATTTTATGTCCAAGTGATGAGATATACTTTTTATCTCTCATCAACTCATTTTGATGTGATGCCGTTAGGCTGTCAAGGGAAATTTTTAACCCAATTTCGATTTCTTTGGGTTCAACATGTAGTCATTGAATATGTCATCCATTGAATATGTGTGAATGAACTTTTATTGTTTTACACTTAATATCCACTTATATTGGGTGTACTTATATTTGTCACACATATTTTTGAGATTGATTTGTCCTTAATTTAAGGATACCTTCTCTATAATGGATCTCATCACATTTGACATTTCTACTGAGGGTTCATTGTTATTATGGACCAATTCACTCTTATATGGTGTATATACTGTCCTTTGGAGTATTATATAATGAATCCATTTATTCTCAGGATATTATAAAGTTCTGACTGAATGTTATTCCTCAATTATTGTATTCAAGTGTCTCTAATTTTGGTAAAACCCCTTTAACCAAAATATCGTTTTAAATGTTTTAATTATTTGTTCTTATTAATATCCATGTTTTCAAAATGGTTTTAAGGATTTATTTATATGGATACTAATGGTTTAAAATTTTAAGCATCAAGGTGGTATGGGACACTTTGATTCAAAAATCTCTTTATTAAATGTTTTAATTGGTTTTAGAAATGGTTTATTTTTGAATAGATTCATTATTTCAATATACTAAAATGTTATATTGTGATTGAAATGTGGAAATGTTATGTTTCCTTTATGCATGTTTTATGTGATACATTTATGTTATGGTTCTTGGGAATTGTTATGAAAACGGGTGGTTCCGTGATAAACTAAGGGCGAGTGAGCCCGATATAGCTCTCTAATGCATTGGGTAACGCGAAGGAGTGAAACGTTAAGGTTTCTCCGAAGAGATTTAGGGAATATACTGTGATGGGTATTCCAAACATAACCAAGAGTGTTACTCCCTACGTAAGAATGTTATGAATGCCTCATGTTACCTTTTTGTCTTATGATTTCTATGATTTATTCATGGTTTGATGAGGTATGAAAGTGCCTTTGTTTTATGGGTAAAGTATGATTTCATTCTTATGCATATATGAACTCATTTTTCCTTTCCATATTTTTATAACCCTTACTGAGTTTTTTATGCTCATCCCATGTTTTTGAAATGTTTTTCACAGGTCACGGGAAAGGTACATGATGTGATGATAGTGTCAAGGATGTGTCAAGAAAGAATCTGTGTTATATTTTAAATATGTTTCCGTTGATGGGAAGAATGAATATTGTCTTTTATATAACCACTTTGTTTAAATGTGGAATGTAATGCAAGTTTCATGATCTAATTCTATAAAACACTAAACCTGAAAAGATCCTCAATGTGTAATCTTGTAACAACTCAAGATTAAGTAAGTTTTAAGGCTGGGGCCTTACAGAAACAAATCATATTGCTTAATTGAAGGGTAATCCACATACAGAAATGACTGATAGTATAACTTTCGGATGACTGGGGGAGTTATATGTTTTGTAATATATTATAATTTTGTTTCAAAATGAAGTAATGAGTATCATATACACTCATTAAATACACCACAATAATCATCTTTTTTAAGGTGGAGATGAAAAATGAAACACATTGCTTTGTGCCGGTGGTAATCTACATGAGCTCATAAGAGATGATTTCATAGTCCATAAAATTAAAATAGAGATCGAACAGACTTATAAAATAATAATAATAATAAATTGTGTATATTTAAGATACTTGTGTTATAATTTATCATAGATAAAGTCGTTTTTTGTGGAGTTATAATAACAAATAACATAAATATATTGGTTATGATGATTACCTTCTATATTAATATCTCTAATTAGATTACACCATAATTGTCATAAGATTTCTATTTAGAGAATATTTAGTCCTATATTTCATGATGATTTATTTTTTAAAGATATTATTTATGGAATTGGATGATATAGAGAGTTCAAATGTTTCAAGTAAGAGAGGAAAAACGGTGCCCTTGTGTAAGTGAGGGGAGTTGAAGACATATAATTTTACCTAGCTTTTTAATATTAAAAATGATACAATCAGTGTAATGTGGCTAGAAAATGATAAAATATGTAATATAATATTACAAGGGTCAATCTCCCATTATATAATAATATTTATGTTGATATTTTGATGTCTTATCCCAATGTATTATTTTAATTAATCCAGATCTCCTTTTACTGTGGCAACTCAATTTGACCATAGTAAATATTTATGATTTAAAAAAATGAAACTAACCACATTGATAAATTTTAAACTCTAAATTATTAAATTTTAATAAATTTTTCATTAATATATTTGTATATGTTGTAGAAATTAATTTTAATTTATGTGATAAAACACAAGAAAATTTTTTTTCTTGAAAATTCATTTTTAAGCATCAAAGCATAGTTATACCAACATAGAATATGATAATGATTCATATGGAATTATGGGGATTTTATGTAAAAAAATGGATTTTTTTTTATTTGCAAAAATATCACAAATTTATGAGGTTTTCGAAATTAATTATTTAAATGAAAATAAATGATAGTTTTACAAAAAATTGGAATGTCTCACTATTAACCAAAAAATCAACCATTTATAAAAATAGAGAGTATTCTCCCTAATCTAAATTTGATAATCTAGTATAAACAATATTATTTATTTTTTCTATACAGATTTCAAAAATTTATAAATTAACCTTTTATATAAAACCAAATAATACATAGAGAAAACATTAGTTATAATAAAACTATTTATTTTTCTTCTCAAAAAATATTTAAAATCATTATAGCGAATAAAAATCCATAAAATATAATCACATTTATTATTAAGATAAGAAATTGTTTTATTATTAACAATTACTTTATTTTCACATAATGTGGTACGAGTTGTTTAATGTTTTCAGGCCAACTTATTTGGGGTTCTCTAACATAACTTGTTCGTGGAATGCTACTCAGCTGAACCAGAATATATTTTATATAAAAATAGGTAATAAATATTTAATAGAGATGCTATCCTTGAAAATTATTTTACATTCATTCTATTTAAATAATTGATATGGTCCCCTAGTTTTCTATTATATTAAATTTATTCTGTGATATTAATTTTAAAATTAAACTGGTCATTTACATAATTTGACAAATAATACTATGCGGGTATTTCAAATATTTAATTTTGGTGAAAGTATAGATATGTGTACCATATTAATATGTTTTTCATAAATTCAAATAATTTTTGTGTGATTCCACTATATATATAAATGTGATTTCATTTATCGAGGGTGAATTCTTGTATGTAGATTATCCTTGGGGATTGTGGCCCTAGAGTGGGTTAATGATTTTTTCCTGAGATTCCTAATAGGTTTGTATATGTGACCACTATATTTTTTATTTTTTAAATTCATTTTCTTGGTGATGGATACAGATATATTAAAGGTGTTTCTCTATCCTCAATGGCCTACGTGAGTCATAATTTTTGGGAATTGCTATGTTCATAGTTTCGTCTATACATTACTCGTGATATTGGTGAGTTTTGTGACATACAAGGGTATCCACTAATAGAGGTATTAAAAAAGACTATTGTTTGCCATGAGAGGCATGTATCAGGGAAATTTTATTAGTTTTTGAGATTGATTCATATAGGTATTATTAGATATTTGGGTTAGGCATGATGTTTTTTTACATCTCATAATGAATATAACATAGGTTGATTTTGGTATCAATAAAGGGTTGTTGATGATAGGATCAGTAATAATCCTGACCATTTTGTTTATTGATGTGCTTATCATGGAATTAAGAGAGCATGAATGACACTTTTTGTGTTTAGAAAATTCCCGAGTTGTAGGTGATACAAATTTTAGACTTCCTATGCATTAGATTTCAGGATAGTTATGATAGAAGACCTATAACGTCCTAATTCCGGGTGCCACCCAGAGGATCCCCATAACCAGATGATCACATTGCCTCATGTGCATTTCCCCATATGACAGATGTTATTGAATAGTAGAGAGGGCCTTGAATGTGTTAGTGGGGAAACTATTCCATCATTGGCAGAGTAATGCAGCGGAAAGAAACATATAACAATAAGGGAATCAGTAATAACATGCAATAAGTAGACTGTGGAAAAATGAATGTAATAATCAACTAATGCACATATATATAAATGATTCATGATACATATTTCTAGGAATGTAATCAAATAATTAAAAATTATATAATACAACATTAAACCGAAGAACAGAGAAATCAAATAAACTCCAACAGCATTGCAAGGCTCAGCTTGGTCCTAAAATCTCTATATCCCCAACAAATCAAGTTCTTGAAGTAGAAGGTAGATTGTCTTTATCTATACCTACAACAATATAATCTTTTTAGGAAAAAAACCATGAACAAAACAGGTTGTGATAAAAATCCTAATAGGAATCCACCCAATGATCTATGCCTAACAATCCGTGAATATATATGGAAGACAATAAGAAAAATGATGTAGTAATCAACAATGTACTCAAAAGTAAACAATACTATAGTTCAATTTCATTCATTTTCAAATATGAAGAATGTAGTTAATCCAAAACAAGTAAACCTATGATAATTTCTCATAGCATATACCCTCTGGTTCAACCCATAAAACACAAGCAATCCTCTAGGAATTACTTACAGTGTAACCCCTTTGGTTTAGCTTCAACAAATACACTTTGACGAAGCACTCACCGTTAATTCACCCTGTGGCCATTTATCAGCAAACTGCAGATATTATGGGAAATCACTCAATGTCTAGATCCCTCATTTGGTCTTGCAATGTGGAACTAAATACACTATAAGGGGGCACTCTCGTTTATCCCCCCTATGGTCTCGAAACGTGACACCAAAACACACACTCTGGATAAGCCCTTATTGTCCATTCTCCCTATGGTCTACTACATCAGGTTCCCACAGCCCTATTTAAGTCAATCGTGCACAATGATGTTGAACGAACAACATAAACCATACGAACTACTTGGACAACATCATATAAGAACAACTCGGCTAAACAACTGCAAGCATAAAACAGTATCAAATACACTCCATCCTAACAACAATACGCATGGAATGCAAGAAGCCTTACAATAAAATCTACACCAAATGGTTAATTTGAAATAAAAACATTGGAAACACATCAATAAAATTGAAAAAAAACATTTTCCCAATTTGAAAAAATATTCTCGGGACCACAATTCATAGTAGGAAATAACAGTGCTAAAATCCATAAACACAAAATACCGCATTCTAGGGTATTGGAAACATTTGCACATAATATTCAATGAATAACTACATAAAGGCACAAATCACCTGTCTCAACATTGTACAAATAACACTCTCAAATTTTGTCCCATGAATCATCCTAGAACTATGTATATCTACAAAGTTATCAAAAATGAGCATCCTTGAATATCTCACAGAAGAGGAGAAATAAAGATAATAGGATCTAGATGTTGGAAGAACTCATCGTGTTGATTCCAACTCAATTGTAGCTAGTTGATTCAGTTAACGGATGGTGGGTCAGGGGGTCAGAGAAGATTTGTTGGCTTCAGTCGCTCATGGATGAGACATGCCAAGAAGAAATGGTTTTTTATGAATGATACATGAACCCATTCTGTTTAATGAAATAAAATAAGTACACAATGAATCTTGTAAAAGTAAAAAACATGTATATTCCTTTACCGGGCCCTGCTTTAGGAGGTCTCCAGGTCACCCCACACGGCCATGTACTCAGTTGTTACATGGCCAGTACACAGTCACCTGTGGAAACTATGTACACGACATATACTCCTTAAATTTTAAGATTCTACGCTTTTCACAAAAATAGTAGAAATGAGAACCCATACATGAAAAAAGGTCTATGTTCATAAAATCTTTACCACTTAAAAAAAATTTCACCATATTTCCCAAGCAGGGCGGCGTAGAAGAATAATACTCGAACTGCTCTGGCCACTGTGATCGTACATCAGTCTCCATCTCCTATGTCTCGTCATGTACTAACCCATGATTCCATTAAACTTGTACTAGAGGAACAAACCAGCTTCAAAATTACCTTTTAATTGTAAAAATCAATCCAGATGATATGATCCTCAAATGATATAACCAACTTCAACTCAATCATCTAAATTTGAAAAACATGGGATGATTCTGAGAAGTAATGTCATAAAAGAGAATGGTGGAAGATGTAATGCATAGACAGATACCGTTGAGAAAATTATATTTGATAAACTACTATAATGACTCTCTCCAAACCCTCTAATTAACCGACATTTCATAGTGAATTCTTACCAGGTCTCTTTATACTCCTGTGTCCCATCCTCGGTCCAACGCAAAAGAAAACCTCATCTCAGACCTCGAACTCCAGTGGTTCTCTCCGTCTATCAGCATATGACTTCTTTCATGACTTTTCAGTAGCCATCCTCTTATAGATAAACTCTATCTACTCTGAGGTCTCCTGAACAAGATGAGGATCCAACATAGCTGCCTCTCCAGCCTCTATCCAATATAGGGGTGATCGTCATGGCCTACCTTAATAAGCCTCATAAGGTTCCATCTGAATAGTTTCGTGAAAAATATTATTATAGGAAAACACCAAAAGAGGTATGTGATTCACCCATAAAACACCAAAATCTATTACTCGTGATTGAAGCATGTCATCCAGCACCTGAATCTTTATCATTGACTTTCCATCTATCTGGGGATGGTATGTTGTACTCAGAAGTACTTGTGTATACTAAGCCTTATGTAGTCCCTACCAAACACGTGAAGTAAAATGAGAATCCCTTTCTATAATAGTAGAGTGATGAACTATATGAAATCATAAAATCTCTTGGGTGTACATCCATCCCAACTCATCCACACTGATGGTTACATTTATCGGCCAGAAGTGTGCAACCTTCGTGAGTTTGTCAATGAAAACTCAAACTGTATCTTTCCCTCAAGGTGACCTCAGTAATTCTGTCATGAGGTCCATCACTACGTCATTCCACATTCACTCAACAATGGGTAACTACTACAAAATCTCTACTAGTCACTACTCCTTGACCTTCACCTACTGATAGGTGGATCATCTCATAAAAAAATAGCAACATCTATCTTCATACCTGGACACAAATAATGATGACGAAGATCTCAATACATCTTGGTGACACGAAGATGAACTTCCCAAACTGGGGAATGAAATTCCCACATCATCTCCTCAAATATATTTGCTGACACCCATACATTCCCGTGAAATCGCTAGATCTCATCCTCACCTACTATACAACTAGGAACAACGTCCTCGCCTAATGCACTCTCCCATAAGACTAGGAATTCGGAATTTTATTGCTGCCACATTCTCACTTGATCAAGTAGAGTGGTGGTAAAATCCAAAAAAGAAAGAAATGTCTTCCCCATTCTGTCATGCACCTCTAAAATCATCTCAGTGAATAGATTCATAAGATTCAAGTCACAACTGGCCTCCTGAACTTCATGTATCTGATTCCTTCTACTTAGCGCATCAGCCACTACATTTCCTTTACCTGTCGTATAAGAAAGGTATAATTCAAAAGATTGAAGGTATTAAACACACCATTTCTATGTTACATTTAAATCACGATGAGTAAAGATATACTATGGAATTTTGTGATCAGGGAAAACCCAAAAATTCTCTCCCAAAAGAAAATGTCTCCAATAACATTAATCATTAACAATTGCATCCATGTTGAGAACATGCATCCTGTAATTCCTCTCATTTGGCCTCAACTACCGAGACTTATATGCAGTGACTCCTCCCCCAGCATGAGAAAATCCACCCACCAGGCACCTGGGGCATCACAGTAAATAGTATAGATCATGTCAGGCTCTGAAAAAAATAAAAACGGTGCTGAACTCAACCTTTGAATCAGCTCCTAAAATACTGAATTGCAGGAATATTTCCATTGGTACTTCACACCTTTCTTAGTCAGGCGCATAAGTGGCTCGGCTAAATGTGAAAAGCCAGTTATAAAACATCCCTAGTAACCATCTAACCCTAGAAAACTCTTTACCTCAATGAAATTAATCATCTTCTCACAAGAATCAACTTCTCTCACTTTTTTTGGGGTCAACTGATACTCCTGTATCTTAGATAACATGACCCAGTATGGTAATTCGGTCCATAAAAAAATGGAATTTTGAGAGATTAGCATATAACTGGTTCACTCTCAGTGCTCTCAAAAAGATCTCAATATGGATGGCTTGGTCATGTCATTTCTGAGAGTACTCCAAGATATTGTCCACAAAATCCACCACAAAGGAATCCAAGTATGGATCGAACAAATGGTTCATCAGTTCCATGAAATACACAGGTGCATTCCTAAGATCAAACGATATAGCAATATGCTCATGTAGTACATACCTGCTCCGAAGGGGTGTAAGAGATTTATCTGATGGTATAACGTGCAACTGATGATAACTATTTCTCAAGTCGATATTATAGACCACAGAGGCTCCTCGATGGTGCTCAAAGAGATCATCAATACTTTTAAAGGGATATATGTTTTTGACCATTAGGTGATTAATCTTCTGATAATCCACACAATGGTTGAGGATATCATCCACCATACTAGACAACATGAGAGGTGAACACTAAGGAGAAGTGCTCGGTCAGATAAAACCCATTTCCTGTAAATCCTATAACTTTTTCTTGAGATCTTGTAACATTAGTGTATCCATCCTATAAGGAGTGATGTACAACGGTGCAGCCCTTGGCACAAGCTCAAAAGAATATTCTACCTCTTGCTCTCGAAGAAAATATGAAATGTTGTCTTGGAAGAAATACGTAAAATGATCCACCACTAGAGGAATGTCCACTTGTTATGTACCCTTGTCATGCAGATATAGACCAGAAATCAGGGCTATAACTCCTCCAAACCCATGATTCATCGGGTCCATCTCTATAGTCCTAAACATCCCACTACCCTTTTGCAATAAAAACCACACTATGGAGATGTGAAACTCACCCTACAATGATAGCGGTCGACAAAATAATGGAACAAAACATAACAGTCCATTTAGAGAATGATGTCATACCCTTTCATATCAATGTCGTAAAGGTCCCATAAGAAGTGTCACCCACCAACCAAAATAGGGAACTCCTTGCACTGACGTAAACTGGTTCATCTAATCCCCAACGGAGTTTCCAACATCAAGACATCCTCATAAGTAATGATAAAGAGCTCAAGGCTCTCCACAACAGCAACAGATATGAAACTATAGGAAACCCATATATCGAAAAGTTAAGTTTCTAGAACCGAGAGAACTAGAATCATACCTCTAACTGTAGAGGTATTCAGATCCTACTATTTCTATGTCTGATCCACTGCAAATGCCTAGAATGTACCACTGCCCTAGGACCCTACTTAACCACCCTAGGTTGATCCTCCCTGTAGTCACTAAAATCATGTCGAATGGTTACCATGGAATCAACCTTCACATTAGCATGAATAACCGGAAGAACTATAGTTCCGAGAATGATTATAAACTAGTGGCGCTTCACTTCAACAATGAGTCATAGAACAAAACTAAAAGAAACACTAAAGTTGGCCCATATTTCCCTAATATCTACACTTCATTGTGCCTCTCGGGAAATGTGTCCTCGTCTTCCCTCCCATCCCACACTGGTAGAATTATACATGGCTACCCAATGTTATATATATCATACTCATACCTCCATGTGTTGAGTACATGTGGCGATTCATACTATTCACCAAAGAAGCACCATCTCTGGATGTTGAGCTGCCCTAGCCCACAACTCTAGAATCCCACAGGTTGTGCTCAGTGATTAGTTCCTAGTTAACTATAGAAGTTATGGATGTTAACCTTAATATGACCACATGATATTAGATGTCGTGTATGAAACCATCCTCAAAATTTCTCACCTAGAAGAACTCATAACCACTTGGGTTGGGTGTGAAGCATTGCAGATATGTGATGTGAGATGAATAATAAAAGACTGAGTGTTTACCCCACTCCAAACTCATGACCACTTGGGATAGATCAGTCCTCATGGTCCCCAATTAGTAGTATTCACAGAAGGACCACTGGAAAATGTCCCATTCCATAACCTGTTGGCATCCCATCAATGAGATCATATCACACAATATCATGGTATAGTTGTGAAGCATATAACTAGCAAGATTCAACATCCCCTTTGGAGGCATCTCTATTTGCACAATGATCGACATCATGGCTTCTAACCATGACTCCTCATCCTAAGGTCCTCCATCCCATGATAATGTGGGAGGATTCTATAGTAGAAATCATTGTTTCAACTCTTCCATAGATGGGGGAGGAGGCGGTACTCCCATGAAGGGTTTCATAAACATCATGATCGATTCTCAATACTATGAATCAAAACTTGTGTCTATAATGATGATTTTTGCCAAGACATGCACAACTAGAGGATCTATTGGTAGTTCCTAGTCTACCATGTCTGGTGTCTAGGTACTGCCTTGTAACTAGTGTAAAAACAGAGGACGTCTCGGTGTAATGACTCTACAAGTTCAAATGCACACCATATTTCAAGATTATTAGTAAAAAAAACATATAAGATCAAATATGGAACATGAGAAGAAAAAATTAATGTTTTTAAAATAATAAATTCACACTGTGTACGAACCTTACACGACGTGATCCTTTAAGACTTCACATGGGAGTGTACTCTGGTTAACCCTAGTCGTGTAACACCACATACACACAATGTGTTCTCCAAATACATGGTGTGTACATGAATTGTTTTCCCCTAATTGACTTCTCCAACATGACAAACACATACAATTATCCTACAATGAGACTACATGGAGAGTTCTTTCCAAAAACAACTTTTACTAGATGTATTTACCGACCTATGTTGTTAGTCACATGGTTAGATACATGGGTAAAACTATAAAGCCTATTAAAAGATGACACAATGTGTTCCTACAAGATTTTCCCAACCACATAACTCTACCCACACAACCAGTGACATAGTTAGAGACACCAAGGTGTGTACATAAAGTACATAGTTTTTACATTTGAAAAATAATTCCTTTCTAAATAGAAGGATACATGCAGTGTATTCAGAAATACACACAATGTATTCTAGGTTATTCTAGACAGTAATCCTTAGAAACTACTCTATAACCCCTAAAAATGGTAAAACGAACATTAATGCGCGACATTTCGATCCTCGAGGTCCCATAATCCACGAGAATCAATGTTTTTCATCATCTAAATTTCATATAAAATCATAATAGTGCAATTAGAAACCAAATTTGGATCCATGAGGGCCCATAGCACCTCTAGAAAATTTTTTTTTCATTCATACAAATGAAACCATACACAATCCAATACCCTATAAAATAGAAGGTATTGTATCAAAGCATCAATCACAACAACATGAATATCTTGCACAAAATTTATCACAAGAACATGTAATCAGTCATGCAACCTAAATGACATTGCAAGAATGCATGACATGTGATCTCTTGTAAGTGTATATATGAATCATGAGATGGCTTACCCTCATCTCATTATGTTGAAAATATAAATAGAACCTAAATATTATCAATGAAAACATATCAACATATTTGAATCACCCAATGGTAAAATAAAATCAACTGTAATAATTGAAAACCCAGAAAATTGAAATATATGAGGTAAATTGCCTTTTTCGGGTACATGAGTTAGCTACTCATGAGCACAGTTTATTACTAAATACATATTCCTCCCAATCCCATTCTATAGGCTCTAAACAGTAAGTCAAAAAGGAAAGAATCCCTATGATACCACATTGTAACATCTCGATTCGGTGTGCCACCCAGAGGAGCCTCGTACCCAGTTAGTAACATGTCCTCAAGAACATTTCGTGAAATGGAAGAGGGTACTGACTACCAGTGAGGGACATGTGAGTGATAATGGGGAAACTATGACCTCATTGGTATAGTAATGAAAATATTTGTAATATATATCAATATAGAAAGCTATAATAACATGAAATAAGTTAAAAGTGGAAGACTAGAAGTAATAAACAATTAGAGAACATATATATAAATGAAGCATGATATGTATGTCTAGGAAACCAGAGAATGAAGTCACAATATTAGAATACAGTACAAAAAAATGTACAATGAAAACAAATAAACTCTAGTGGCATCGCAAGAATCAACTTCATCACATGATCTCCATCTCTACAAAAATCGAGTACCTGAAGTAGAAGGGCGCTTATCCTTATCTGTACCTATTGAAATATAATCAGTTTTTTCCAGAAAGCATGACCCAAATAGGGAGTCCGAAAAATCCTATTAAGAAACCACCCAAAGATCTGATCCTAACATTCAGTGAATATATTTGGCAGACAATAAGAAAAATGAAGTTGTAAACAAGGAAGTACTCAAATGTAAACAATCCTACAGTTCAATTTAATTCCTTATCATATATCACGCAAGAAGCTAATCATAAAAGTATAACCCTCTGAAATGTACTCACAGTCTATACCCTTTGGATAAACCTATAAAACACAAGTAAACATCTATGTTGTAATCACAGTCAAACCCCTCTTGTTCAGATTTATAAATGACACTCTAAGAAATAAGACACTATAAATTCCCCATGTGTTCTTTTATTAGTAAACAACAAACACTTTAGGGATGCACTCAACATCCAATTCCACATGTGGTCTCACAATGTAGAACTACATACACTCTGAGGGAGAAATCACATCCATCCCCTAATAGTCTTGAAATGAGTAAGGTAAAAAGACACACTGGAAAATCCCTCAGCGTACATTCTTCATATGGTCTAATACACTAACTTCCCACAGCCCTGTGCATGTCAATCATGCACAACCATGTTTAACGGACAATGTAAGCCATATGAACTACAATTCTGTGAACATTGAATTATTACATGTCTAAAAATCTACAAACATAAGACAATATCAGATAAATAACTCTATGTTAACAATACTAGGCATGAATGAAAGAAGCCTAATATGACAAGCAAATCCAAATGTTCAATATGAAAACAAAAATGGGAAACACATAAAAAGAATGGAATGTCACCCAATTCACAATAAAACAACCTATAAAGAGGCACAAAAGGCAAAGCATGCAATAATAGGGCTAAAATAAATAAACAAGAACAACCTGTTCGTTTGCATTGGGATCATTTTCACAGATTATATGAAGACTAACTATTGAAAGGAAAAAACCACTGACCTCAACACTGTACAAAGAAAACTCTCCAACAACGACCCTTGAATTGGTCTGGAACGATGTATATATACAAAAGGCAAAAAATTCCCATCTTTGTATTTCTCACACAAGTGGGGAAATCAATAGAAGATGCTCTTGAAGAAGGACGAACTCACCATGTCGATTCCAATGAAAGCGATAACGGTTGATTTGGAGAACAAATGGAGGGTTAGAGGCTCGGGGAAGATTCATAGTCATTGGTCCCTCCTAGACGAGACATGATAAGAAGAAGTTTTTTTCATGAAAGAGAAATCATCTTAGTCTGTTTAATGATATAGAATAAAAGGTACACAGTGTATCTTTTAAATGTTCATGGCATGTATATGCCATTACCGAGCCCCAAATTTGGCTTTCTTTAGGTGACCCCACATATCCATGTACTGGGTTGTTACACAGATAGTACACAGTCACCTGCAGCAACCAGGTACACAACATGTACTCCATATTACACGGTGTGTACTCCTTAAATTTTTATATTCTCATCTTATTCTCAAAAATACAATAAAATAAACCCCATACCTGAAAATTAGGTCCAGGTTCATAAAAGAACAATAGTGATTCTAGATATAGGTTCTTGAAATATATTAATAATAGTTTGTGACATGGTTGTGTTGATCATGTAATGATATATAATTAGTTAAGGGGCATGATTTAGATGGTGTGATCGGGTCTTACTGGAGTTTATACATGTAACATTTCAATGAGATTGTGATATTATAGGTTCGATATATGTAGTTAATTTTTATTTTTGGGACAATGAGAAGCTGAGTATATTCCATGTATTATTTTATTAAATGATTTTGATTTGTATATATAGTGGTTCTGAAGAAATTAGGTGTTTCCCCTTTGATATGATATGGATATGTTGGAGGGATCAGGCCAACATTTGACTAGATGGTTAAATGTTGAACAAAAGGGGTGACAAAAACTTCTATGAAAAATATTTTCTTATTTCAATAAATGAGAGGAACCTTGGGAGAATTTTATTATGGGGAACACAATAGGTTTTTAGATGGTTTGATAATTGTTATAAATGTATATTCATTGGATGTTTTGGGTGATGTTCCTAGTATTATTGGATTGATTAATGTGTAATTATTTGTGTTAGAACTGGGGTGTATCTGGGATATCAACATAAATTAATTACGTAAGGATATGGATAGAGTGATGGCCATTAATTTCTGACTGTGGTGTAGGTATTCTAGTGTTAGAAGTGAGTCCAATCAGAATATGTCCAAGATGTAGTTAGATACTGTTCAGTTGGAAAATATTATTTTATGTGTTTCCTTATGGAATAATAGAATTTTTCTTTATATGGGATGATATGGATAATCCTTGAGTTATAATTTTTCTTGTTATAGTTTTTTGTTTGAAGTGAGTATAATTTGGACTATAGTTGTTCTAGTAAATGGAATAAGAGAATGATGAAAGATTTGGTTGGTTCAAAATAAAACCATGGAATTTATCCAAGACTTTATTTGAAACGTCATTGTTACTATATGAATGATCATGTGATTCCTCTAAATTTTTTTGCAACATGATTTCATGATTTTATTATGGATTTTTGGGTGTTTTTATGAAATTTCGAACAAAAGGGTCCCTACTATAAAATTTTCATGAAATTTTGTTTGGTAATATGAAAACTAAAAAAACAATGGTTTTGTACTATTGAGAATGCGTTTTTTGAATAAGACATAAATTTTGTGGATAATCTAGGTTTGAGATTGGAATTTTGAACATAACCTTGTATAAGAAACATGAGTATAATGGTAAATATGAAAACATCACATGGTTTGTTGCGATAATAGAGTGTGGTTATGAATAGTCATATTGATTTAGTAGTGGTGGTGATAAATGTTTTTTACTATTGATTAATAGTTCACCAAATTGAAGGAGATACATAATATAGTATCATTTTAAATTTGGTAACTAAATATGATGAATTTATAGTGAATTGATTACTTTAATATTTCAATTTTGATGGTTTAAATATCATTGATTCTTTTGAAAGATGATATGTGATATAAAGGGGATGTTATAAAATAAAATTATTTGTAGGTTGATATTTCCCAGATGCATTTGATTTTTTTTGGAATCGTTGATGAAGTTATTTTGATATGTATAATTTAAATTATATTCCATGTGGTTGTATTATTTCATGTAAAATATTTTTGATGTGATTAAGTGATTAAGATGTATTTCAAGTGCGTTGGAAGAGTCTTCAATGATCCAGGTTGAATTTTAGATTTTATAAAAGGTTTTTACATTATTTCATTATAAACACATGGTTAAGAAAACCATTTGAGGAAACATTAATCTTTTTATAACTTGAGGTGTTATAATATAGTGAGAATTTATATTTATATACACCAAAAATACAAGAAATTTTATTTTCAATGGGTTTTTCATTATAGACAAATTTTATGGAATATTGACTGAAAACAATATATAATGTGTTATTATTTTTGTCATTTATAATTTTATGGTTTTTATAAGGTTTACGAAAATATGTTATAAGAATGTGATGTCCCAGATTTAAATAAAAAATTTATTTAATGTTTTACTTCATTATTTAAGTATATCATCCATTATTTATCTAATCACATGCACTTTGAATAAGAGTGGATCCATTTTTACTTCTTCCACCATTGATCTCTATGGTTAAGGTCTATGTAGAGAGTAATTATGTGGATGATTATAGTGACTCATCCCTAAATTCAAACATTTTTTCTTATATTTTTTCCCACATCAATTTATTGGCCATTATAGGGTTTCATTGATGGTTTCACTCATGCATAGTTGAATAATAATAATTTGAGGGTGATTTTTCATAGAATGGATAACGTAATTCGTAATATGAGGAACTAAATAATTCCCATGATGTTTTAATAAAGGTATATGGACCAATCAGTTTTATTGGGGTTTTAATTTTTAATTTAAGAATATTCATATTTAATCCAAGTAATTTGATAGGGATATTACATATGATGGTGTTAACAGTATTATATAGACCTTCATCAAGTGGTTTGTCACATTTTTGGGGAGATAAGATTGATGTGGTGAGTATTTTTTATTTATGAATATGGAATTAAAAAATATTATTATTTAAAAATGAATATAATAAATTCAATTGAGTGTAGTTAAATGAGAAAGAGAATTTTGTTGTGGATGGTGTCTTATTACATTTGGATGAGACATGTTGGGGATGGATGAGAACAATTTTAATGGAAAAGTATTCAATTTCCATAGTTTTTTTCATAACATGTCTTATTTTTTCATTAGTTGATAAGTTCATAAAATATAATGTCTCTCAACAAAATATTTATTGACCATTTATTTAAAATAATTTTTTATTAATTTAAAATCATATGATATAAGGCCTCATGCTTAAAATTTTTACAATCCCGAGTTTAATTAAGTATTCACAATGAGGATATTTTTTGGTTTAGAGTATTTTAGAATTTGACCATAAATTTTACATCACAACTACAATATTACATATTAGACAAGTCTACTCAGTATATATATATTTCACAATCTAAGAGATTTTAAAATAAATCATGATTTATATTTCCTGATAAAAGATTCATAACATTCATCTTGACTTCTTTCATTCTCTTACTCATCATTTTACATTACGGAAAACTTTAAAAACATAGGAGGAGAATAAATTACCCATTATGGAATATAAAATAAGTAAAGACACCATTATTCCTTGAAAACATAAAACTCGTGAAAAGATTTTCACCAAATTATAGTCTTCAACCATAAAATATAAGCTCTTTAACATACCTCATAAAATCGAATGGTTACTGAAAAAATTATTAGCAATCATAAATCATAAAGGTAACTTGTGGAATCCATATCATAATTACTTTATATCATTGACAGCTATATAGTGAGTAACCATTATGGTAACATTTGGAATACACATCAAAATATATTCGTTAATATCTTAGGAAAAACCTTATCATTTAACTCTGTTTCACTACCCAATGAATTGGTGAGTTATCACAAGCTCACCCTCCCTCGGTTTACCACAGAACCACACATATACATATGCAATTCCAATGAGCCATTACATATTCAGAAGACATTAACAATCATGAATGGAAAATAACATTTCTACATTGTAATCAGTAGATTTCATTTCAAGATATTGGCATAATAAATCACTCATCAAAACCGTTTACAATAAAAAATACCTTAAATGGAATATAGAATTTATTTTCCATTTACAAAAATTAAGGGGTATATTGGAATCCAAATATAAAATAATGGAAACAACGGCGTAAAAGCCGTTGTCACTATATACGTTAAAAACATTACTTTTGTCATTTAGTAAAAAACTTTGTAAAATAATTATTCCTTTTAAAAAACATTGATTTAAATAGATATTATGATTGGTTTATTATACATTGTATAAAAGAAGGTGATATATAACATCAAAATATGATGCAATAAAATGAGATTGAGATAAAGTCCCTCACCTCGAGTATGAATCATATTGTACATTATTTATCATTTAAAATAATAAACATAGGTTAATTTATATTTTTGAGAACCTTTTTCATTATCATTATTCCTTTTATATCACTTATTAAGATGTAATAACAATTATATAATTGTTTATGTTCACGTAATACGTTTTGTTGATATTCGATATATTATTCAAAAATGAACTTGGTACGATGACAATAGTCCATGTGGTCATAAGTCCATAATGTACATAATAATACTCATGAAATTATTATCATTTTTCTACATAAATTATACCATTAAATAAAACCTTGAATCATGGTTATGAAAATTATACAACCATATAATCATGGATACGGTAAGTCCTACATATGCATTATTGAGATTCCAAGGTTATTTTCTACATTCCAGTGTTTAAAAATTATATTTTATGGATTCCTAGGATATTTCCCCGGATCTGAAAATTATTCTGATTGAATATGAATTCCGAATATACTTTATAGGTTTTTTATATTATAGATAATTACATATGGATTCAATGGATACTCCCCATGATTTAGAATTTATTCTTAATGATATAGAATTATTTAGATATTACAAAGGATTTTGTATTTATTTACTACATATGATTCCATTGATATTCCATTGTTCTCATACTTGGAAATGATTTTATTAGATGCATAGGATACTTTACAAGATATAGATTATTAGCATAAGATGATGAGATTCCTGAAATATTCCCAATGATCTGGATTAGAGAGTTATAATATTTTGGAAAAATATAACACTTCCTTGAATATTTATAACATCCCGCCATTTTATAACATAAACATTCATTACGTTACACAAAACTGAGGATCTTTAAGGTATAGTGTCTTGGAAACCAGGAACATAATACATGAAAACAACATAAAACATTCTTCTTAAACACATGAAAGGCGTCTCCATAATTTCATTCTAGGTTCATTACTGCATCTCATAACCTGGGGACATACATTAAAAGAAAGGGTGAGCAGAAGGACCAATAAGGGAAACAAGAAGAACATTTTACATGTGAAGTTGAGATACTTCAATAAGGACATGAAAAGAACTTTAAGGCATGAGAAAGAAATCATGAGGAATTTCATAATAAAAATAACATTTTCCATAACTTGAAGATGTGGCTACATCATTTAACATAAAAAATCATGAACATATCACCATGGTCCATCCCCAAGGTATCATTTGAAAATTACCAAGGTTATTCACCAAGGTATCGTGAAAATTGTAATCTCTAGTGGTTACATCATTACCCAATGCATTGGAGCGCTATCAGGGCACACCCTTAAATTTGCATTTATTATCATGCGAGCCACATATATCATCATCAAACATTTCATAAATAACCCACATAGCATAAAATAAATGGGTTTCATTTCATAATCATAACGTTTTAAAAACTGCTTTAAAGGCATGATCTTTACATCGCTTTAAACCCACGAAAAGGGAAAGTGGGTCTCATGTATGTAAATCCCAGATTTTAAAATAGAACATTTTGATATATATGTGAATACCCTTGTAGAAATAAGAGCTTTGTATATTCAATTTATAACATAAAATAATTTTTGAGAATAGAGAGAGGCATTTTGAGACGGAAATTCTGCAGCATAACGGATATGTTACAATGTTTTAGAAAACACTGAAAAGAGAGGGGACATGGGTCACCCACTCATAAATGATCCATAAAACAGTAGGGGGAGAGAATAAGATGGATATATGGACAAGGTAATGAAATTTTATGGTCATACCATTTGAAATGAAAAATATGGAAGGAAGAAAAAAAATTAGATTTCTCTTATGAAAATTTGGCAGCCTAACGGCGTCACTTAAACTTCAATAAAAATGAATTGACAAGATCAAATAGGGTCTCTCATCATATGACCATAAGAGATAAGTATGATAGATATAGATATAATACCCCAACATAGTAAAAAGGAACTTGAAATACTTGACATGAAAATCAAACTTGAAAAATGAGAAGGGTGAAAGAATCCCTTAAAAATTCGGCAGCCTAACGGCATCGCTTAAACATTCATAAAATGAAATGATGAGAGTAAGAGGGGATATATCATCATATAAGAATTCAAAGGGAATTAAGAGGAATATAAAATAACATCCTCTCACATATGAACATGGAGCATAAAAGGAATGACATAAAAGAGATTACATGAAAAGAAAGAGAGGGGTCGGATCCCTTACCTTAAAACGTGACTCTTGAAACTCAAAGGTTTGGACCTTGAGGGCTTGGGGGCACCTTGGGAGGACTCCTTGGGAGGTAAGGAGACCAGAACATCGTTGGGGGAGAGTTGGGAGTGAAAACTAAATGAGGAAAGGGTGGGTATTTATAGGGAAAGTGAGGGGACAAGGCATTAATGGCCAAGGGACACCTCACAAGTGCTTTTCTCAAACCCATGTGCCCTCTCATGATATTTTTCATAAAGTTAGGCCACATGGGGCCCCCAAAAAAATAATTCATCTCCCTTGGCCGGCCAACACTTGAAATATCTCATGAAATCATCATGACACAGTTATGATGTCATTAAACATACTGAAACCCTAAAACTGTATTTTTACTATTCACTAAAAATTCAACTTTCTCAGAATAATCCCAAAATTTCACTTTAACCAAATATCAATGCTCTGATTTCAAAAATGAAATCCATTTTATAAAAATAATTTTCTAAATATTTTTAATTTAATTTTTAAATAAAAACACTATTCATCAAAAATTCATTTTTTTCAGAAAAATCCCCAAAAATTACCTTAACATAATATCGATGCTCTGAGTTCAAAAATAAAGTCCTTTTTATAAAAATAATTTTCTAATTAATTTTAATTAAATTTTTAATTAAAAAACACTATTCATCCGAAAAAACTAATACTTGACTAATGATTTATGAAACTGTTATTTACCCATTCTATTGAATCACATTTCTTAATATAGGTGTCTAAATTATATTAAAACATTATTTGAGTGAAATTACTAATCCATTTGGTCATATTACTAATCCTAAGCGTAAAATCACTATTCATAATTTACTATTCATCAAAAATTAAGTTGATCTTATTAGACTCCAAATTCCTTACAGAACACTTTTGTAGAAGACCATTTTTTGATAATCATTACACATCATTAGTTATTTAGGGTTTACATAAATGTTTTAAAATATGCCTTTTTCAAAAATTCATCAATAAAATATATCCTAAAATTATCCGGACAACAGAAAATCCACAAACATCACTAAAGGAAGATATCTCAATTTTTTCACCTGAAAGGATTACACAATGAAGCTAGGGTCTCGTCACATAGCCCCTTTATAACACCGGCATAAGACCTAAGTGTAAGGTGTGCTATGGTGAGAGAATCTGAGGGAGGCTCAGATAACATTGCCCTAGTAGTAATCTCTACTAACTTGAACTTCTCCTGTAGGCGTTTCCGTTCAAGCTTGACACGCTGGAGTTCGGCTTGGGCTTGGTCCAAAGCGAAGCCCACATATGCTACCTCCTTCCCAAGCTCTGATAAGTGGGCTTCATAAGGGTCGAGTCTACTGGATGAAGCCATCGACTCCTCTTTCTGCATTGACCATTAACATCTTATTAAATCATTAAGAGTAAGTTAATATACTACTCAAAAAGATTGGGTCGTTACATTCTTCCCCCCTTTAGAAATTTCGTCCCCGAAATTTACACTTGAGGCCTAGTTGAAGAGGTGAGGGTACTTTTGCTTCATTTTTTCCTCTGGCTCCCAAGTCGCTTCTTCATATCTGTGATTCCTCCACAACACTTTCACAAGGTGGGTAGTCTTGTTTCGTAGGACCTTGTCTCTACGGTCCAAGATATCCACTGGCTTCTCCTCATAAGAGAGGTCATGTTCCAGTTGTACCACCTCTGGCTTCAGTACATGCGAAGGGTCGGGTATGTACTTCCTCAAGAGAGATACATGGAAGACATCATGAACATGAGCTAGGGCTGAGCTTCCCTTTCTTCCCAAACCACATGACTCTCTTCCATGGAGAAATTCGAAGGAAGACTTTGTCGCCAACACCAAACACCAAGTCCCTTCGACGATTGTCAGCATAGCTCTTCTGCCGACTTTGAGCAGCTTTTATGTGTTGTTGGATGGCATGAACCTGTTCCGTCATCTCTTGCACGAGATCAGGCCCAAGAAGCTTCCTCTCACCAGTTTCATCCCAACAAGTAGGAGTTCTACATCGCTTTCCATACAGAGCTTCATAGGGTGCCATCTGAATACTCGAATGGTAGCTGTTTTTATAGGAGAACTCAACCAATGGGAGGTGTTGATCCCATCCACATTTAAATTCCATTGATCATAATCTCAGCATGTCTTCGAGTGTCTGAATAGTCCTTTCAGATTGGCCATCAGATTGAGGATAATAGGCCGTACTAAAATTCAATTCAGTATTCAGGGAATGTTGAAGACTTCTCCAGAATTTTGATGTGAATATTGGGTCACGATTAGATACGATGGATATTGGTACCCCATGCAGCCTTACCACTTCCTTTACGTATAACTTGGAAAGCTGATCAAGAGAGAAATCTTCCCGAATAGAGATAAAATGGGATGTCTTGGTGAGACGGTCCACAATAACCCATATCGCATTGTTTCCATTGGATGTTTTCGGGAGACCAGTTACAAAGTCCATAGTGATATTATCCCACTTCCATACTGGTATGGGTAGCGGTTGTAATACCCCCTTAGGAAGTTGTCGTTCTTCCTTTACTTTCTGACACACCAGGCACCTTGTAGTGTAATCAGCAATCTCCCTCTTCATGTTATCCCACCAATAATGATCAAGAAGGTCTCTATACATCTTAGTGCTTCCCGGATGTATAGAGAAAGTAGAGCTATGAGCTTCATCCATCAGTTCTTTCTTTATCTCCGGAATAGATGGAACACATAGTCTTGTACGAAATTTCAATACACCTTCTTGATCAACATTGAAATCAGGGAACTTACCATCCTTTACAGCCTCGAACTTCTCCTGCAGCAAAGGATCTTCTTTTTGAGCCTTCTTGATCTTCTCTAGTAATGAAGGTTGAGAAATCATTTGGGATAGGGTTGATGATGTCCCTTTCCTTATAATTCCCATGTCCAGTTTTACTAGATCTTTAATCAAGGGATCCCGTAGGATCCTCATTTTTGCCAGAACAACAGGATCTTTCCTGCTTAACGCATCCGCGACTATTTTGCTCTTCCAGGGTGATAATGAATTGAACAATCATAGTCATTAATAAGCTCCAACCATATCCTTTGTCTCATGTTCAATTCTTTCTGTGTGAAAATATATTTTAGACTTTGGTGGTCAGTGTATATATCACATTTCTCCCCATAAAGATAGTGCCTCCATATCTTTAGAGCAAAAACAACAGCCTCCAACTCTAGATCATGCGTAGGATAATTCTTCTCATGAATCTTCAACTCTCGAGATGCATAATCAATTACCTTGTCATTTTGCATGAGGACGCACCCAATCCCTTTCAGAGATGCATCGCTAAAAATTACGAATCCTTCTCCGATAGAGGGTAGTGTTAACACAGGTGCAGTAACCAATCTCTTCTTCAGCTCTTGGAAACTTTCCTCGCATTCCTTTGTCTAGATGAACATAACCCCTTTTCGAGTCAACTTGGTTAGTGGATTAGAAATCCGTGAAAAGTTTTTCACAACCCTCCTATAATATCTCGCTAAACCAAGGAAACTACGAATCTCAGTTACTGTTGTGGGTTGAGGCCACTCCTCCACAACCATTGTCTTTGCAGGGTCAACCGAGATTCCTTCATTGGTTATGATGTGCCCCAAGAAAGCCACTTATTGTAACCAAAACTCACACTTGCTGAACTTCCCAAAGAGCCTCTCCTTCCGTAGAGTTTTCAAAATAACCCTCAGATGATCTTCATGCTCCTCACGACTTTTTGAATATATCAAAATATCATCAATAAAAACTACCACAAAGTTATCAAGGTAGTCCTTAAAGACTCTATTCATCAAATCCATGAAAATAGCAGGAGCATTAGTCAAGCCGAAAGGCATAACAGTAAACTCATAATGCCCATATCTTGATTGGAAGGCAGTCTTTAGAATATCTTCCTTCTTCACCCTCAGTTGATGATAACCAGATCGAAGGTCAATCTTAGAGAAGAATTGAGCCCCGCGAAGTTGGTCAAATAAATCATCAATTCATGGAAGAGGATATATGTTCTTCACTGTGATCCCGTTCAGTTCTCTATAATCAATGCATAGCCGCATTGATCCATCCTTCTTCTTCACAAAGAGAACTGGTGCTCCCCAAGGAGACACACTCGGTCGGATCAACCCCTTCTCCAATAAGTCTTAGAGTTGTTTCTTTAACTCTTCTAGCTCCACATTTGCCATTCTATACGGAGTATTTGATATCGGTTGGGACCTAGGTACGAGTTCAATGGAGAACTCTACCTCTCTCTCTGGGGGAGGTCCAGGCAACTCCTCAGGAAATACATCCATGTACTCCTGAACAATTGGAACATCTTCAATTTGTACGCTCCCTTTCCCTTCTTCATCATCACCGATTAACTCCATAAAGAAAGCTATGGGAGGTGCTTCTAGATAGGGATCAGTTCGGGATGTCTCTCCTTGGAAGATAACTGTAGGTCGTTTATTCAAGACTACTGAGATTTCCTTACTTCTGCATTTGATCTTAGCATTATACTTTGAGAGCCAGTCCATCCCTAGTATAATGTTGAATTCCATCACGGGAATGACTACTAGATTTGCGATAAGATCGTGCTCACCAAAGTAAACACTAGAGTCTCTAAATACTTTTGATGCAAGGATAATCCCACTCGGAGTCTTGACTGACAACTCTACCTCTAGAAGTTCGGGGATTGATACTATATTCCTTGCAAACTTGGAGGAAATAGAGGAATGCGTAGAAACAGAATCAAATAAAGTACATGCTAGTTTTGAGAGGACAACAAGAGTACCTGCTACCACATCGTTCGGAACTTCAACTTCAGTTGTTGTGATAGCGAAAGCACGACCTTGCTCCCTTGGCCTCTATTGAGGTTGATGCTGATTCCCCTCCACCGCCCTCGGATTTGGACATTGATTAGAAAAGTGCCCAAGCTGTCCACACTTGAAGCATGTGACTTCGGGTAGGGCCAGAACCATCTTTCCTCTGTCGTTAGTGTTGGGAAGTTGAGGCTTCACATCACTACGACAATTCCGAGAAATATGGACTTATTTTCCACACCTATAGCACTTACCACTTCCGATCAAGCAGTTCCCCGAATTCTTCTACCCACATTTATTGCATGTGGCATGTTGCATATGCTTTCCAACTCTTTCCTGATCAAAACTTCTTCCCAGGCTTGCTTCTAGAGATCTCTTCTTCTCATTAGATTTGTGAGACCATTGTGTCTCCCCAAACTCTAGTTCAACTTTCATAGCACTTCAATCAATTTCTTCATAGCTATCATATTCCATGTTGGATTGATTCTTCCTTAGATGAGGTCGTAGTCCACCGAAAAATCTATCAACCTTCCCATAAGGGTCCATGACGAATCTTGAGGTATAATGGGAAATCCTTGTAAAGTTCATCTCGTAGGTTCCAACTGATTCATTCTCCTTTTTCTTCAGCTCGAGAAATTCTTTCTCCATTATCGTTCTCATCGAACGAGGGAAATACTTATTAAAGAATATTCCCCGGAACTCTTCCCACTCCATAGCTTCCATCTCTCCTCATGGCTTTGTGTTTTTGATCAGTGACCACCACTGATCAGCTTCTCCCTCTAGGCGGTAAACATCAAGGGTGACTTTTTCTTGTTCCGAACAATGAAGTACAGAAAAGATCTTTTCAATGGAGCTTATCCATTGTTCAACAACCAATGGGTCAGTAGATCCACTGAATGTTGGTGGTCGTTGATGCATGAAGGACTCAACAGAAAGTTGTTCCCTTCTTGGTGAGGTCGTCCTCTCAGATTGATTCAAGTTATTACTCATAACTTGAGTCAGTTGGTTCATCATTCGCATGAATGTTTCCATTCCGGCTTCCATCGGAGGGTCGTCAGCACATGGTGCATTGCGGTCACCATCGACACGGTTCCTCCTATTTCCCGCCATTTTCTAAAACAATAATACCTTAGTGAGAAACTTATTTCATTTATGGATCTTTTAACTAAGACTCCATGCTTATACAATTACACTTTTCTATAATTCCTTCATAATGATTCATAAAAATCTTGTGATTAACCAAACATATCCCCCGGGAGTGTCGTAACCAAGAGTGCAGCAAGGCCCGTTAGCATGCACCAGTTCCCGTTCGAGTCTAGCTCAAAGCGGTGTTTTTGGGTTTTACCCCTATGTACATCTGTGCCAGAGCCGCCTCTACCTGCTCGTATCCAGAAAGGGATGTATTTGTTTCATAAACCACTTACTCAAAACTTACCAAAATACAAGGAAGTTTTCCTATATTTAAACTTTTCTATAGGGTTCTTCCTAAAGTTTTTATATCCTAATTTCAACAAATAACTAAACCATCCTTTGACACCAACTATAACATCCCGCCATTTTATAACATAAACTTTCATTACATTACACAAAACTGAGGATCTTTAAGGTCTAGTGTCATGGAAACCAGGAACATAATACATGAAAACAACATAAAACATTCTTCTTAAACAATTGAAAGGCGTCTCCTTAAGTTCATTCTAGGTTCCTTACTGCATCTCATAACCTGGGGACATACATCAAAAGAAAGGGTGAGCAGAAGGCCCAGTAAGGGAAACAAGAGGAACATTTTACATGTGAACTTGAGATACTTCAATAAGGACATGAAAAGAACTTTAAGGCATGAGAAAGAAATCATGAGGAATTTCATAATAAAAAAACATTTTCCATAACTTGAAGATGTGGCTACATAATTTAACATAGACAATCATGAACATATCACCAAGGACTATCCCCAAGGTGTCATTTGAAAATTACCAAGGTTATTCACCAAGGTATCGTGAAAATTGTAATCTCTAGTGGTTACATCATTACCCAATGCATTGGAGTGCTATCAGGGCGCACCCTTAAATTTGCCTTTATTATCATGTGAGCTACATATATCATCATCAAACATTTCATAAATATCCCACATAGCATAAAATAAATGGGTTTCATTTCATAATCATAACCTTTTAAAAACTGCTTTAAAGGCATGATCTTTACATCACTTTAAACCAACGAAAAGGGAAAGTGGGTCTCATGTATTTAAATCCCAGAATTTAAAATAGAAAATTTTGATATATATGTGAATACCCTTTTAGAAGTAAGAGCATTGTGTATTAACTTTATAACATAAAATAATTTTTGAGAAAAGAGAGAGGCATTTTGAGACGGAAATTCTGCAGCATAACAGCTATGTTACAAGGTTTTAGAAAACATTGAAAAGAGAGGGGACATGGGTCACCCACTCATAAATGATCCATAAAAAAGTAGTGGGAGAGAATAAGTTGGATATATGGACATGTTAATGAAATTTTAAGGTCATACCATTTGAAATGAAAAACATAGAAGGAAGAAAAAAAGTAGATTTCTCTTATGAAAATTTGGCAGCCTAACGGCGTCACTTAAACTTCAATAAAAATTAATTGACAAGTTCAAATAGGGTCTCTCATCATATGATCATAAGAGATCAGTATTATAGATATAGAGATCATACCCCAACATAATAAAAAGGAACTTGAAATACTTGACATGAAAATCAAACTTGAAAAATGAGAAGGGTGAAAGAATCCCTTAAAAATTCGGCAGCCTAACGGCATCACTTAAAAATTCATAAAATGAAATGATGAGAGTAAGAGAGAATCTCTCATCAAATAATAATGAATAGGGCAGTAAGAGGAATATAAAATAACATCCTCTAACATAAGAACATGGAGCATAAAAGGAATGACATAAAAGAGATTACATGAAAAGAAAGAGAGGGGTCAGATCCCTTACCTTAAAACATGACTCTGGAAACTCAAAGGTTTGGACCTTGAGATCTTGGGGGCACCTTGGAAGGACTCCTTGGGAGGTAAGGAGACCAGAACATCGTTGGGGGAGAGTTGGGAGTGAAAACTAAAGGAGGAAAGGGTGGGTATTTATAGGGAAAGTGAGGGGACACGGCATTAATGGCCAAGGGACACCTCACAAGTGCTTTTCTCAAACCCATGTGCTCTCTCATGATATTTTTTCATAAAGTTAGGCCACATGGGGCCCCCAAAACAATAATTCATCACCCTTGGCCGGCAAACCCTTGAAATATCTCATGACATCATCATGACACAGTTATGATGTAATTAAACATACCGAAACCCTAAAACTGTATTTTTACTATTCACTGAAAATTCAACTTTCTCAGAATAATCCCAAAATTTCACCTTAACCAAATATCAATGATATGATTTCAAAAATGAAATCCATTTTATAAAAATAATTTTCTAAATATTTTTAATTTAATTTTTAAATAAAAACACTATTCATCGAAAATTCATTTTTTTCAGAAAAATCCCCAAAAATTACCTTAACATAATATTGATGCTCTGAGTTCAAAAATAATGTCCTTTTTATAAAAATAATTTACTAATTATTTTTAATTAAAATTTTAATTAAAATATACTATTCATCCGAAAAAACTAATACTTGACTAATGATTTATGAAACCGTAATTTACACATTTTATTGAATCACATTACCTAATCTAGGTGTGTAAATTATATTAAAACTTTCTTTGAGTGAAATTACTAATCCATTTGGTCATATTACTAATCCTATGCGTTAAATCACTATTCATAATTTAATATTCATCAAAAAATAAGTTGATCTTTTTAGACTCCAAATTCCTTACTGAACACTTTTGTAGAAGACCATTTTTCGAAAATCATTACACATCATTAGTTATTTATGGTTTACATAAATGTTTTAAAATATCCATTTTTCAAAAATTAATCAATAAAATATATACTAAAATTATTCGGACAAAAGAAAATCCACAAACATCACTAAAGGAAGATACCTCAATTTATTCACCCGAAAGGATTACACAAGAATGCTAGGGTCTCGTCACATAGCCCCTTATAACACCGGCATAAGACCTAAGTGTAAGGTGTGCTATGGTGAGAGAATCTGAGGGAGGATCAGATAACATTGCCCTAGTAGTAATCTCTACTAACTTAAACTTCTCATGTAGGCGTTTCTGTTCAAGCTTGACACGCTGGAGTTCGGCTTGGTCTTGGTCCAAAGCGAAGCCCACAGATGCTACCTCCTTCCCAAGCTCTGACAAGTGGGCTTCATAAGGGTCAAGTCTACTGGATGAAGCCATCGACTCCTCTTTCTTCATTGACCATTAACATCTTATTAAATCATTAAGAGTAAGTTAATATACTACTCAAAAAGATTGGGTCGTTACAATATTTAGTTAACAAAATAAATTAAATTCAATGGATCCCTGGTCTGGAAAGATGTATACCCAAATTATTACATATAATCTTTAGAGACAATCTGGTGTTTTTTTATGAAAGTACGATCAATATAGGGTAACATTATTTGACATGAGGATTAAATTTTAAATTTTTTTATAATTAATTGTTTTATTTATATTTTCTAAATATTATATATTCATAGACTACTATACTTGTTAGTATCAAGAAAATATTGGTGGTTCCCTATTTTATTTTAATCACACTGTGATTAGGTTACCATGATAATTATTTTCTTAATAAGACTTATATATTCAAAGGTTTTGGTTGGGATGATACCTTGGAATTGATTTCTCAATAGGATATGTTAGAAAAAGTTTAGATATTATTATATGAAGATGCTCTAGGATGGAAATGATATTATTATGAATATGGATTTCATTATAAATTTTCCCAACATGATTAGCCTTGTGGGTTTTCAATTGTGGTATATTTCTTTATACTACTACCTTAAATTTTTATAGCATTGTTATGATTGATTGACACAATGTACATTAAATATATATGATAGATAATTTTTGTTTATTCGCGTTGTTTCCTATTAAGGTATGTGGGTGCAGTCTACCCACCATAACACCTTTAGTCCTTGTTAATGACACACAATATTTCCTTATGTATATTTAGATTGAGTTTGAGTAAATATCATTGGTTTAGAAATTGAATGTGAAGTATAAGGAACCAGGGTATTATATAAGTGTTTCACTCTAAAAAATTCATTGTTATTTTAGATATAGTATCATATCTATTTTTTGTAGTTCATTTCTAGTTAATAAGAATTCAATCCTTAGTGGATAATCAAATTGAATAATATACGGGTAATGGAAAATTATGCATAAATCATGTTTACATTTTTTTGGTAAAGTTTTGTTATTGTTTATTTCTACCAAATTTCCCTAATAAAAAACTATTTTTTTTACAATGTAGAGTGATGAAAATAAAATTATGAACCCCTATATTTTAAGGACATATGGGAAGGTGATATCCAAATATCATGATATGACCTCCATAGGCCATGAATATTGTCTTTTGACCCTATGAGGATTCTTTAACACCTTCGTTTCATTCATAGTGAAACACATGATATAATACACAGGGGTCCAATAATAGACTAATACAATCTTTATATCCCAAAAACGATATTTCAATTTAATTTCTCCTAACTCACACACACCCTATGAAATTTCTTACTAGGTCACCCATCATGACACTATCCCATGACAATATGCTTAACTTTGTCATTTTAATTGGAAAGTCTATTGAAATTATTGACGAATCTTGCTAACATGGGTAGTATAATGTAGCCCTTTTTCATAATTTTATATATATTCAATAATATACATAAATATAATGAAAACATTATTCTTTATAAAACACACAACATATTAGAAAAAATCACCACTAGGCTTATGCATGGTTGTTGGCATTTATATAATTTTTCCTGCCTGGGATATTTATGATATTATCATTTTAATATAACCCTATGATCCTAATTTAATAACATTTATTCCTTCCTAATATTTCTTAGGTTATTCCCCACTAGGGTCACATAACAAATGATTTATTTTCCAACTATCCACTACAAGACGTTTTACTGTGCTTTATCCTCACTAAAAAACACCTGTAAATCAATATCATGAAATCAACAATATGGATTCTACTCAAGGTAATTTATTATTGAACATTAAGTTATGATAATATATTTTGTTCAACAGAATGTTATTATTTGTTTACATGGGTAATTACATTGTGTATATTAAGGCTTACTTTTATAAGTGATCAAAACTAACAAATTTCTTCATCTATCATTATGATAAATTGTAATTAACCTAAAATTTAATTGATTACATTGAAAAAAAGAGTTAAAAATATGTTTTAATTTATAATTATAATAGATCATGTTGGAATAATTATCCTTAAAGAGTATTAAATCTACATATTTTATTTATATAATTAGTGAAGTTGAATAATTCAAAATAATGGAAACCTAACTTTGGAAGGTCCCCACTATTAATTTTTAGCAATGAATATTAATTCCTAAACACATAATATAATTACCCATGAACCAAAAAACATAAAAATTACATCACTTTTTTTGAAAACCTAAAACAATAAATAGACATATTTCCAAAGATCGTATTTGTATCGTTACATTGCAAACCTGGAAACCAAAACACTGGTACATAAATGAGATACAATATCTCCCAATATGTACTTCTTAACTATCACCCTTATTAGACACATCAGAAACAATACAAATGTTCATAACATTTGTAAGGAATCATAAAAATGGGGTGAGATCAAATGCTCAGTAGTAGTAAAAAAGAAGATAAGTTACCATAATCATGAGAAAAACGGTATAAGAACAAGATCATGAAAATTGGTGACCATAACCTATAAATCAAATATCATATACATGAATCATGGAACAAATCATAGAATTACATAACAAACTAATCATATAAAAATAATTAACATGAGACATGAATGACTTACATAGGAATAAATCCTGGAATTGTTGCAAACACATATTCATATAATATGAATTCCATTGTATCCAAGGAATAATTTCAAAAACCATATTAGTAATATGGTTTCACTACCCATTCCATCTTTGTATTCATGGTTCACTCACATGGCCATATTAGAATCATGAGTTCACTCCTCATACCATTTTGGTTGTCATGATTCACTCCCATAGACATATTAGTAGCCTATGATCACTCATCATACCATCTTGGTAGTCATGGTTCACTCCCATATACATCTTAGTAAAAGGAGTTCACTGCTCATGTAGTCTTAGTAGTCATAGTTCACTCACATGGCAATATTTATAAGGACCCAGCCTTATAACATTACTTAATCTTGAATTAAATTAATAATTCACATTGAGGATATTTTCAGGTTTAGAGTTTTAGATAATTATGACATAACTATTACATTTCAACAGATTACAAAGTACACACTACTACTATAACCTATTTTTATGCAAAATAAAAAAAAATCCTTAAATACAAAAGGAGTTATTTTCTTGATATAAATATTCTTGAATACTAACTTTATCTTACCCTTCCTTATTACCTCTGAAAAACATTTCAAAAACACTGGATGATCATAAAAAAATTAGTAAGGGTTATAGAATAATGAAAGGAAACATTAACCCACAAATAAATAAAAATCAACGAAACCATACCTTTCAATCATAACATACCTTCTGAAATCCTTATATTTATGTATAACCCATAGATATTATAAGACATAAAGGTAACTTGAGGAATTAATAACATTATTATGTAGGGAGTAACCCTCATGGTTACGTTTGGAATACCCATCACATTATATTCCCAAAATATCATCGGAGAAACCTTAGCGTTTAACTCCTTCATGTTACCCAATGCATTAGAGAGCTATCACGGGCTCACCTGCCCTTAGTTTGTCACGGAACCACCTGTCATCATAAACAATTCCGAAGAACCATAACATAATCGTATCACATAAAACATTCATAAAGGAAACATAACATTTCCACATTTCAGTCACAAGATATCAAAAACACATTGATTTAACCAAAACATTAAAAAACCCATTTTCAATACCAAAATAATAGAAAAGTAAAACATAGTATTTATTTTTCAAATAAAAAAAGGATATGTCTTGTAGAGGAAGCCGAATCTCAAATAATGGTCACGACGGTGAAGAAGTCATTGTCGTCGCATATGTAAGACAAAAACATTCCCTTTTTTCATTTAGTAAAACGCTTAGTATAAAAAAAATTCATTTTGAAAAATTGTAAAAGTCAAAGGGGTTTATACGCCATATAATAGAAAGTTTTGTATAAAACAAAATATGCCACAATGAAAGGAGATTGAGACGATGTCTTGTACAAAGATGGTATCCTTAGATTAAGGATAAATCAATTAAATAGTTATTTATACAAAAAATAAATAAACCCAATATAAGTGGATATTAAGTGTAAAACAATCATAGGTCATACACATATATTCATGGCACGAAATAATAAAGATGTATAGGTTTAAACCAAAGAATTGAAATTGGGTTATGAAGTTCCCATACAGAAATTAGACATCTTAACGACATCACTTTAAAATTCATAAATTGAGATGATGAGAGATAAAAAGTGTATATCATCACTTGGAAATAAAATTTACAGAAATAAGGGTATATAAGAACATATCCCAACATAAGATTATTTAAATTAAAAGACCTAACAAAAAAAAGAAGTCTTTTAAAAAGAGAAGGGTGAAAGGTTCCCTTACAGATTTGGGTAACATTCAAAACGTACAACCCATGAAATAAGGGTCATACAATAAAGTTTTAATTACCCATAAATTTAATTATATTACACAAATAATACAATCATGGGAAGTACATACACCACAAAAAAGGAAACAGTTGAAAATGTAGCACAAATCTCACGAGAACAAAAAGTGAGATAAAAAACACCTTACATCGTTGTTATCAATCGAGTCATATGACCAAAAGATATTAAACACCAAACGAATATCATAATACCATGAATATAAATAGAATCATTATTATATATATTATATGGAAGTACACAATACACTACATGAAATGAAAAAATGGCAAACATTGGAAATCTCATGAAATTATAAGTGAGATAAGAAATCCCTTATGAAAATTCAGCAGCCTAACGACACCACTTAAAATTTCCAAAAATGGATTGATGATATCAAATAGGGTCTCTCATCATATGAAAATAGAAATTACAGTAATAGGAATATAAAATAACATCACCCAACATATTAAAGAGGAGCTTAAAAGAAGTTACATAAAAGAGGGTACTTAAAAAGAAAAAGAGAGGTAGGATCCCTGACCACAAGTCCGACTTTTCTTGTTTGTTTCTTTATATTCTAAAATAATAAACATTGGTCAATTTATAATTGATTATGGAACTCCATTTAATTTTATTATTCAATTAATATTATAATTTTATAATAATTAGTTAATTATGCGAGTTCATATCAAATGTTTTTGTCGATGTTTGGTACATGAGTCAAAAATAAACTTTTTTGAAAGGAATTGTCCATGTAGTTATAAGTACGTCATCTCTAGAATAGTATTCATGATTTAAATATCATATATATCTAGTAAATATTAATTTTATACTATTACATAACATTTGGAGAAAAAAATAAATGAAATGCACCGTTCATGGAGACGTTAGGCCGTATGTACGCATGAATACTACATTCTTTTCATTTTCATAATAATGGAATTGAAAATAAATGAGAGATATATATATTATAATTACATTATAATATATATGTTATATAGGTTACATAAGTTCATTAATTTCAATCTTTATACATTCCATGTATTGCATGAATGAGTCACATCACTTGAGGGGGCGGTAGTCCACACTTCCTCATATGAAATTATCGCATTTTCACAACATGCAAAGAATAAAGATATGTTTTAAATATAAAATAGAGAATCATAAATATGGAATAAATTTAATATATATCATATATAAATATAGTGGCATCATAATGGTCACCATGATAGGTGTTAAAAGATGTTTGAACAATCATCGTTTCGTGAGGCAGTAATTCATCACCCATAGAAACAATATGTTCTTTAACCATTAGACGGAGGTTTGTGTAAGTGTAGCTAGAATAATTATGATAGAAACATCCTAGTATTATGGATAAATTTTTTTTGTTACAATATAAAGTAATAAAAAGAGTTTAAGGGGTGAGAGAAGCAAAATAAAACCAAAGATCATAAGAGAAGACATTACAAATAAATCAGGTAACACTTTTTGATGTGAACCAAAGGATTCCTTGGGAAGAATTGTACCCAATGTGAGGCTCCTAGGAGTAATATAGGGATGTGTGGAGAAAATATGGGAAGATGTTGGATGAGCTACAGGCTTCAGAGGTGTGGGTAAGTGGGTAGATGTGGGGGCCTTTTATAAGAGGGAGGAGGGTAACATTTAGAAAGTCTTGGAATGTTACTTTATTATAAAATGAGTTTCAGATTTTAAAGGTCCCACAATTATATATTTGTAGGATAAGGTTATATGGGCTCTTTATCAACCCATAAAATTCGTTTTTGAAAAGGGTATGTCTTAGATTTTTCCTTATTTTTTCATTTTATTTTAATCATTAATTAATGCGGTAATCACTGCATGATCACAGTGTCATAAATAAATTTATATATTTAATGTCTAAAAATAATTAAAAAAATACCATCATGTTGGAAATCTTTTTATCTTTCTCATGACTATTTATATTCAGAGTGATAATTTATTTAAAGGAAATTAAAATTGTTTTATTTAGGATATACAAACCTTTGTTATATTTCATTTCTTTAAAAAATAAAATGATAAAAAGTCACTATCACATTAATGTGATTCCATGGGGCCCAAAAGTTGGAAAAAGGAATACCATGGTCATCCATGACACCAAAAAAACCATTATGACAAATTTTGGGATCATTTTATATTTTTATGATATTATTTTATTACCCTTAACTACACGATTACTAATTAAACACGATAATTAAAGATAATTACTGTCATTAATATTCATAAGGTCCAATAACAAAAGATTCATAATTACAAAATTTGGACCTTATGATTCTAAATATGGAATAAATTTTATCAAATTACAAACACATGAAGTGCAGTAATTATATTAAAAATAATTCCTGATTTCCAAAACCAAAGACGGTTTTTTAAGAAGTAAAATCTATCAAAAGATTGATTTGTTTTTATATCAAATTTAAAAGTGAAATTACATCCAATGACCATAAATTATATTAAATGATAAAAATATAATTCAATTCCACTTTAAAACCAATTAAATGGAAAATCTAAATATATAATTAAATTAGACAAAAAAACAGTTTTGAAGTAAAATTCAGTATTTTTCTCTATTAATTAAAAATGAACATTTGTCAGAAAAATACAAAAAATTTATCCAAAGTAAATTGGATATTCCAAATTAAAAAATGATGCCAATATTTAAAAATTCAAAACACATAAGTTTCATTAACTAAATTTATAATTAATTTCCACTGTCCAAACAAATAGCGTGTTTTTATGAAACAATATCAATCAAAAGATTGACACTTGTTTATGTCCAATTTAAAAGTTAAATTAATTATAATGTCCAACATTGGATTAAATGGTAAAAATATATTATAATTTCACTTTAAAACCAATTAAAAAGATAATCTAAACATATAAATAAATTATATTAAAAAGTGGTTTTGAATTAAAATACAACATCATTAAATATTCATAAAAAAATGATCTTTATCGGAAAAATACCAAAAACATACAGAAAGTATATTTTGATGTCCCGATTCTAAAGAAGGATTTATTTTTTCAAATATAATATATAAAATTGTCAAAAAAGTGGACTTAAAAAGATTTCACCATCAAAAGGCAGTTAATCGACCTTTTAAAGAATATAAGAATATTTACGCTTAAAATTGGATTCATTCTCATTTCAAGACTCTAACATTTATTGGATAAAAGTAAAAATATTTGACAAACATATGCAATAATTTTGTAGTTATTTTTCTTCATTCCTGCCATTAAAATTTCTAGGCATTAACTACCATTTAAAATAATAATATTTTAGTATTAGAGTATAATTTAAGATTTCAAAGAAACTCGTTGTTGCGTATTGGGTATTCCATCGAGCATTGAATTACCTTTAATGTAATATTAAAATTTTATTCACAAATATTGATAAATAAGAGAATTTAATATTCTTTATTTACCCGTGATGTTACAATATTAGTTGTCAAAGATCACTACTAATACCATCTTTGTTTATGTAAGGTGGTGTAAATATTTACCAAATTAATTGGAAGGAGATATAGGTCCCACCCATATCTTATTGAAATCATATATACATGTTCCCCAAATTAATAAACAATCATTCCATAAACCGTGAAATGAAATGGGTATCATAAAAATATAGTCATTTCTTAACGTATGGAAAATGTTAAAGTCTTCATAATCATTTCATCGAATTCATAACCCTTGAAATGTAGCAGATTTCAAAAGAATATAATCCATGGAAGGGAAACTGGCAACATTAACATCATTCCATCATAACATAAACTATTCATGAAATAATATTAATTGAACCATTGGATCATTTCATATAATTTCATGAGTAACATCAACAAATTTCATCTTAGATAGAAATTATATTTTAAATAAAAAATTAAATCATATCAAGAATAAAATATATTTTTTTATTTGGAAAAAATCATTATAATATATAAAATTATTAAAATCCATTTTCGTGAAAATAAATGTGAATTATTATAGAGAATGCTTCAAATTTATTTGAACACATTTTATTTGAAATCATATAAAGGGATCTGGATAACGTTTTGAAATCGTTTTTGCATGAAAAATAATAAAATTATCTTTAAAAAAAATTTGAAAATCATATTCCTTCAAAAATTATATAAGGTTCTAAAATATATTTTGGAAAAATTATTCCATGAAGACATTAAAAATTATAATTTAAAATTTTTGAAAACCCATTTTCCATGAATATAAATTGAAAAATTATAGATAATTCTTGATAATGATTTGAAAACGTTTCTACTGGAAAATTTATTCAATAATAATAATTTATTTGAAAAATATTTCATTGAAAATATAGTGAAAACATATAACGAAATAATGAATCTTTTTTAGAACTATTTCATCAAAAATACATTGAAAACCTATAAAGAAATATTGAAAACGTTTTGAAAACTATTAAGTTGAAATTTATTTAAAAACAATTAAATAATGTTTGAAAAAATTTTGAAAACCTTTTTGAAAATAATGTTATTGAAATAAAAAATATTTCTGACCAAAAAGATAAATACAATAGAATTGTTTATAAAAATATTTTATCAATTAAATTAAGTACCAAAGAGGGTGGAAATGGTAATAATACATGGTTATATCTTGATTAAACATAGGGGAAAAACTCATGAATTTTATTGAGTTATTGATTATATGATTTCATCAATGAAATCATAATCATAAATAGTCCTGATAAATGAAAGGATTGTTTCAATAATCTACAATAACAAGGTAACACGGGATCATAATATACATGTAATAGAATATAATTACATGAATTATAACATTAATTAATATAAGGAAATTGATTATATAAAATTTTAAATGCACCACTAAAAATAGTGCAGGTGCATAACAAAACGTTTTCCTCAAAGAATGAATGTTGTGTCAAAACAATGGTACCGATTTGGTAACTCTTGAAACACAAACCACAGAAAATAAATATTATATAATAGATATTAAATTTCCCAAAATTAAATAATAATAATAATATACATTTTTGGTTAGTATATACACTATGATAAATGATTCACTGGTGAACATGGCATGTATCTCACATAAATTAAATATGGGATAAATTCCCATTAGCATGTGACTTGACTCAATTAGTACCCCTATAACACACATGTATAATAAATATAAATTTTTTATATATCTATTTCATAACCACATTCTTATATATAATACCATATATTGTGTTATTATGACCTTATATTACTATCTTTTTAATAATACAATGTTAATATTTAACTTCTGCTAACATTCACATTGTTCTTTACATGTGTCTTAATATGTTATATCAATGATTCTTATAACTATATAATGATGTCAAAAATGAAAAAAATTATATAAATATCATGTAATTTGATTAAATTTTTCTTATAATAATCTTTAAAATAGAATAATAAAATTTAATACACCGTTCATGGAGAGAGTAAATCATACGTATGCATAAACATTGTTTCCATTTTTATTATCATACTCAAATAAAGAAATAAAATTATATATAGGTATACATATATATTAAAATTACAATATAATTATAATTTCATATATATATCACATAATTCTAATTTATTAATACTTAATAGGTTTCATGTAGTTTGTGAACAATTTACATCGCTTTGAGGGGGCGATAGTCCAGAGATCTTCAAATGAAATTATCAAATCAACACAAAATAGAATGTATGAAGATTTTTAATGTATAAGAATAAAATAATATTAAATAAAAATTAAATATAATATAACAAATATATAAATATATTTTTCACCATAATTTCCACTGTGATTGGTGGCAAAAAATAATAAATAAAAAATATTTAGTGAGGTTGTAGTTCTCCATACAAGTAAAAAAGAATTTTCATTACCCATTTGACAGAGGTGTGTGTACATGTAGGACAAAAATATCACCAAAAAATAGAATATTAATTATAATGTTTTTCTTATACAATATTAGAAAAAAAACTAGATTTGTGAAAAAATAAAATAAAAATAAACGAGGTTATGAGAAGACGCTACCTCGTGATCGTGTATCTTATTTTGGTATGTTCTAAAATGCATCATGGAAATCCTTGCATACAAACGGGAGGATAAACAAATGGAAGTATATTTGGTTTTTTATTTGGTAGATATTTGATGAAACTATATGGATTATGAGTTGATATGATGAGGTTGAGGTGGTTCTCTTTTATAGGGATGGGAAATGACACATTTGGCTTTTTTTTAAAATAACTTAGTTATACCCATGTTTTTACCTAAAAAATTCAAAAAAAACTATCAAAAACAATAATTTAAGTTAAATAATGAATAATCAGAATCAAATGGGTGCCACACATGTTTGTACCTTTTTTGGTCTTATATTTAGGGTTTAATACATTATTAACCTACTTTTTATTGTAACAGTTCTAATTAATTTTAGTCATTTTCCCTAATAATTTATATAAAACAAAAATTCTAACTAACTAGATATTATAAATTTTTCTTTTTCAAAATATCAAATAAATTTTTCAACATTCCAATGACAAAATTATCAGAAATAAATTTTAAAATAATCTCACACGTGGGTTAACAATATGGGTTTTTAATGTTAAAACAGTCATCAGTTTGATATGTTTTTATACCAAATTAGAAATTTAAATTACACTCAAGGATGGAAACATATTTAAATGAAAATAATATTTTAAAATTTATATTTGAAACCATTTATATTTGAATTTTTTCATTATTAATAAATTATATTTTAAAGTAGTTTTGAACTAAAATTCATAATTTTTAAAAATGCATTAAAAATGAAACCTTAAATAAAAATACTAAAAAATTACACTTACCTAATTTTTTTCCTTTTAAATATGATGTTTATTTGGACATAGTATGTCAATAAAAGATATAAAATTGATCGTTAAAATGTGTTCTCAATTAAAAGGCAGTGAAACTAAATGTTTAATATATATATATATATATATATAAGCGTAAAATTGGATTTTTTACTTATCATATGTCTATAAAATCTATTGAATGAATATTAAATATATTTTATTAAATATATAACATATAAAATAGATTAATTTAATCAGCTTATTTTATTTTATTTTTTTGTTCAGGCTAAAATATCTTTATGACCATGAATATAATACTATTTACTTTTATATTCAATATGTTTTCATATTCATTTATAATTAATTAGTATCCTATGAAAACATATGATATTTTTTAAACAATACTTTTTAATAAATTAGTTAATGAAATTCATAAACAATAATTTAACATCAAGGTTATATATAATTAAATTAATTAATCATATTTGAATAATATATTATTGTTTGGTAGGCATCGCTCTTGCGTGTTATGCAGGCCATCGAGGAATGTCACAGTTTCATATAACACAAGATGACCTCAGTGTTACTAATAGAGAAATATAAAGCATAACTTGTATTTTTTTCATGATTAACATTGTGTTGAGTATAAAACATCCTAACATAGTGCTTTCATATAATATGAAAATATCATTATCATTACATAAAACAAAAAATATACAAAAGGATAAATTAATTTGGAAAAAAATTAAAAAATATCAAGGCTTACATTCTACACCCCTTAAAATGAATTTAATACTCAAGATTCTTTTTCATATCAATGGTTTAATACTTTAATGACTGCTTTTTCAAAATCCACATCTAAAAAATGGATACTACAACTACACATAAAAGGTATAGTTCAACTGAAATAGTTACCCAATGTAACCTATCACTACGTTTCCACAAAGTATAACATATGTTTTTAGTAAATATAGAACATCGAGTGAAGGTGTATATATTTATTGGCAGTGGTTTTGGTCATAAATCTATATCATTTGAATAATCTAAGAAGCGTTTAGGGCCTAATCCTCATAAATATTTAGTGATTTAAGAGGCTATCAATCATGAAAATTAAGGTATTACGATAAAATCATTTTTATCATTATCCTAATGTTGAGTAATTATTTTGTTGACCATAGGTATAAGAAAATATAATTACAGGATATTTTTCTAAAATTCCATTATTTTTTATGATTATAACAATTTATAATTAATCCATTAAATAATGAAATTGATGTTCATAAATTGAAATTTATGTCTAAAGTACTAAAATACACTTTAGTTAGATCTTAAGGCCCATACATGATTGAAATGTAATAATTTTTTTTATTTAAAATCAATATTCCTTAATAAATAACCATATAAATTAACATTAATTATTCTTCAATAATATTTATACGTCAAAAGATAATTATACATTATCAAGGAAAACGTGTAGGCCAGCGGTAGGTGTGAATCCCTTATCATGATTCTATAACGGGTTTGAACATATGACCTTTCTAGAATTTATTAGTTATCACTGGACATATATGTTTTCCTTTTTTAAAAAGAATCTAATATAATTTGTAAAATAAATAAGATATATAACCTTGAAAAAAGGTTAATAACTAAATTTCCCTTTTACATTGGTTTTCTATACTAACATATTGTATAAATACATCATCTAAAGTGTAACATAAAATTTTCATGAATTGTTATCCATATAACATTTCGAAAATATGAAAATATAAAAAATTTGAATAAATGTAATGAGATCAACCTATCATTGATTCCACTATATATCCCAAATAATTAATTGGTTTTTACATTTTATGCATGTTACAATCTTCATCAAACATTCACTTGAATCATGGTAATAACCAGAATTAGCATCATTACTTTTGGAAAACATGCATTACTTTTTATTCCAATATGTACAATATTTATTACATAAATCTAAGAAAATTAAACATCATCCCTAATAACTTAGACTACTTTTTCAATAGATCCTTTATTTGTTATGATGTAATAAATATAATCCAATTTGTTTGTTTTTATCCAAAATTTCATTATAGAAACAAAATTTCCTAAAATACGATACATATTGGGGGTTATCATCTGTTAAAAAATTACAACTTTGTTATGAAATAACATTTCAATTTTGTTGGAAACACTAAACACAATATTTTAAATCTGTAGTGAAAAACATAAACTATAAAATCAATGTTACTTCACCATTCAAACAACATAATTTCTAAAAAACATATACATAAGAATGTTGATTATTACAATTCATCTATAATATATAATAATAATTCCTTATCCATTTAAAAAATGCCACTTTTAGTCAAATTTTATATGTAGTCTCATCATCTGTTGTAATATCACCATTTCTCACACTACCCTATTTATTCACTCCAGGGTCATTCCAATTGGGACATTGAGTTGCATAATGACCGTTTATTCCCAAAATAATACGAATAACATCTATTGATGTCTTAGGGAAGCCAATATTAATATCCATTTCATTAACGGAACTCTTAATTTTTCACATACAGTCACTCAATTTGTTTCATTATTTTCCACAATCAAATTATATTCTTGTTTATATTATACATTCTCTTCGGTGATTATTTAGACACTCATGAAAGTGTAGGAACAAAATAATCTTTCCTCTAAGGACCCTATTACCCTAACTATCATCAAATTCATATTTTATCTACTTTTGTGAGTCTGAGAGTTTGATAAGATACACATTTTTAATCATGTCCTATGAAAAATAATTTGGCATGATTAAAAATTGTTTCTCAGTAGTGACCATCCCATGCGATTACTCTTCAGTATATTTTCCATCACATTCAATGTTAATCTTCTTCATTCTTGATCCATGTATTCACAAAAACAAAAAAAATCATATTGTGGTAATTACATATCATAGTTGAAGACAATATAGTCAAAAAAATAATTGCATATATTATATCAAAACGATGACACCATATTCAATCAATGAAACCCTAGTATATCCTAAGTTTACAGAGAAAACTTATATTTAAATCCTACATGATGGTTCATAAAGAGTTTTGTGAATTCCAAAATAAAAACCCATGGGATTTCCAAACTAGATGTGTATCGAGGCCCCATGTCATGTACTATATTTCCTCTAGTTAGTCTCAAAACATCATTACGATGTTGATACACATAATTACATAAGTTCTGAATCCACTTCCACATGTAATATCCAGATAGGGATGTATTTCATGGAAACTATCCACTCTATCCCTAATCAAAATTCTATGAAATTTCCCTAAATGTTAACTCAAATTTATAATTATCCTTAGATACATCTCTAGACATATCATTAGAAATATACATGTGGATCTCACTAAAGATATCTGATAATAGTTTTCAAATTTTATCTAAACCTTTACTATGATACCAACTATAACGACCTAGTATTGATGTACATAGAAAATATAAAATATTTTTGGAATACATAAATGTATTTACAAATAGACTCACTAATATTTTATTATTCTATTTCCTTTTGAAACATAGAAGCATCAGAATGGGTACATAAATGAATTACAGTTTCTCTTAATAGGTACTTCTTGACAATCACACTTATTAGACAAATAATAAAATATATGTATCTTTATAATCTATTGAAGGAAACATATAAAGGGATGATCTTTAATTCTCAATATGGGTAAATTACATGGATATGTAAGAATTATCATGATCATAATGTTATTGTAACTTTATCCTCAAAATGGAAGATCATGCCCTGGAAATCAATGATCATATACATGAATAATGAAATTATGAATGGTTTTTAATAATACATTAGTCATTATTAAATAAATCACATAATATAAGAAATCATAAAATAGAAATTTAACATGGAATTGTGGAAAAATATAATAATGTTATATGATTTCCATAGTATTCAAGGAAAAACATATAAGACCATCTTAGTAGTAGAGTGTCACTCTCAAAACCATATTTGTAGTTATGGTTCACCCCCATGGACATATTAGTATCATGAGTTCACGCCTCATACTATCTTGGTATTTTTGTTTCACTCCCATTGTCATCTTATTAGTATGATTTCACTTTTCATAACATATTGGTAGTCATGGTTCACTCCCATTGTCATCTTAGTAGCATGTGTTCACTCCGTAACCCATCTTTGTAAAGTCCCAGGTAAATAAATAATAATAAATTTTAATTATTATTAATATTTGTGAATTAAATATTAATTTTACATTAAAGGGGATTCTATATTTGATAGCATACCAAATACACAACTGTGGGTTTCTTTGAAATATTATGTTGCAGACCAATAATATTATATTGTTATTTTAAATGGTTGTTAATAACTAGAAATTCAATCAGCATGAATAAATATAACAAACTAAAATATGATTATACTTGTTTTTAAAATGTTTTTACATTTATCTAATAAAAGTTATAGGCATTAATTCTGAATGAATCTATGCATAAATACTCTAATATTCATTAAAAGGTCGATTTACAACCATTTGATGGAGAACCCTTGTTAAATATAGTTTTGGTAATTTTTATATGTTCTATTTGACAAAAAAAATTATTCTTTAGATTCAGGACATCAAAATTTACTTTGGGAAAATTTTTGGTAGTTTTTTTTATAATGATCATTTATTAATGAATTGTGAAAAATACTATATTTTAATTCAAAAGTGCCTTTTAATATAATTTAGTTATATGGATAGATAATCATTTTTATTGGATATAAATTGTATTTAGAATAAATATTTACTTATTAATCGAATTTTGGTCATTTCAATTATTGTCACTTTTAAAATGGACATAAGCAAGTGTCAATCATTTTATAGTTATTATTTCTTATAAACAAACTTTTTGTTTTGACATCATGAATTAATTTTAAATTAATTTCTTCCACTTATGTGTTTTGAATTTAGAAAAATTGATTCCTTATTTAGAATTAGTAGGCCTAAATTGTTTAAATATTTATCTTATATTTTTATAAATTTTAAATATTTACTTTAGTAAATATTTTATTTTCCATGATTAAGAGGTAAATATAGTAAATAAGGGTAAAAAATAATATTATAAAAATATTAAATTACACTAACATTTGTCCTAGTACTAGTTTCTGATACATATCTGACCATGGGCATCCATTGGTAGAATTTGGGACCCCATGGAACCACATGGGAGTAATAATGACACTTTACACTGATAAATTTAAAGTAAAGAACAAAATGAAAAATACAAATATATTTTAGTCAATAAATTTTTATATAGGAATATATAATATATCATTTCGAAAATAATTATTCACTGAAATTGAAACTGATTTCCTACATCATGGTATTATTTTTATCATTTTTTACATCAAATAAATTAAATTATTTATGACACAATAATGATTCAATATTTTCCTCATTAATAAATGATTTAAATAAATATGATTATAAATATTAAAATAGAATCAAAACCTATCCAATTATTATTGGAGGATTTTATTTCAACAGTGGGTCATCTTAATATCGATTTTAATGATTTTTTGACATTTTGAATCCAAATATGAGGTCATAATAAAATAACTGTTTCAAATATTCCTAAAGATCACCTCATCTCCCTTTTAAAAATCCCTCACTTATATCCCATTTCTCATACTTATCAATAATTTGGATTAGGAAAACTCTACTCCAATAAGAATCCAAGATCCCTCTCTTCATTTTTGAATCTGTACCTTAGGCATAAAACACTTCAGGAAACTATTTTTGTTCAAAACAAAGGTAGTAACCTGATTTAAAGGTGAGGTCATTTCTTAAGTTATTTTGTTTTATTTTACTTCTCCAACCCCCTAAAATATTTTTATTACTTTATTTTATAACATAAACAGTATCCTAAATATACTAGGATGTTTTTATGAAAAGTATTATCACTACACATACACTCACCTCCATATAATGGGTGAATAACATACTATTTCTGTGGATGACAAACTAACGCATCACGAAACAATGATTGTTCGATTATCTCCAACCACCTATCACGGAGGCAATTATGAAGTATGTATATTTATATATGATATATATTATGTTTATGTTTTCTTTATTCTTCTGTATTTTCCATTTATATCATAAATTTATAGTTTTCATTATGGGTAAATGTGATAATTTCATTTGAGAAAGTGTGGACTACTGCCCCCTCAAATTTATATGACTCGTCAATTCCATATGTGGGGCGTATAAAGAATGGATTTAATTATATTATATATAATATCATAATGTAATTATAAAATACCTATGTATCATTATGTTTTAATTCCCATAAAATATGAAATTGAAATGAAAGTTGTGTTCATGCATACATACGAGTTACTGTCTCCATGAACAGTGAATTTCATTTCTTATCTCCATTTGTTATGTAAAATTGTAAATAAATTTATATATAGGATATATATTATATATATGATATCAAAATAATATTTATTATTCTGTAGATAATGGAATATTGTTCACATGGACTGCATGTAAATATATAGTGTTCATCATTGACTCAAATACCAAATATCGACAAAACATTCATTATTAACATAAATGATTAAATAATTTTTATAACTTAGTAATAAGTTATATAATAGGAATAATAAACATGAAAAAATGTTGTTAAGAAAGTACAAAATAACTTTAATTTATTATTTAAGAGATTAAAGGATAAACGGGTCAAGTCGAACACGAAGTATGAGACGTGATCTCAATCCCCTTTCATTGTGGCATATTTTGTTTTATTCTCAGCTTTATTTTATATGTAGTATACATAGCTTTGATATTTCATTTCATTATAGGGGTATCTTTTCCTACAAGGAATTTTACTAAACAAAAAAATGAATGATTATTTTTAACGTAAGCGGTGACAATGACCTTTTCCACCGCCGCGAGTATTATTTGATCTTTGAATTCCTTAACAAGATGAAATGAATTCCAAAGGAACATAAATACCATATTCTCTTTTATGTATTTTCGTATTGAATATGGGTTTGATAATGGATTTGTTATATCAAAATATTTAAATGATATATTCTGATTAGAATGTGGAAAAGATATCTTTCCTTTATGTTTATTTTATGTGTTATGAATATGTTATGGGTCTTGGGAATTGTTTAATTATATGGGTGGTTCTGTGATAAATTTAATGTGGTTGAGCATGAGATATATCACCAATTAATTGGGTAATGTGATATAGGTAAACGTGAATATTTATCCTAAGAGATTTATGTAATATACTGTGATGGTTATTCCAAATGTAACTCCCTAAGTAGTTGTGATATCTACAATGTAAGTATGATATGGATTTCACAAGTTATCTTTATGATTTATGTTTTCTATGTGTTATTCATAAATCATATGATTTCATAAGGTATGTTAAAGAGCTTATGTTATGTATGTAATTATGATCTAATTTTTTCATTATTTTATTTATGACCCTTACTAAGTTTTTTATGCTCATCCCATGTTTTGAAATGTTTTTCATATGTCTTAAAGATGAATAGGGCCAATTATTGGATCAAGGAAAAATCATGCTATCCAAAACATAAAACTAGACATGAATATTTTTTCATGTGTTTTTATTTTGTGATAAAATTGAAATTGAGTAGAAGTGTCTACATTGTAATATTTTGAGATGTAATAGTTATGTAATAATTCTCAAAAACTCTATACATGAAAAGATACTCAATGTGAAATAATCATTTAATTCAATATTATGTATTGTTTTAAGGGTGGGTCAATATAGTTGGTATCAGAGGTCTGTTTAGATAACTTTAGGAGATAGGTTATTTTAATATTGATATCCATAAATTAATTTATGTTAATATTGAAATGATATGGCATTTACGGATTACCATGTTCCTTTGGATAAGATATTTTTGTTTTCATAATGGTCTTCCATAAAGGAAACATGGCGGCTATATTGGGACGACATCAGGAGGAAGGCATCCTTCCAAATCCGCAAGCTAAGATGGTTGGAATCGAAACTGAACAGTTTGTTGTAGTGATGGAACAGTTGACTTAGTCTATAACTAGAGGTGGTATCCATGCCCGAGATTATCCAAATCAACCACAGAGGAACATGTCAGTAGTAGAGCATTTCATGAAGAAACAACCCCCATCATTAAAAGGATCATCTGACCCTGTCCTAGCATTTGGGTGGATTAAAGCACTGGAGAATTTGTTTGATGACATGGGCTGTTCAGATCACCAAACTTATAGTATTGTTGTTTACCGTTTTAAATGTGAAGCTGATCAGTGGAGGACTATGGTGTAAAATATCAGGGATAGTGATGAGATTGATGCTCTTGATTGGGATGAATTCAAAGGTATGTTCCTTGAGAAATATTTTCCTATGGTGATTCTACATAGGACAGAAAAAAATTCCTAGAATAGAGGTAGGAGGGTGACTCTATGGTGGCTTATGAAGAAACATTCACTTGACTCACAAGGTATGATCTGAGTTTCTTACAAGATCATGATAGTAAAATCAATCATTTTTAATTAGGATTAGTGTCAACGTATTAAAGGGCTTTTGCTTCCAGTGAGTTTAAATGTTAAGAGACACTTTTTTTGTTGTGTGTAGTAGGTGGAAATGGTGTTTTTGATGATCAGGTGTTATTTTAAAAATAACTGAATAAGAGGTTTGGGTGTCAAGGGAATGGGAAGAACTCTATAAAAAAGACTTATGGTAAGAAAATTACGTTTATATTTTGTGAAAATTGTGGTAAAAAACATGAAGGGAAATGTCTTTTGAATTACGGTAAGTGTTACCGATGTGGTAAAAAGGGACATAAGGATCATGATTGCACTGAAAAATATCAGGGTAATGGTAATGAAATATATGATTTATAGCCTATAAAATGTTTCAAGTGCGATGAAATCTGTCATTATGAAAATGAGATTCCAACGAAGAACTCAGCTGTGGGAAAGAACCTAGACTACAAGTAGAAATGGGGTGGTGAAATCCATTGCCACTACTTCAGCATATGTTGGGCCATCAAATGAAGTAGTATTAGGTACACTATTTGTTTGTTTTGATTATTCCAATGTATTTTTTTGATTCAGGGTCTACACACTCTTTTATTTCTAAGAATCATTCTAGTAAATTGTAAATTCTATCCCAAGATATGAATATAGAACTTATGGAAAAATACCTTGAGGAAATATTGTGACAAAAAGAAAACATAAGAACGTTCATATCCTTGTTTGTGGAAAGAGTATACAGGAAAACCTTACTTTTTTCCTCTAGTAGATTTTGATGTTATTTTGGGTAGGGATTGAATTTCTATTTATCATGCTATGGTTTGCTGCAGAGATAATGAGGTTTCTTTTCAGAATTATTTTCAAACTGAGAAACTTGTAAAATATTGAAATGAATGTTACCTTCAGCATTTTGTTGAAAATAAAGGAAATGTTGTGATTAATGACATGAATGTGGTAAATGTGTACTATGATGATTTTACTAATGATTTTCCTAGTATTATACCTAATTGGGAAGTTGAATTTCCTTTTGACATAGTGTCTAATGCTAAACCAGTTTCAAACCCCCCTTATCGAATGGCTCAAATTGAACATTTATAGTTAAATAAGAAAATTGTAGGAGTTATTAGATTATGGTTTCATTCAACCTATCAAATCACCATGGGGTGATCTTTTCATATTTTTTTAAAAAATATGGTTCAGTGAGATTTTTCATTGAATATTGATAATTGAATAACATCACTATTAAGAACAAGTATCCATTTCCTCATATTGATGATTTTTCTGATCAGCTCTAGGGAGCTCAGTATTTTTCACTGATTGATATGAGGTTGGGGTACCATCAGTTTAAAGTAAATGAATAATACATTCCGAAGACAACATTTCATACTAGATAGAGACATCATGAACTAAAAGTTATGCCTTTTGGGTTAACCAATGCACCTTCTGTTTTCAAGGATCTTATGAATAGAATTTTTCATGAGTTCCTAGATTAGTTTTTCGTTGTGTTTATTGATGATATTTTTGGTTTTTTCTAAAAGTAAATAGAAGCATTAAATTCATTTAAGGGTTATCTTAAAAAAATTTAATGAAAAGAAACGGTATGGGATATTCGTTAAGAGTGAGTTTTTTTACAAACAATTTCATTTCTAGTTCACATTGTTTCAAAAAATGGCATAACTAATGATCATGTTAAAACAAAAGTCTTTGAAGAATGGAAAAGACCCAAAAATATACAAGAGATTTATATTTTTCATGGTTTGGATGGTTATTACCAATAGATTGTAAAAATAATCAATGTTATCAAGTCAAATAACTATGTTAACTCAAAAAGGTGTTATGTTCAACTGGAAAAAAATGTGATGATTGTTTTCAAGAATTGAAAATAATATTGGTGAATGAAATATTTTTGGAAGAGCCTTCCAGAAATGGTGAGTTTTTTATCTGTGGTGATGATTCATTGAATGTACATGGATGTGTCCTTATGTTAAATGATTATGTAATTTCTTATGCTTCACATCAATTTAAACCTCATGAGATAAATTACCCTACACATGATTTGGAATTATATGCTGTTGTTTTTGCTTTCAAAATATGGAGGCATTATTTGTATAGAGTGAAATGTGAAATATATAAGGACAAAAAATGGTTGATGTATATATTAACTAAAAAATAATTGAACATGAGACAAAGTAGATGTTCAGAATTAATAAAGGATTATGATTTCATGATCCATTACCATCCAGTAATGGAAAATAAAGTGGCTCATTCTTTGAGTCGAAAAAGTAATGCTTCATTAAACATACTATGTTGGAATGAGATCCTTTGTTTTCTGATTTGATGAACATTGGCGTAGAAGTTGACGGTGTAGAAAATTCTTATGTTTTGTATTAGGTTTCAGTGGAATCATCTATGTCAGACAGAATGAAGCGATCACAGAAAGAAGATATTGATTTACAGAAAATCGTAGAGTTGGTTAAGAAGGGAAAGTTTCATTAATTTAACACTGATAATGAATGTGTTTTGAGGTTTGGGAAAATATTATATGTGCCTTGTAAACCACATTTGAATAATTAGTTGGTATGTGAGGCTAATAGTTCCCAGTTTTCAGTTCATCCAGAATGTACTATGATGTACAGAGATCTTCGGGAGTATTACTAGTGGGATGGAATGGAATGGGATATTGCTAATTTTTTTGTGAAGTGTTTTACTTGTTAGCAGGTTAAAGCAATGAAGTAGTTACTAAAAGACATGCTTCAATATTTACCGGTGCCAGAGCAGAAATGAGAAAATATATCCATGGAATTCATTGTGGGATTACCAAATACATCTAGAGGTAACGATGAAATCCGGGTTATTGTTGATCGATTGACTAAATTTGTCCATTTCCTTCCTAATCGAGATACTTTCTCTCAAGATCAACATTATCAGTTGTTTATTAAAGAGATATTCGAGGTCCATAGTGTTCCATTCTTTATTTTATATGATCGTGATCCTAGGTTACTTATAACTTTTGTAAACGCCTTCAGAATATGTTGGAAACTAAGTGAAATTTTAGTAAAAATTTTCATCCTCGATCTGATAGGTAGCCATTATGAACAATTATGACCTTGGAGGACATACTAAAATCTTGTTCACTATATCACCATGGATGTTGGGAACAACATATTTCTTTGGTTGAATTTTCATATAATAAAAGTTCTAATTTCAGTATATAAATGGATCCATTTGAGACCATATATGGAAAGTGATGTCAAGCACTAGCTTTTTGGGATATAGTTGGTGAAAGAATGTTGATGGGACCATAATTGGTTGAAGAGATGGTATAAAATTTTTAATTGATTTAGAAGAACTTTAGAAGAGATCAGAGTATACAGAAAAGCTATTGGGATAACAGGAGGAAGGATCTATCTTTCGAGGTATTTGACCATGTCTTTATCAAAGTTTCTCCAGGGAAAAGTTTGATGTGTTTTTGTAAGAAGAGAAAGTTGAGTCCAAGGTTCATTAGACCTTATGAAATCCTAGAGAATGTTGGATCACTATAGTACATAGTGTATTTACTCCCATGTTTATCTCATTAACACAATGTTTTTCATGATTTATTGTTGAGAAAGTATATTCCAGATACATCTCATGTTTTAAGCCCAGAGGTAGTTCAGTTGGAAGAGAATCACTCATATGAGGAACAAATAGTCTAGATTCTTGACTGAATAGAGAATGTATTACAGAATAAGGTAATTTTTCAGGTAATTTTTTATTTTAAATCCATATGGTTGAAGAGGAAACATGGGAATATGGGAAGGTAATGAGGGGAAAATACCCCCGCTTATTTGATAAGAGAATGAAAATTGTGAGGATGAAATTCCAAAAACAGGGTAAGGATGTAACATCCCAAGTAATTAAATAATAATAAATTTGAATGTTTATTAATATCCGTTAATTAAACATTTATTTTAATTTAAAGGGGATGTTATGTTCGTTAGCATACCTAATATGCAACAGTGTGTTTCTTTGAAATCGTACGTTGCAAACTAATAATATAATATTATTATTTTAAATGGTAGTTATCTTCTAGACATTTTCTTAGAATGAATGAATAGAACTAACTAAAATATTATTATAAATGTTTTTAAAATGTTTTTACACATATCAAATAAATTTTAGAGGCTTAAAATGTGAATGAATCTAAGCATAAATACTCAAATATTCTTTAAATGGATGATTTACCGCCTTTTGATGGTGAACCCCAATTAATTATAGATTTGGTCATATTAATATGTTGTATTTTAAAAAATAAAATCCTTCATTAGATTCAGGATATCAGAATTTACATTGTGTAAATTTTTGGTATCATTCTGATAAAGGTTATTTTTTAATTAATAGTTAAAAACAATGTATTTTAATTCAAAAGTGACTTTTAATCTAATTTATTTATATAGTTAGATTATCTATTAAATTGGTTATAATGTGTAATTAGAATATATTTCTACTAGTTAATACTATAATTGACATTGGAATTAATATCACTTTGAAAGTGGATATAAACAACTGTGAATATTTTGATAGTTATTATTTCTTAAAAACACAAATTTTGTTTTGATAGTGGGAATTAATTTAAAAATAAATTCTTCCACTTCACTGTTTTGATTTAAGAAAAATGGATTCCATATTTTTAATTAGTAGGTAAAAATTTTGTAAATAGGTAAATTTTTATTTTTTACATTTTTAATATTTACTTCAGAAAATATTTTATTTACCAAGATTAAAAAGTAAATATAGTAAATAAGGGTAAAATATAATATTATAATAATATTAAATTACCCTTAAATGTGTCCTAATATTATTTGTTGATACATATCTAACCATGGGCATCCTCGGGTCGAATTTGGGACCCTATAGAGGAACATGAGAGTAATAATGACACTTTATATTCATAAATTTAAAGTAAAGAAAAAAATGACATAAACAAATATATTTTAGTAAATAAATTATTAAATGGAGATATATAAGTTATCATTTCGACTATAAATATTTATTGGAAAGATAACATTATATCCTACATCATGGTATATTTTTATAATTTTTAGAAATCAAGTAAATTAATGTATTTACGACACAAAAATGATGCAATATTTTCCTCATTAATAAATTATTTACATAAATAAGTTTATAAATATTAAAAAAATCTCCAAAACCTATCCAATTTTTATTTTATGATTTTATTTTGACCATTATTCATCTAAAATCAACATTGACGATTAGTTGACCTTTTGAAACCGAATATGTGGTCATAATAAAATATTTGTTTTAAAAATTTCTAAAGAGCCCCTCCTCTCCCTTATAAAAAGTTGTCACACCTAACCCATTTCTCACACTTCTAAAACCTTTGGATCGTGCATCCTATGATCCAATAAGAATCCAAAATCCCTATATTTGTACTATAAGCATTAACTTAGGTAGAAAACACTTCCAGATACCCTTTTGGTTCAATCCAAATGGAGTTATTCTATTTAATGGTAACCTCTTCTCCTAAGTTCTTTTGATTTATTTTACATATCCAACCCCATAAACTCTTTTTATTACTTTATTTTATAACAAAAAATGTATCCAAAATTTACTATTATGTTTTCATGATACGGATTCTAATTACACTTAAAGACACCTTCATCTAATGGGTGAAGAACATACTGTTTCTGTGGATGAAAACGTAACGCCTCCTGAAACGATGATTGTTTGATTATATCCTACCGCCTATCATGGTGGGAATTACAAGGGCACTATATTTATATATGATATATATTATGTTCATTTTTTCTTTATGCTTCTATATTTTCCATATATATCATTCCTTTATAGTTCTCATTATGGGTAAACATTATAAATTCATTTGAGGAAGTGCGGACTACCGCCTCCTCAAAGTGATATTACTCATTAATGAAATATGTGGGACATATAAAGGATGGAGTTAATAATATTATATATAATATCATACTGGAATTATAATAAAACATTTTATAAATATGTATTAATTCCATTAAAATACAAAATAGAAATGAATGTAATGTTCAAGCATAGGTACAGCTTACTGTCTCCATGAACGGTGCATTTCATTTCTAATCTAAAAATGTTATATACTATTATAAATACATGTATAAACAATATATATATATATGATAAATATGATATCTAAATAATGAATATCATTTTGGAGATAATGGACTACTGACCACATGGAAAACTTGTAAATATATGTTGTTCATTTTTGACACATGTACCAAATATCGACCAAACGACCATTATTAACATAAAGGATTAAATAATGTTTATATCATAATAATAAGTTATATAATAAGATTAATAAACTTGAAAAAAAGTTCCTAAGTGTCTATAAATTATCTTTACTATATTATTCAAGAGATTAAAGGACAAACGGGTCAAGTTAGACATGAGGTAAGAGATTTCGTATCAATCCCCTTTCATTGATGCATATTTTGTTTTATTTTTTATTCTCTTATAAGGTGTATAAATACCATTAATGTTTCATTTCATTCCAACGTAATCATTTATTAAGAGGAATTTTACTAAACAAAAAAAAAAGAATGTTTCCTTTTAACGTAAGCGGTGACAACGACCTTTTCTGCCGCCACAAGTATTATTTGATCTTTGGATTCCTTAACAAGCCAAAATGTTTTTAAAAGGAAAATAAATACTATATAATATTTTATGTATTTTGGTAATGAATATAGATTTTATAATGGATTTTTTATGTCAATATATTTAAGTGATATATTTTTATTAGAATGTGGAAATTCTAGGTTTCTGTTATGTTTATTTTATGTGCTGTGAATATTATATAGTTCCAACGAATTGTTTACTTATAAGGGTGGTTCTGTTATAATCCTAGTGCGGGAGAGCCCGAGATAGATGTCAAATGAGTTGGGTAATGTGATAAGGGTAAACATGAATATTTCGCCAAAGATATTTATGAAATATAATATGATGGGTATTCCAAATGTAACTCCTTACGTAACTGTGATAACTACAATGTAAGTATGATATGGATGCCACAAGTTACCTTTTTGATTTATGTTTTATATATGTTGATCATTAATCTTATTATTTCATGAGGTATGTTAAAAAGCTTATGTTATGTATTTAATTTTTAACTAATGTTTCCATTCTTTGTTTTATAACCCTTCCTGAGCTTTTTTTTATCATACCATGTTTTGAAATGTTTTTCATAGGACATAAAGATGAATATGGTCAAGGATGAGATCAAGAAAAAGTCATGAATTCTAAAACATAGAACTAGACAAGATTCTTTTTTTCAATAATTTTTATTTTGGGAAAATAATTGAAACTATGTTGAAGTGTCTAATTTTTAATCATTTGAGATGTAATAGTTATGTACTAATTATCTAAAACTATAAACCTGAAAAGATCCTTAATGTGAATTATTCATTTAATAAAATATTATGTAATGTTTTACGGTCAGGTACTTATTATCATGGTAGTCATGGTTCACTCACATGGGGATATTAGTAGTCTAGTTTGACACCCAAGAACATCTTAGTATTTCCCATGCGATAAAACCCATTACCCAATGCATTTGAGGGAGATATAGGTCTCATCCATCTCAAAATGAAATCATACAAACATGTGCCAAAAATTCATAAATATTTCTAGCATGACTCATGAAATGAAATTTGTATGATAAAAAACATTTCATATCATAACCAATGGAAAATTATAAAGGTTTCTTAATTTTTCTTCAAATGAATAACACATGAAAAGAATATAATTTCAAATGAATATAACATGTGTATGAGAAATGGGTTTCATAATAATAATTCCATAAAAACCTAAACCATTCAGTAATGAATATTTATATAACCATTGGATCATTTCTTAGAATGGAATGATTAACAACACTAGAAGACATATTATATGGTAAATAACCAAGAAAGATAGTTTAAAATCAATTCTGTAGTAAAATATGATTTTTTTTGTGAAAAAAATATTTTTAAAGGATAAAAACATATTGTAAAAAACTATTTTCAAAATGGACTAGAATGCATATAAATAAAGAACTAAAAAACAATTGGAAATTTTTTTCAATAAAAATATTTAATGAGAGATTGATAATTATTTGAAAACTATATTACACAAATACATATAAAAGGAGATAAAAAATTATTGGAAAAATATTTCCTTGAAAAAATATAAAAGGGTCCTGAAAAACATTTAAAAAATAATTTTTATGGTGAACTTATAAAATGATCTTGAAAAGGTTGTAAAACCCAATTTACAAGAATCTTATTTGAAAACTTATAGAGAATGATTAAAAAAATTTGAAAACCATTTATTTTAAAAACATTGAATACATACAGCAAATTATAGAATATATTTTTGAAAACTTTTTAACCTGAAAACATCTGAAAGATAATTGAAATGATTTTCAAAACTAATTCATTGAAAATATTTTGAAAAATTCTATTGAAATCTTGAAAACGTTTTGAAAACTCTTTCACTGAAATTTATTTGAAAACATATAAATAATGTATTAAATTTTTTTGAAATATATTTCCTGTAAAATACATTGAATCCTTATAAATAATTATTAATAATGTTTTTAAATCCATTATGAAAAAACAGCTTTTGAAAAATAATCGGATTTCTGTCCAAGAAGATAAATACAACGTGGTTTTTCTTATAAATATTTTATTAATTATATTGAGAACCATATAATGGAAAAATATAATAATACATTGATATATCCTTATTAAATTGAGGATATCAAAACAAATGAGTCTTCTTGAGATATGTATCATATGATGTCATCAATGAAAGCATAATCATAAACAATAACGATATGCAATGTGATTACATCAATAAACTCTTACACATTGTAACATGGGATCATACTCTCCATTTAAGAAAATGGAATAACATAAATATTTAAATATCATGAAAATTCTTTTATTCATGATAAAAAAGTAAAATATGCCTCGATAAATAAAGTATGTTCATTATGAAAAATGTTTCTATAAAAGAAGGAAAATTGATACAAAACTATCGTACTAATTTGGTTATTCTAGAAACATAATTCCCATGAAATAAATTTCATAGAATTGATAAGTAATTACTCATAAAATAATGAATAATAATAATATAATATGTTCATGGTCATTATATACAATACAAAAAATGAAGGAGTTGTGAACATTGAATGTATCTCATGGATATAAAAAGTAAGATAAAATATCCTTACCTCATGTCTTGACTATGCTAGTACTCATACAAACAACCTATATAAAAACAATATATATATTTTATTAAATATATAGAAACATATTATTCTGAAGAATAACATAGGTGATTTTATGATGAATTTATATTTACCTCTTGTTAACAATAGTACGTTACAGTTCAGTTTGGGTAATATTCGCTTTATTCCTCCCAAGTGTATTAGTTTGTTATATCATTGGTCCTTACACATATATCAAAATTTCCAGAAACTAAACCATTATACCAAAATAATCAATAATGATTGTATTTTTATTATTATAATCAATATAATTTTGATGTATGAAATTGAATGCACCGTTCATGGATATAGTGAGCTGTATGTTTGCATGGACGCGATTTCCATTTTTATTGTTGTAATAAATGAATGAATGAAAATTACATATATATATATATATATATAAATGTATATTTATATATGTTATAAGTATAATTGATTTATTATTTCTTATATATCATATTATTTAATTAAATATGCCTTTAATACATTCCATGTAGTGTGTGAATGAATCACATTGCTTTGAGTGGGTGATAGTCCACACATCCTCAAATTCAATTATTATATTAAGGGAAAAAGGTAAGTACAATGATATTTATTGTATAAGAATTACAGAATCCTAAATAAATAAAAATTATAATATACATGATATATAAACTCAGTTTATCATAATAATTTCTACCATGATAGGTGGTAATGTAAAAAGGAATAATCACTATTTAGTGAGGCTGTGGTTCACTGTACACGTAAACAATAGGTTTGTTACCCATTAGATTTAAGTGCCTACAAATCTAGGTATACAAAATAGTATAAAATATATTATTATATTTAGGATACTCGTGTTTCAATAAGTTCATGTAATATAGAAAGTGGAGCTGGTGGCGAATAAAAATAAAATGAAAGGGGTGTAAGAGAAGATATTGCCTCTCAATATGCTAACTCCTTTCGGTTTGAGCAAAAATGATTTATTGGATTGAATTAGGAAAAAAGTGAGTATTAAATGTGGAAATAAGGGATTGTAGTAATTTTATTTGTAATATATTTGATGAAACTAAATATTTTTATATGTATGAAGAGGAAGAGATGTGGATTCCCTTTATAGTGAAGGTAAATAAGACACTTGTAATTTTTTAAAACAATATAATTTTTCCCATGTTTCGACCTAAAAAAGTCATAAAACCCCCAAAAAAACTCAATAATTGAAGTTTAATTGAATACTTATTTTCATATAATGTTTTTAGTAAAGATTCTAGGTTGTTCAGGGTCTCAAATATAGGGTTTAGTAATTTTTAATTGAATTTTCATCTTAACTGTTGTAATTAATCTTAATCACATTCGGCAATAATTTTTTCAAAAATAAAAATTTACTTGACGAGATAGATAAAATTATACTTAATAAAATTTTAAAATCATTTATTTCAATTTATAATTATTTAAATGTCATTAATTAATTTAAAATTTATACCATAGATGGGTGAACAATACGAGATTTTAAATTAAATTGTTCGAATGTTTTTTAAGTTTCTTTACAAAATATGAAGGTGGAATTGATCTCAATTACCTAAATTAGATTCTTTGATAAATATATTATTAAGTTAAAATTTGAAAACAATTTAACATTTAATTTCATATTATAAATAATTAGATGCAAAATGAATTTTGACAAAAAATTCAGTATTTTTAAATATTCATTAAAAATTGAAACCTTATAGAAAAATACATAACTATTTTCCTATAATATCATTATTTTTTTTATTTAAATTAAGAATTTTATTTTTCATATATTAATTGTATAAAAAAATATTTCAATTTAAAATGACTTCTCCAATAAAAGGCGGTGAAACAACATTTATAATAAAATATGTTTTTAAACAACATAAAAAATGGATTATTCCAATCATAAGCCTATAAAATCCATTTAATGAATAAAAAATATATTTTGTTGAATATATAAAATATATATTACATTAATATCACAGAATAGTTGTATTTGAATAAATTTATTATGATAAATCATCTTTGTGACCATAGAAAATTAATATTTCATTATAAATTCCATCGAGTTTCATATTTTATTATAATTATTTTGTATCCAATGAATTCATATTATATTATATAAATATATATATATTAAAAATTTAGATAATACTATACAGAACCTCTAATTTAAAATCTAATTTATATCATATTATATTATATAATAATATTTTAATAATGTGTATTTTTTCTGTAAATATCGGTCTTGAGTGTTATACAAGCCATTAGAGAAAGGAATTATTTCATATAATGCATGCAATCCTCTCTGATCTGAATATAGAAGGATAAATATTTTTCTTCTTTTGTGCATGTTTAAATGGGTGTTTCATATAACCCATACCAAACATAGTCTGTTAATATAAAATAAACTATCCTTAGTAGGGTATAAAACAAAAAATATAAAAATGGTTATTTTATTTAGATAAAAAATTATTTAAAAAACCTCATGGTGTTACACTCTAATATAGTTTAACATGAAATAATTTATATTTTAATTCACATTCATGACAATGTTACAATTATAAAATAATTGGTTGACAAATTATTTATCATAATTCTTTTTTCATTCTAGAACTATGATCATCGTGAAAGGAAACTATGACTTTAGAGTAAATATTAGATTGTGAAAAAAATATATTTTTTACAATTTTGTGTAATGAAATTAATTATGGAACACATTTTTTGACCCATTTTAGATTAATTAAAAAATATATTCAATTTTCAATGAACTATTAGTTTAGATCATAATAATCTATCATCCCAAATTGTTTTCTAATTGTTAATCAGATCATTTTATTTTCTTCTTCATTAGTAGATATATTTTTTATTATTGTTGTTATTGTTTCATAGATTATTTCAAAATTTATATTATCTATATAATTCAACATTATAATTAAATAAATCAATAAAAATAGAAAGGTAATTTTTAATTAATGAATGCAGTCACTATCATACTATAATTTTTTATTGAATACTACCAATGTATTGATGAATAATAATATTTTTTCAAGGATAAAAATTTCAATGAAGGATATATTACCACTGATAATTTTTTTTGAAAATTCAAATGAATTCCTTGATTAGGGGTTTAAAGTTATGTTTGATCTGAAATAGATATCTAATGGAGATACACAGTAAATTGATAAAATTAATAGACTTTAAAAATTATTATTTTTATATAGAGAAAGATCTAGGGAAGGAATACATTACTATAAATATAATTATTAAAGAATAAATTATGGACGCATAAATAAAAGGAGATAATAGTGAATAAGTAGAGATATTTATATATAATTAAATTTTTTTATCATGATATTTTTGTAAATATGGTGGGAAGAAGTTATAATAGTGGAGTACTATTGGGGTTCATTTTTTCCATCATATGCTTTATCAATAATTATTTTAGTTTAAACACTATTTTTCATCCCATGGAAAGAATCAAAATATATCCAAGAAACAATAAAATATAATAAATCTAAAAGAGTAATAATTTAATATATTATTAAAGCTAGATCACATACTTTATTTAATAATCTTGTTTCATGACATAATGACGTAAGCAATGGATTAAAGACCTAAAAATATTATTCTATGAGGTATGAATATTTTAATTAAATTATATATAAATACCTTTAGAAGTTATTATTTTGTGAATTATGATAGTTACTGATTCTGAACCTCACACATTTTTTAACTCTAAACGAATTGACCTTATTCTTAAACTATTATATAAATTTTTCTTGTAAAAATGAATGGATACTAGAAGAATTAATGAAATTGTGAAATAACCAACTCTCTAAAACATTTAAGGAACACAATTAATATCAATTCATAACAATTATTAATGAAAATATGCTACATAACAGAGGTAATTATTAGGTTTATAATATTTTTAAGAGATTATATTACTATATATCAAATAAATTTTTTATTTGTCTCCCTCAATTGTAAAAATTTGGGGGAAATGTTAATTTATTTATATGTAAGGGGTCAAGGGAATATAATTTTTAATTTTTTTTTCATGAATGACCTAGAAATTATTTTAATTAAACAAAATTTATACATTTTTCAAATACATGAATATTCTAGATAATAAATGATGATGTCATTAATGACAATTTCAAAATTCTATATTTGTAATATAGTTTTGATTTAGGTATAGTTACTTTTGATATGATTTTAATTGTTAATTTAATAAAATAAAATTTCATTTAGAATAATTTTTATTATTATTATATATGAATAGACTAAATATTATTTTATTCTAATTATTGAGTGGTACATTTTACCATCACTTATATATTATTAGTCAAACAAACATTTATGGGAGATTCTATTATATGGATGACTTATAAAACCCTTCAATTTTTATTATGAGATCATAATGATTTGAAGACAAATTAATAAGATGTAAGCCATATAAAAAAAATTCTCCTCCCGTTTCCTCATGATACAGCCCTTTTCTAACACCTTGATAGTTTTTCAATTATTTTTTTCGAATTAATTTAACCACTGGAATATTTTTGATTTTAAGCATCATTGAAGATCGTTTATTTTATATTATAGTATTATGTTTGTGTTACATTATGTAAAACATGATGTTAATAATGCACTGAAATGAAATATAAATATTATCTTAATCAACACAGAACACCATGGATAACTTGCATTACATGAAACAATTTATATCATCAATGGATTGTGCAACACATAAAGCCGTGTTTTATTTAACTATAGTATATCATTAAAATGTTATTACATAATATAATATGATATTTTTTACCTATTACATTAGTGGTTTTTAATAATATCCATTAATAATATTATATATATGTTATATATTTAATAAGATATTTTTGTATTCATTAAATATATTTTATGGGCATAATATAGGAACAAACGCAATATTATTCTTATAAAAATATTATTTTATAAATGTAGTTTTATCAAATTTTAATGACGAACACATCATAAATCACAATTTCTGTACTTTTATATGCATAATATTTTAGAATAATCATAATATTTTTATGTGAAATAAAAAATGTTAACGACAATTATTTTGGGTATTTTTGAGTTTGGAATCTTTTTTTAATGAATTGTTACGAATGTTCAATTTTAATTCAACCCATATTTTCCATTTTTAATTATAAGGATAAATTATTATTTAATGTTGTTTAAATATTTAATTAGATAATATTTTTATCAATTAATATAAATTATTTAATTGTAAACAATTTCACAATGACTTTTGAGATAAAAACATAGAAAACACTAGAATGTTTTTAATTAAAAAATTCTATTGTGAACTCGACTACAAGATTAATTGTCAATTAATTTATTCCACACACATGATAGGAATTTAGAAAAATAGCTTTCATATTTAGTATTTGAATAATTTATAATTTTGACTAATTTCAATATAGTTGTTTTCTAAAATTAATAATGAAAATAATTATAAATAATTACATCGGTTAATGTAAAATTATGCTTGACTATGGACTAAAAGATAAATATGAGACCCAATATGACCTATAAATTTTTCAAAAACACATTTTCAGGCCTATAAAATTAAATTTAACTTCCAATTTTTATGTTTTTTGTGTTTTGGTGACTTTTTTTATTTAAAATCATGTGTGCACCTATCTTCTTTTTATAACATCCAAGTGTGTCCTCTTCCATACCTATGAAAGAGAACCACCCATCTAACTTCATCACACCTCTCAAATATGTTAGTTTCAGAAAAAATATACCCTTTTAAATTCCAAAAATCCCTCTATTTTTCATAGAATCATCCCATATATAAAAACTATATCCAAGGAAGCCTTTTGGATAAAACCAAAAAGAGTTACATGATTAAGGCTTAATGCCTTATTTGAAGTTCCTCTCTTTCATTTTACTTCTTCATCCCCTCTAATATATTCATTTCAGTACATTATAAAAAAACTAGTATCCAAAATATTATGGTAATTATTTTGATATGTTTTCAACCTACAATTACACACACCTCTATCTAATGGAAAATGAATATACAGTTTATGTGTACGATGAATTACCACCTCACAAAATGATGATTGTTAATTTTTCATTTTTCCAATTATCATGGTGGAAATATTCATGGAATCTATATTTATATATGTTATATTGTATAATTATTAATTATTTTTGGTTCATTATTCATTTCTAAAATAAACAAATTTTTACTGTCGATTTTTTGTTAATATGATAATTTCGATTGAGGAAGTGCGGACTACAACCCTTTAAAATCGATGTAATTCCTTCATAAAAGATATGGAATAAATAAAGGATGGTTTTAATGAATTTATATGATATAAAATACATTATAGTTATACTACAATGATATTATATATATAGTCCACTTTGGTTTTTCGTTAAATACAAAAATAAAAAACAGACCCCACATTAATGCTTGCAAATAATTTAAAATCTCCATGAATGGTGTATTCCATTTCATACATATATATTATATTTTTTAATATAATTAACATAAATTGAATAAAAATGATATATATATCATGTTTAAAATCTAAAATCATGATATATGTATAAGGACCTAATATATAATAAATTAATACACATGCGAAAAACAAAGAATATACTACCTAGCGTGAAACCTTAATATAAGATAGTTAAAAAGAGTATAATATAACATCATAAAAACAAAAATACGATATTAAATAGTATAATATGATTATTTAAAATATTTATAATAAAATTTTATTTGTTATACTAAGGGTTTTAATGAGCATGAGAAGTGTCGAGGCACAATGTAAGGGGATTTCATCTCACTTTTTATATCGATGAGATACAGACAATTTTCTACAATATTTATTTTTGTATGGTGTATTTAGTGCCCATGATTATATTATAAGTATATTATACATATATTTAATTTTATTCCCATTTTTCATAGGGATATTTATTTCATTGGGTTTTAGTTTCAATATATCACAAATCTGTAATATAGTTTTGTCTCAATTTTCTATCTTTGATACACATGTATTGTTATGCACCTGAATTCTCCTTAACGGTGTATATACTTACAATATACATGTAATATATTGAGAATTATTCTTTTCGTAGTATTTTAATCATCATTATATTTCACTTTTTAACACTGATATTTGGATCCTATATTAACATGATAAAGGAGTTTGTTGAGAGAATCATACTGCCATTCAATATTGTTATCATTTATGAATTTTTTGATGAAATGTTATAATCTATATCTATTGTAAATACATGTATTTTAGTTTCCTATAATTATTAATGATTTATTCATATAATGGATCCATTTTTCCACTGCGTGGTTCATATGGTGGTTAATAATGAGTTTTTAAGATACTCTATCATTTCCCACTCTTTGGTCAGAATTCTATGATCCATTAAAAAATTTTCTTCTATAAAGTGTTCCCAAGAAAATTATACTATTGTATAATGATATATAAAATATATTTTTACCATTTTATCTTTTTCCAAATTTCCAATGGAATATTCGTGTTACGTTTCCAAAAAAGGAATTTTTCAATCATTTTTATCATGCAAATGGAATTTTCTTTTTACCTTGTATGACATGTATAAATTTATCCTCCATAAGTCCTTTTATTATTTCATTTTATGATTAATGATTTATTTTTTATGAAAAAATTTAAATATATTTTCAATGAAAATCCTTTGAATAGTTTTTGAAGATTGTTTTATAAATTTTCAAGGAATTGTTTTTCAATATGTTTTCAGGATTCTTTTGTAATTTTTCATGAAAATTGGTTTTAAAAATTATTTAATACCTCATTTATATGTTTCAATGTGTATTTTAAAATAAGTGGATTAAAATCCTCTTAAATATCTTGTTATTCATTTTCATAGAAAATATTTTCCAAAATGTATTCAAGATTCCTTTATAAGTTTCATGTAAAATAATTTGGAAAATTATTTCAAATTGGTTTTATATGTTTTCAAGGAAAAAACAATTAAAAAATATTTAAAGTTCTATTTATAACAATTAATATTATTTTCAAAGAAAATAATTTTCAAATTGGTATATTTAGTCACAATTATTCTTCATTGAATAATGAATACATTCTTCAAGAAACATTTTTGAGAAGTATTTCAAAAATATTTTCCATCTAAAATTAAATATGTTGATGTAAATCATGCCCATATAGGAAAAAATTTAATGATTAAACTAATATTTTTTTATTAATTTCTTATGCGTAATGTCATTGTCATTATTATACCTTTTTATCTTTCATGACATATGTTTTGAATTAAATGATTAATAAAGCAGTATCTTTTTCCATAGAATATGATATGTTTACATGTTTATAATACCCATTTCATTGAATGGGTTAGGATATGATTATTGATGATCATGTGCCCCATGTGTGTAGGATATAATTATGATATGGGTGGGTCTTATATCTCCCCCATTGAATTTGATAAATAATTATATCTCATGAAGTACACATGACTTGAATGATAAATGGATTTGGTTCAGCATTACCAAGATATAAGATGAAATGATCTCAGTTTTCTATTACATGTAAATAATGGTAAATGAAATTAGTTCATTATTATAGGGCTGAAATGAGGAGAGAACATGGTCCAGTAATACATGGAAGGAAGAGGACTTAAACCCAGTTTATTAAAAGATGTTGTCCATGATGATGGTCTCAGCATAAATGCCTCGACAATTATAGAAATCATTATATATACTTATGTGTATTCCATAATTCCATGTTTTAATCCTATGTAATGTTTTTAGGAATAATTCCATTTTATCATTATGATTCATGTATTACAAACTACTAAGATTGATTACATAATTCATGTATTAGATCTTCGATATATAGTGCATGATATTTATTTTCATGATCATTTTCTCATACCCTTATGATCGTGATTATTCTAACATATCTCCCTTTTTTACCCTTATTGGTAGTTTAATCTCACAAAAATTTATGTTTCTATACCTCATTTATGAATATATGTATTATTATTGATGTGTCTAAGAAGGTATCTAGTTAGGAATATCCTAGTGGGAGATAATGTCAATCAGTTCTCTATTAGTATGTGTGTTTCAATGTTTCCAATCATACTAGGCTATTATGGTCAGTGGGAATCTATTGTATAATGTTTTAGAAATTCCAGAAAAACTATTAAATTTTAATTTTTTAAAAATAATGGCTCTCTATAGTTCGTATTAGAGAAATGGTTTAGTTGACCATTTGAAACAAGGATGAGAAAACATTAGTGATTTCTCTTGGAATTTTTCTATGGATACGTATAGTAATGTATATTAAGATAAGTATATTTATGAGCTAATATTTAGGAAAATGTCCTATAATGTTAGTAAATTATAGAGTGAGTGATTTGCTAAAAATATATCCTTGTCTTCATTATACAAGTGGTTGTGGCTCTAGCACAGCTGTACCTTTGGGTAAGAACTCAGACAAGATGTTCTGGTCCTAAATCTGGGTAATATGGTTCACAAAAATAGGCCTTGTTGCACACCCAGTTTTTCATTCTTGGGGGAAATTCTTTGAAAATTAAAAAACACTTCAAATATCATCATGAATTATTTAAATATAAAATTTCTATAAAAAACCTTGGATAATCCCAGGATGTCATAGATTAATGATGTGGTCATGGTTTAGACATCCTATAATTAATTGTTTTCATCACTATGCGGTCTCCTAATATGATGAGTAATGAACGCACTACTAGTTTTAGTAAAAGGAGCTAATTGGATGAAACATGATTAATACTAAATGTGATATATGATTTACTGATCGAAAATTAAGTTGGATGATCACTTGATTGAATGATGTTTTGATCATGCCTAATCAGTTTTCAATGAACATGATTATCAATATGTATCTTATCATACTCTCAAACTCATCAATGATGAAAAAGAATGTGTTTCTTATGATTTCAGTTAATTGGGAAAAATGAAGAATGAATATTATTTTTGTGTGTAGAATTTCGAATGAATCACCTAAATGAATGACTAAGATGAACATGCAGTTAATTTGACAGTGGAAAAAAAGGGCACTATGAAATTGACTACAATCGAAAAATAAAGGGTTCAATTAATGAAATGATTGAGAATATTTGCCTCCCTAAGACATTATAAAAGAATTTGTGTTTTTAGTGTGGAGTAAATGGTCATTATGAAACTCAATTTCCCCAGAGGAGAAATCTTAACAAGGATCAACATGGTGGAATGAGTAATGGTTATATTGCTGATGATTAATTGCCTACATTTGAAATGTTAAAGGAAAAATGTATTATAAAAAGGTCGCCTTATCAATATATTAAGGATGAACTAATCCATGTTTTTATGTATTTTAATTCCATAATCATGAAAAGTGAAATATATAATGTTTTTTTGATTAGGTTTTTCTCTAAGGATTTACATGAACACGGTGAATGGTTATGATGAAATAGAAAAGTGATATAATGGTAATGGGATATCCCTGGAAAATACATGATTGTGGGAATGATAACCATTAACATGTTCTTTTTTTGTGACAATTTTTTTGGTTAACTATATGTGGGATATAGAAAAGTGTATTGGAAGTTACTTATTAACTTGGAACTAATTAATGACTTATTGGAATATATTTTATACTTTCATGGATGATGATTAAAACACCCTTAACTTATGTAATATATCATGTAATATATGGAATAAGGAAAAATTACTATTTCACAAATATATTTATGGAAATTCAATTAGTTACCATGATTTAAGTGAATATATGATGTTGGTATTCACATATTTTGAAGGTGAAAACTATGATATACATTTTTATATATGGGGATTAAATGTTAATATTATTTTGTGACATTCTTTCTAATGTTTTATATTTTCAACATTCAGATGGGTTATATGGTTAACCATGTATAGAATGATTATGTTAAACTTTAGATGAGGTTTTTGAGAATAATGTATTGTCTTACCACAAGATGATTTATGCATATTAGATATCATTTTACAGAGACAATTTTTTATCATAACTAATGACATATTGGATGTCATATCATTATTCTTAAGAGATGTTAGTGCATCATGAGTGAAAACAACATCTTCATTTTTGGAGATTGAGGTTAAGTGGAGCATGGAACAAAAAAGGATGAGGTTATCCTAAAATCAAACAAGTATATCATTTTATAAAAAAAATGAAATATAGAAAAAATGGATCCTTAAACCAGAAAATGTTTTCCCAGTACTTTTATTTTTGATGAATATGATTGTCCCTTAGTTAACCATGTATTTATGGATTTAGGATTTTTTACATTCTCCTGAAAATGTCCTCTATCACTAACCATCATATAACGATCATTATAATTCGCTTCCATGTCTATTGTTTCATTTTAATCCAATGTTCTCCAATATGGAAACTCAATTATATGTTAATTTGGGTAACCATATTTTTTGTCAAACTTTCCCATTTTAAAGATAGGTTATGCATTATTTTATTCAAGATGGGTTTCTATGAGTGGAATTTTCAATTATCAATCCATTGATGACACATATGGATTTTTATGGAGAAATAAATTTTAATAGGGGTATAATTTTACATGACGAGATTTTGGAAATTATTATTTTTTAATTAATTTATCCTTTTTGATTTAATTTTATGAAACCCTGAATATATGTTATTTTATATTAAATAACTATGATGGGGATTAATTACATGAATGATTGTGTTAATAGTGAAAAACAAGAAACATAAACTTAATATTTCTCTATATGGAACACAGAGGTTATCTTGCATTACAAACAACAATGAGTTTCCTCAATTGCTTGAAAAACACAAAAGACAATGTTTTTCTATAATAATATTTTATCATTAAAATGTTAGTACGTAATATAGTTAGATAGAATATACCTATTAAATTAATATTTGTGAATAGTATTTACTAATATAGTAAAATATTTTCTATACACTATATAATATTAATTCATAGGTAACTAATTAATTATTAAATTTATTTATTATAAAAAGAAATATTATTTTTATCATAAATTTGTTTAACCATAATAATATAAATTAAATAAAATTAGTTTGTGATATTAATGTAATATATATGTAATATATTCAATAAAATATTTTTTTATTCACTCAATTTATTTTATACAACTAAGATATGATAAAAAAAATTAACAAAAATAAACATATTTTATTAATATTGATTTACTTTCTTTTCAGGGAGACCCCATATTAAATACCAAATAAATAAATTATATATATATATATAATATGTAAAAATAAACTTTACATTTTAATTATAAATATTAAAATTAGGTTAAGATGTTTATTTAGTATTTTTTTATAATGATTCATTTTTAAATTAATAGTTAAAAATATGGGATTTTAATTCATGACTGATTTTTCATTTAACTTATTTATAATGATAAATTATAAAGTAATTTAGTTTAATATTTTTATAATATAATAATATTATATATTAATATAAATTACTTAATTTTAACCAATTTCACATCATGATTTGATTTAAAAGCATATCAAACTACTAAATGTTCTTAATTTAAAAAAAATCTGCATTGTGAACCTGAATATAAGATTACTTTGATATTAATTTATGAAAATCATGTGATTGGAATTTGGAAAATTTATTCAATATTTGGAATCATACTAATTTATAATGTCTAATAAGCTCAAATCAAATTTTGAACAAAATAATTAGTTAAATTAAATAAAATTAATTACATCGGTTAAGGTAAAAAATAAAATTATGTAACGACTAAACCATAAATTTCTCAACCAATCCAACCTATAAAACCCCCCCATATCAATTTTTTCATTTATTATCCATGAAAATTAAATTACCTAGTTTCTTTTTGGGTTTTTTTACTTTTTTATGTAAAAACGTTTTTATACCTAACATGTTTTCAAAAATGCCAAGTGTCTCCTTTCCCTTCCCTATAAAAGGACACCACATGTGCCACATCTTCAAACCTCCCAAAACTATTTTTTTAAGACAGTATATACCCAATACAATTCATAATGTTTCTAAATTCATCCTACATTCCATACCTTTAGGAGAAGAAAATACTTCGAAGCCTTTTGGCACAAATAGAAATTTGATACCCAATTAAGAGGTAACAACTTCTCTCTAGCACCTTTATTTTATTTCCCTTCTCCACCCCTCCACTCTCTTTATTTCATGAATTTTATGTAAATAATATATTCCTAATATACAAGGATGTTTATTTTATTTGTTTTAAATCAAAACATATACTCTCCTCAATCTAATGGGTAAAAACATAATATTTATGTGTACAACAAATTACCAGCTCACTAAATGATGATTGTTCATTTTCCCATTACCACATATCATTGAAACAATTTTAATGGAAAACATATAAATATATCTTATATATTATATTTATTATGTATTAAATATTTTATAATATTTTTCACAAGACATATATTTTTACTTACCATTTTTTTAATAAGATAATATCGTTTGACGTGATGTAGACTACAGCCACCTCAAAGCTGAGTGATTTGTTCAAACAGCACATGGAATGTATTAAGGAATATTTTAATAAAAATATATGATATATATATATATATATATATATTTCTATTTATATTTTATTTATATTATGTATTTATATAAATATATGTCATTTTATTTCTTTCAATCAATATGACAAAAAAATGGAAACAACGTTCATGCATAGGCACGACTTACCCCTTTTGTGAACGGTATATTCCATTTCATAATTATATATTATAAATATTATTATAATACAAATATATGGAATATAAATTATATTTTTATCTTTTTTAAATTATTTAATCATGATATATGTATAAGGACCAATGATATAATAAATTAAGACACATATGAAGAAAAAAGCATATATTACCCAATGTGAAACATTAACATAGTATTGTTAACAAGAGGATAATATAAGGTCATAGGAAAACCATATACTGTATTATATACAATAATATGGTTGTTTTAATGCTTTTCAATAAACTTTTATTTATTATATGGGTGGTTTTAATGAATACTGTTAGAGTCAAGACTTAAAGATTGTGGATTCAATCAAACAATTTATTTCTGTCAGATACTTGGTATGTTCGATAATATATTCTTTTATGTTTTTTATATATTACCAATTATTATATTATATTAATATAATACATAAATATATGGGTATACAAATATCGAATTTATGTAATTTATTTCATTGGGTTTTTTTTCTAAAAAATTTATAAAAAAATGGTAACATTGTTTTGTCTGAATTTTCCTTCTTTGAGACTCATGTTTTTTATGCACCAAAATTCTCTATAGAGGAGTATATACATAAATTTTACATATTATATCATGATTTAATTTAATTAATTATCTTTTATGATTAATTTAATTTCATTTTAAAAAATATAGTGTGTGATCCCAAGTTACCATGTTATAATACATTATTGATAAAATCATGTCACTTTTTAAGATTGTCCTTGTTTATGCTTTCATTGATGAAATATTATTATCAGCCTATCAAAAAATCGAATAATTGTATTATCCTATGTTTATTATTGATTAATTAATATATTTATAACATTTATTACACTCTTAGGAATATAAGCAAGTTATGAAATTATTTCAAAGAAACCGAGACATTACCCGCTATTTAGACAGAAATCATTACTCAGTTAAAATAGTTCTTATAAAATGAGTTTCATATAATTTTATACAATTACCCTATGGTTATTAAAATAAAATTTTAATATTTTTTTTTTGAATTTTTTTTAAAGGAATATTCTTGTCACTTTCTAAACAGGGAATTTTCTAACTATTTTAACATAAAAAAGTTTGTTCTTTATACCTCATACTATAACTATATATTTGTGCTCCAGAAATCCTTTGAAGTTTTATTTTAATATTTAATGGTTAATTTTTGATAAATTTTTTAATTGATATTTTCAAATAAATGGTTTGGAAAATAATTTCGAGCTTCTTTATTATGTTTTGACAGAATTTTTTTAAAACATTTATTTCAATATTCTTTTATATGTTTTCAAGGAAATGGTTTTCAAACTAATTTTGAGTCTCATTTATAAGATTGAAATATATTTTCAAATAAATGGTGTTAAAAATTTGTTGATATTCCTTTTTAATATTTCATTGAAAATTATTTTCCTAATGGTTTCATGCTTCTTTTATAGGTATTCAAGGAAATTTAATTTTAAATTGTTTTCAATCATATTATATAAGATCTCAGTTAAATAGTTATAATAATTATTTCAAGTATTATTAATAAGTTTTAAATTTATATTCTATGAAAAATATTTTCAAATGGTTTTATGTATTAAAAATACAATTTCATATAGGAATTCATGTTTTCTTCAAGAAATTTTTTTGGAAGACATTCGAAAATTATTTTACATTTAAGATGACATCTATTGGTGGAAATAATTCACTTCTAGGAAATGATATAATTATTCCACTCATATTCATTTTATAAATGGGTTATGCATAATGTCATGCTATGTTTTATGCATATTTCTCATTCACATGTTATAATTTTAATAAACATATTATGATACGAATATTTTTTTCCATAGGTTATGATATTTTTACATGTTTATAAAACCCATTTCATTTAATGGGTTATAATATTATTATTTATTATCTTATGCCACATGTATATATGATTTCATTATGAGATTATGGGGACCTATATCTCTCATAAATACATTGATTATGGATTTATATATAATGATATAAACATGGATATAATTGGAAAATGAACATGATTAATAATTATAGGATACAACTATGAAATGAAATCGGTTTATTATTACAGATATGGAATGGGAAATTAACACTGTGAATTATTAAAGGGTTGGAATAATGAGTAAAATTAGTTCAGTAATACAGGGTTGGAATAGGTTGTGAACCCTATTTATTAAAGGAATTTTTACACTATGATGGTATATAAAGTAAGGCCTTATGTATAATTTAAATCATTCTATATTCATATGTGTATTAAATAATTCCATGTTTTGTTCCTATGTTATTATTTCATGTCTTATATCCATCATTTCTTTATTATTCAAGTCTAATGAATTTCCAATATTTATTCCATGATTCATGTATATAATCTATTTTATATAGGGAATCTTCCTCAATTTTTATGATTATGTTCTCATAACCTTATCATCATGATTATGATCACATATCTGCCTTGTTTACCCTTAGTGAGATTTGGGATCACCTATATTTATATTTCAATCCACATGTGGTGAAGAATTTTATTATGTTGGATGTGTCTATTATGGGTGCTAGTCAGGAGTTACCAAATGAGAGATAATGAATCACAAAAACATATTAGTGTTTTGGTTTACATGTTCCCAAGGCAAAATACTTATACATGGTTTAGGAATCTATTTATATGATGTTATAACTATATCACAAATGTTTTGTAATATTAATGTTTTAAAAGAGATGGTCTCTATACCATGAATTTTATCTTTTTTACATGACATAAAAACCATTAAATTCTATATATAAATCAGCATTATTAGATTAATTTTTTAACTAACTAGACATAATGGTAAGGATACATGAAATTAATAGTTCTTAAAATACATAATAGAGTTATTAGTAATTAATTTAGATTAATTTAAAAAAAATGAAATATATTTTTAATCATTTTATTATTTTTTGTACTTTTCAACAAACCAGTGGTAGTTTTTTCTTAAAATGATTCCTATAATTTTTAAAAAATATGTACAAAAAATGAAAAAATTATTAAAAAGTTAGAAAATGAGAAACTGTGGATTGAACCCTATAAGGACTCATTACCACTTATTATTTTACCTATTAGAATTATATTTTTTAGAGATTGATGGTGGGTATCTATATACTAATTGGTTTTTTTATCAAGGCATTGTGACCATTCATTTCTCAAATTCCATTAATTATTGGGAAAGTGAAAAAATAATTTTAAAAATCTATGATATTTTTCAGAATATATAAATATCATGTTAATATCCAATATAGATGAAAAATACGAATTTGGGGATGATATCATATAAATGGGTATAGGGAGATTCTATCAGTAATTTGTCAAACTTTAATATAATTCATTTCAGATAATGAATTCAATCTCCATGTTCAGCATTTGTTATAAATTTTTATATCACTACCTTTAACCATTATCCTTAGTGAAATTACAACAACAATAAAAAGTCCTCATGTATTGTTGGAATAAATTTTATAGTGATATTTATATTTACATCAAGGATAATTATTTGATAAATTTACATGTGATTAATAATAACTAAAAATAAATGAACTCGAGTGATTAGTGAATTTATTCATAGGTGAGGAATATCATAAGGGGTAGATTTATTTGTTAGAGGTTGATAAATTTCAATGAAACATAATAGTTTTCTTGTAGTGATCCAACATAGAAAGGCAAAAGCCGGTGTGTACTACCATTACATTCAAATGATTACATGTAATCAAACCTAGAGGGAACTAAGAGTTTATTAGTTAATTTAAAAAAACATAGATAAGTCTTTTATAGAAAATAAATTCACTAATTTCAGTATAATTATATTATTTCAAATAAAAAATTATTTCATCTAGAATATCCTTGTATATGACTCTGAGAAAACTTTTTAGATGTTTGGGGGTAGAAAAAATTGTTTTCTGACCAAATTCTCAATAATGGTAATGTATTGGTAATAAAAAATGAATAAATTGGAATTAATCATCATGGTAATTTAAATAACAGATAACAAATTCCATTCAAATAACTAGATAAAAAATAAATATGGAAATGTATGAAAAATAATCACATAACTTTTTATCAATAAATTTATAATTTAATGAAACCATAGATATATTTATGTAAAATATCTTCGATATGTAATAACTGAATTAAAATAATGGAAATTCTTAATTATTAGATTTAATATCTATGGAAACTTAAATCCTATACGATCATGATCCATCCACTAGACTATTTAAAAATATGGGTAGAACCCCATCGATTCAGTCGGGAAACAAACTCTAAGGATTTGTATTGAATGAATTTCATCTCATAAGACTTCAAATTCCTCATGGGGATTACATTAACTGGTCCCCAAATCATAGATAATTCCATAAACGGTCCCCAACCCATGTCTTTCATGTCCTAATAATTCCTCATATTGAATAAACAATATGACTTGTCAAATATCTATACTACATGAAGGATACAAATTTATCAATAATTCCTATACTAATCAACTAAATTTGAATGTAAAAATCATATTAAAATGATATAAAATTTACCAAAAAATCATTTCGATGAATAATTATATTGATAATTAGAATAAATTCAATGATAAATGATGATTGGAAATTAAATGATTTAAAGGCTCTAAAAGGAATCATGGAAGTAATGGTTAATACTACCCTTGACCTAACAAATCCTAATCTATAAATAAGAGCAATAAGGGTTATTTCAATATAATATATACCTATTTGTGATTAAATAAAGAATTATTTTATTAATTTATTGAAATACTATATAAATATTTTAAAAACATTCATTAGGAAAATATGTTTTTCATATTCAAATGTATTTTGAAAGTATTTTTCACTAAAAATATATTTTGAAGCATTTTATTTACAAATTAACATTTTACACTTATAAAGGAAACATTAAAAAATGATAGCAGGAAACTACATACATGTCATACAAGGAAAAAAGAACATTTCTTTAGCATAGTAAATGTTTAGAAAATGCCTTTTTTGAAAGTGGGAAAAATATTTTGTTGAAAGAATTAGTATAAGATAAAAAGGTTAAAAATAACATTATAGAATCATGTTAAGAATTATAAAAAGTTGAAAAAAGCTTAATAAGACGTAATGATTTTGAAGAAAACCCATTTATCTGAGTAATGGGATAAAAGAAGTCTTGGTTTATTAAAAACATTTTCTATAGAATTTCATAAACCAAAGAGTTTAAAATTGTACTATTACTTGAAAAATTTCATGAATAATCATATAAGGGTAAAATGGAAGGGACTATAGAAAAATGGTCATGTAATTTCCTCAAAATAAAAATTAAATATAATTAAAATTATTCAATAGGAAAATAAACTCTTAAAATTCCAATGTGTCGCAAAACACGTAGAAAAAGATTAAATTATAATCCTCGTTAAGGAATAAAATTAAATTAATGTTTTAAATACTAGGAAGATAAATGGATTAATGATATAATATATCAAAATTTGTAGTAAATAACCCACAAAAAATAAGTAATTGGTGAACATGAAATTTATCTCATGAATCTAAAAAGTGAGATTAAAATACATTACCTTGCATATGATTTGTGTTGTGTGTCTTTATATTGTGGAATAATAAACTTATGTTAACTATTTACATTTTTGAGATATATTTTCTTATTTATCATAACATTTATTTAACTTATAAAAATGTTTTATAGAATTAATTAATGATTAATTTTATATATGGTGGATTGACTAAATTTGGTTTATGTGTCAAAAACAACTTCTGTAGGTCAACAATCATCAAATGGGCCATAATATAACATTCCAATAATAATAATCTTGACCCAATTATTATAATTATGTGTAAATTATAATTTTAAAACCAACATTTAAATATGTTTATAAAAAATGATCCAACGTTTCAATCATTGAGATGGTAGGCCGTATGTTTACATGAGTAACGTTCCAATTTTTCAGTGATCGTTATAGAAAAGGGGTAAGTAACACTATATCATTTCATAATTATATTTATATCATTTCAAAAATGTTATTTAATCTTATTTACATAAATACATAACTTTTGTTATGTAAAAGGAATCAAATCATGTTGACATGAAAGAAGTGAACATGTCTACAATCGATATTATCACTTTATAATGAGTGAAATGGTAAAAAATAAAATTATATACATTATATTCAAAGAATGGTAATAATTTAATGAATATTATATATATATTATCCATTTTCACATATGTTCAATTAAAACAATCCTTTAATCATTCCAGGTATCGTGTGATTGAACTATACTACATTTTCGAGGCGGTAGTCCACACTCCTACAAAAGATGTTATCATATTTATGAAAAAATGGGATGTATAAGGTTATCTATTATAAAATAATTACAGAATAATAAAGAAATTATATTTACAATATATATCATATATAAACGTTGTTTTATTCATAATTCATGACAATAATTGGTGGAAAAGTAAAAGACAATAAACATTGTTTTCTGAGGTGCTAATTCACCATACAAATAAACAACAAATTCTTTAACCCTTAGATAGAGGTGTGTGTATGTGTATATAGAACCCATATAATAATAAAATATCATTATATTTAAGAAGGTATTGTTTTTATATAATAATGGAATAAGGATATTTTAGGTAGTGGGAAATGTAAATAAATCCAAAGAGCATAAGGGAATATGTTAACTTTTAATTGAGTAACGCCTTTTGGTTTCACCAATTGATTCCATGGATAGATTTATGACTATGATTAGACCTATAGGTTTAGTGTGTTTATTTTTACCCAACATAAAAAATCCATTAACAAGTCTATAAAAAAAATTCAGCAGTAAGAAATCATTAATAAATATAGCATGGTTAAAAGATGAAAAAAATTAACAACACTGAAAAGAACTATAAAAAATACCCTTTAACAACAATTTTTATGCCCTATTAAAGGCCCCCTTTACCATCAATAACTAACTTCTAATAATTTACCTACTAATAAAGGGTATAAAATGTTTTTTCCTGCCACAACTACACCCCATTACCAGCGATACCCACCCCACCCCATTCTCAACAGTTCCCCCACCCCACCCATTCATCAGTGCATCCCCCGCGACACCCCTTCATTTATGCTTCCGAAACCCAATTATCATCACTTTATATGATATTAGCCTTTTTCACACATCCCTTCCTCTAGCGAGTTTCGATCCTTATACATCTAAGATATGCCCCAGTGCATTTACCGCTCCAATATTTTATGTTGTTTTACATTTTATGATATATCAATATATTTATGTATATTTCATCACCTATTATATATTTATATTTATATTTATATATATATATATTTTTATATATTTATAAATATTTTTTGTATGTAAATATGTTAAATTATTTATTTATAAAATTAAATATATATGTGTAAATATATAAAATATACATATATTGTTATATATTTGATAATAAAATATATTAAATAATTAAAAATGATAAAATTTAAAGTCAATAGTATCAATATAAAGGTAAAACTTGGTAATTAATTCTGTACACAAAAATATGAGAAAATTATACTCAAATAGATATGGAGTAAAATCCATTGAAATTTAAAAAAAATGGGGTACTAAAACTAAAAAATTCTCTTTTGGAGGGCTTATGCAGATTTTTTCCTTGAAAATTGAGTCATATGGTCACCTATTATCACTAACATATACAGGTTCTTAAAAAATTGGATTTGATATGTGGTAGAGGACAAATAGACTCCAGGATAATAAGTTATGATCATTTGAAGTTTGAGTTACGTTTTCAACTTATTTTAGATCTTTTATTATTATTATAGTTTACTTAAAAGTGCTATTAAATTATTATTAATTAGTAATAATATGAAAATTATTAATTATTAATATATTTTTAGTTATTTTATTATCCAATTCCAGTAAATATTTTATATATTTAGTGTAAATAAATGTTTAATTTATTTAAATCATATTTTAAAAAAATATATTATATTTTAATCAATATAAATATATAAATATACAAATATATTGTAATAAATGAAGTATAATTCATTTGAAGTATGAATTGATTATCACTTTTAAAAAAGTACTAATATAGGTCCTCCATTAATGGGGATTTTAATTTCACTTAAAGACCCACTACAAGAGTTATAACAAATCATTGTTCAACATCCCCTTTAATAGATAAATTTTTGGCACTAACATATAGAACATTTAAATAAATTTATAGGTAGTGCTGGATAAACCCATTTATAAAGTAGTGTGAGGATCCATTTGGCATATCACAGTTGATAAGAAGTTTTATTATATATGTGTGGAAGTACAAGGGGAGAAGCTTATTTTATTTTGGAGGAGGAGTGGAACTCTTGTAAATTTTGAAAAATGGAATACGACCCATGTTATTCACACTAAAATTGGTTCTAATAATGGTAAAAATTCAATACATGTGAGGATAGTTTCTATATATTACCATAATATATCTTTATGGATAGTTTCCAAGCCATATGATCCTATGAGTTTAAGTTATACTCTCTTATTAAGATTAATTTCACTTTAATCATTGAAATTAATTTCATCTTTTTTCACTAATTTTTGGGGTAAAAAACTATGCTTACTTTATTAGAAATTATAAATCATTATTATTATAAATTTGGAATCTATTTTTCAAAATTCAAGTAAAACTTGTTTCATAGATAAATTAAATGTAATCCCTCTAATTTGAAGAAAATTTATAGTTTAAATATAAAAACGCTCAAACAGTTACTATATTTTCAATTCCAAATTCAATGATAAATTGATTCCAATCAGATTCATCTGATTAATAAATTGAAAAATTAATCAAATTAAACATCAAAAAAAGTTTATTTTACACTTATATATACATTAGATGAAATAAATGTTTTGAATAAAAATTAAGTAATTTTCATTATTGATTCAAAATTAAAATTTCAAATAAAAATACCATGAAATACCCATAACATAATATATATGTTTAAATTTAAAATATTTACATTATTTTGAAAAATTAATTATATAAAATTTCAAAAAAAATTATTTACAATAGGATTTCCATAATAAGTGGAAAAATTTCTTTAATAACAATATGTAATTTTGTATATAAAATTTGGATTTTTCTTATCATATGTCTACTAAGACAGTCTGATGAATTAAAAAATATTTTCTAGAATAAATAATATAAATATATTAAATTTATATCCCTCCCTAATGAAATGTAAATTAATTTTTTAGGATAAAACATATTTGTGATAATAGAAAAACGTTCTATAAAAAAATTATATTTATAATCAATTGATTCTTATACACATTTCAAATTAATTTTAACCAATGAATTCATTTTAAAGTTTTTTCAACCATAAATTTTTATAAATTATTTAATCATATTAATAATTTATAATTTAAAATCTATTTTATTTCACATTATATTAAATACTATTATTTTAATAATATATTATTATTCAGTAAAACTCAACCTTCCACAAAATGAAAGCTATTGAAGAAACTCATTGATACATTCTTCTTACGCTAAATCAATTTCATGTGCATTGAGCATGTATAGAATATATTGAATTTAATTAAAATATCAGATATTAAAAATTCATTTGATATTATATTCATTTACACGCTTGGTTTTTCATTTCATATATGCTATCAAATATAATGTTCTTATCCAATCGTTATAAAATATGATCGTACTCCATTTGATATCATAGGGAATGCATATATTTTCTCCCTATGATGTCCACATAAAAGGGATAAGTTGATCAGGGTTGATCTTGAGATGGTTGGAAATTGTTCTAGTGATGGTGGTTCTGATATGGAAGAGATTACTAATCTCGTGTGGTAGAACCCAACATTGGGGTTTTTAACTTTCTGGTCCTGCTGTCAACATGTTGATGGGCGAATGATGGTGCGACTGGAGTTTTCTAGGAATGGATCTGAGTGGTTGGTGATTCTTGATGGACCCTGCATGTGTCGATCACAAGCATATTTGGAGGTTATGGATTTGAAACAAGGATTGATATCCGTGTTGAAATGGAGGGGCATGATTTGGGATTCAGGTGATCTGATCCCGTTGGCTAGCCCTTGATAGCGACACTTCTATTTTGGTTTCTAGTTGGCAACGTCCTCTTAAGATGTATAATGGCTGGGGAGTCGGCTTCCTGACGACATAAAAAATAAGGATGATCTCGGTGATAATGTTTGGTTGGCGACAAGATCCATCTAAGAACGCCAGTTATGTGCCGAAGGAGGTGCTCCTATGTGACGATGGTAATGATGGGATGGAGAAGGGGAGTGGGTTATCAGTGGTGAGACCCATGCGAGAAATGTTGCAGGGTGAGTGCGATCTCATGATGGGCGATGCTTTCATGGTACAGAGATGATTCCGTCGGCTGCCGATGGTAGTGTCAGATGAAGGCACTCCGGCGAGGATTTCTACGTTGGACGTGTCTTTTTCAGCAAACATGCTGAATTTGGGATGGCGAGTCAGTTCTAGCTGTCTATTTGAAAAGGAGGGATACATCCTCAGTATGGGATATGACCTCGGGAACGGCCTTAGAATGCGGGTTTTAGGATGCAGGTGCATACATAGTTTATTAATAGGTGGAAGAACCTGGTTGAGCCCTTCTCGAGTTACGAGCTCCATGAATATTATGAAAAAAATACGCATTCGGCCGGTGGGGGTCTGCGAGGACTTCCATAGAAGAAGATGGTGCGATCTCGAGTGATGAGATCTTGACCGCTGGAAATGTGTGCAGCTCCTTTTTTTTGGACCTTGTAATCTTTATTATGGCTTGATTGTAGGTTTATATTGTGGGACGTTGTTATCTTTGATGTTATTGATTGGAATTGTTTTTTCCAACTTTTTTTGGTGGTGTGTTTTTACTACATGATTATCATGTTCAGTTTCACATCTATTGTATTAAATAAATATTTAGCATAGAGCTTTCTCGAGTCCTAAACATTTTTGGTATTCAGACTGAATTAATTTAATTGTGTCATATAAATTTACAATTTCTCTTTTTAACAAATTTTTAAATTTTTACTATGTTGAAATCCCATATCATGTTAAGAGATAATAAAATATCCATTTTATAAAAGCGAAAGATAAGTGCAATGTCCAGATGTACTAACATATTATATAGTGACCCAACCTTTTCTTACATTACTATTACATTATTTTAATATAAAGAACATAATATTAGTAGAAATAGAGGATCCAAAAGTTTAGTGTCTTTTGCAAACTAGGACCCTACATAACAGTTACATCATCAAACATAAACATTTATTTAATTTATTTTTATATTGCGTCTTATTGGAACTTGAACTATTCTTAGTACATGTAACCACATGATGATATACATCAAAATGGGTGAGCTAAAAGCCCAGTAATAGGATAGATAAGAACAATATTGCATGGGGTGAGCATACTCATAACATGGGAAAAGAACATGAAAAGGAGAGGAAGCATAAATAAAAGACTAGAAGTGTGGTGATGCATAAAAATTAAACATCATGTCTTAGTGGTTAACTAACACACATAATTGTGAACAAATATTGCATATTTTCTACACCATTTCACAATTACTAATGATATTAATCAATTTAACCAATGCATTGTAGCACTATATATTTTCGAGTGCACCTATCACATCATAATATTATCAATATCATGCATGCCACATAAATCATATACCAATAATGAACATTATTAACCCATGGAAAATAATGGGTTTCATCTCATATGAACACATTCATAAATATTGGGTTCCCAAAACAAAGAGGGAATAACATACTTGATACAAGAACCACCAACCTTGAATGAGAAGTAAAAGTTGAGATCTTAAAAGAATATTTCTTTTGAAAAAACATTTTGTTTGAAATAAACAATTGTGGTAAACATGTTTATCCTATAAAAGGAAATACAATATGAATAAAATGATATTTTAGGAGTATCCATATAAAAATGGAGTGAAAGAGGGAGAACCCAAAGAATGAAATTTGTGTTCGAGAATTTCCCCTTACCTTGTATCCGAACGGTTCCATATCATTAATGTCCATAAAATTAGATTATTTCGTTGATTAAAATTAAAGAACCTTTTATACATGAATAAGGATCATTTTGGTTTCATTATTTCATTTTATGGGCCTTTTAAAGAGTTATAGGGTTTAAAAACTTTGTTCGGGAATGTTTGTTTTTATGGTATTCTTGAGTGGTTAACTCGTATTCATAAATGAATGTTTGGTTATAACAAGAGTGAACATACAGAACTTCTATTACATGTTATTAATGAAATTATATAATTTAAAACTATCTTATAATGAATTATATTATATAACATGTGGATGAATAATTAGATATAAATTAAATGATGATAGTTTGGGTTATTTTGGGCCATTTTTCTATCACAGTGAACTTGTTTTATTTTATCACTTTTTAATAAGTAAATAAGTTAGTTCCAAAAAATTAAATAGGACATAATACATATAATATATGCAGGTTCAACCATAAAATTTTTTTATGGCCATATCTAAAGGTAGAAATGGAAGAAGAAGACATGTCATTCTTGAAGGAGATAAATTAACACCTCACGAGCAATGTTCACTTTAATAAAATTACAAGTAGAGGAGAAAGGGGGTTGGATGATATAATATTCCATTAGTATCATAACATTATAGTATATGTATGTTAATTGATTTAAAATACCAATTGGACAATGATAGTTGGGAAAATAATAAGAAAATAACTTGAAATTGAAAGGGAATTAAAGGAGAAGGGGGAGAGAAATTACATCTTGAATCCTCCCCACGAGATCCTCCTTAAGGGGCCTAAGCATGGAACTTTGATGGGACTAGAAGCTCCTAGATGCGGGGGATGGGATACAGATGCTTTTTTGGTATAGATTAGACATAGAATCAAGCATGAGAGGTGTGAGGAGATGAGGGTGTGAAGGGTGGTATTTATAGTGGAGGGGAGATGGGTTTCCATAATATAAAATTCATTAGTTTATTAATTTCCCATAAGACAAGGAATACTGATTTTTAAATGACCAATAATATTGAAGAAGGAATGTGAGCTCATGATTTGGGTGCTTACATCACTTGTGATGTAATGAATAGTGAGATTAAATTATAATGTATTTGTACGGAAAATCTTTCTATTTTACTATTCACCAAAAATTCAAGTGTTTCAGAAAAATAACTAAAATTTACCCAATACATTTTTCAACATGTAGAATCCAAAAATGAATTACAATTTTCAAAAATAATTTTTTAAAATATTATTAATTTAATATTTAATTAAAATCACAATGTATTATTAAAAACCAGTTTTAAAACACTCATTTAATTATTCTAAAATATAGGTAAATCATACGTTAACATGAATATTATTTATATACTATCATATGTATGGTTACATTTAATTAAGTTATATCACTATTCATAAGGGTCTGTTACTATTTGGAAGGGTATTTTACTATTCACCAAACATCATTTTTGTTTTATTAGACTCCAAAAATCATCTTGAACACAACCATGTATGTCAGATTTTAAAAATTCTTAATACATATGTGAAAAAATTATGTTTAATGGTCTCTGAGAACTTGGTAGTTTATTATGTTGTATTTTCATGTGATATTATGATATATATATACATATATAAGAAGGGAATTTCCATTGAAAAAAATTGGGTCGTTACATCCATCCCCCCTTATGAAATTTCCCCCTCAAAATATCAATTTAAATAAACTGGTGAGGGTACTTCTCCTTCATAGCCTATTCCTATTCCCATGTAGCTTCATCAAACGAATGGTTCATCCACAACACCTTGACAATGTGGGTTTCCTTGTTGCATATAACTGTATCTATCCAGTCCAGAATCTCTACTGGCTTCTCCTCATAAGAGAGATCATCTCCCAGCTATACCACCTCTATGTTTAGTACATTTGAGGGGTCCGGTACGTACTTTTGTAGGGGTGATACATGAAACACATCATGAAAATGAGCCATATTTAGTGGAAGTTCAAGTCAATAGGCCACAACTCATATGTGGTCAAGGATCTCAATGGGGCCAATTTACTTTGGGAATAACATTCCTTTCTTTCCAAACCGCATTACTCTCTCCCACGGTGATATTCAATGGAAGAATTTTTCTCCATCGTCAAACTCAAAGCCCCTTCGATGGTTGTCAGTATATCTTTTTTTCTGACTCTAAGCAACATTAATGTGTTTCTGGATTACATGAACCTTCTCTGTTGGCTCATGCACAAGATCAGGTCCAAGTAGTTTTCTTTTTGAAACTTCATCCCAATAGGTTGGAGTTCTACATCACTTTCTATACAGAGCTTCATATGGAGCCATCTAAATAATCAAGTGGAAGCTATCATTGTATAAGAGATCAATAAATGTGAGATTCTGATCCCATCCACATTTGTATTATAGAGAGAAGGATCTTAGCATATCTTCAAGCATCTGAATATTCCTTTCAGACTGGCCATCAGTTTGGTGGTGATGGGTCATGCTGAAATTTAATTCAGCACTCAAAGAATATTGATGGGTCCTCCAAAAATTATATTTGAACCTTGAATCACGGTCAGAGAAAATTGAGAGTGGAACTTTGTCCAGTGTCAAAACATTCTTCACAATATATTTTCAAGTTTTTCTTGTGACAGATATTTTCTAATAGCGGTAAAATATGAATTCATGGTGAGTCAGTCAACCACAACCAATATCGGATTATTTCCCTTCGACATCTTCAGGGGACCAATAACAAAGTCCATAGTAACATTTTCCCATTTCCTCATGGGTAAAGGAAATGGCTATATCACCCCTTTGGAATTTTGTTACTCTTCTTTAACTTGCTGACATACCAAGCACCTTGGTATATATTCTATAATATTTTTCTTCATGTTATCCCAACAGAAGTGTTCTTAGAGATAATAGTACATCTTGTTACTCCCAGGATGGATAGAGAAGATTGAGTTATGTGAATTGTCCAATAGCTACTTCTCTATCCCGGATGATTATGGCACAAAAATCCGTGTTCCAAACTGAATCACACTATCATCGTCGATATGAAACTCTTGCGTCTTCCCTTCTATTACTACATTCAACCACTTTTGTATATCCACATCATCCCTTTGTGCTTCGTTAATCTTCTATTGGATCGATGGTTTCATAATCATTTGGGATAGGTAGGTTGTATCCCCTTCCCATATGATTTCTAAATCAATCCTTTTCTTATTTAAGAAGATATGTCTTTCTGAATATGTAACAATAATAGAGTAGTGGTTTCTTTTATAGATAGTACATCAGCTACATTGTTCGCTTTTCCAGGATGATAGTGAATAGTTCAATCGTAATCCTTGGTTAGCTCTAACCATCTCCTTTAGCGCATTTTGATCTCATTTTGTGTGAATATATACTTTAGGCTCTTGTGTTCGGTGTATATGTCACACTTCTCACCATATAGGTAGTGTCGCTATATTTTCAAGGAAAAAATCATGGCTTCCAACTCTAGATCATGCATCAGGTAGTTCTTCTCATGGATCATCAAATGTTGTGAGACATAGGACATCACATGGTCATTTTTCATGAGCACGCAACCCAAGCCTTTCTTTGAAGCATCATTGTATATCACAAAACATTATCCACATTTTGATCGTGTGAGTACAGGTGTAGTGATCAGCCTTCTATTTATCTCCTTGAAGCTTCCCTCACATTCTTCCATCCATACATACCTTACACCATATCCTTATTAACACAGTTAGCATACTTGAAAATTGTGAGAAGTTTCTCACAAAATGTCGGTAGCACCCAGGTAATCTAATATGACTACTGATTCTCGTGACACTAGAGGGACTGGTTTATTCCCCAATCACCTTTTTCATTGAAGGATCCATTGAAATTACCTCAATTGTGATTACATGCCCTATGAACGTGAAATTCTTCATCCAAATGTCATACTTCCTGAACTTGGGGTACAACTTATCCTTTCTCAATATCGCCATCACAAGTATTAGTTTTTATTCATGTTCCACCTTGCTCTTGGGGTTGATGAGAATATCATCAATAAACCCTACCACCAATTTGTCAAGGTAATTTCAAAAGACTATATTCATCAAATCCATGATGATTGTAGGGGAATTAGTAAGTATGAAGGGAAGCACCAGAAACTCATTGTCCCAATACCATGTAAGGAAAGAAATATTTTGAATATCTTTATTCATAACCTTTAATTGATGATATCCAGAACGATGATCCACCTTTGAAAAGTATTGAGCTCCTCTTAACTAATCAAACAATTCATCGATCATTGGAAGAGGATACTTTTTCTTTATGGTGATTTTATTAAGTTCCCAATAATTGATACAAAACCGCATTATTCCATCATTCTTGTTAAAAAATAGCACTGGTGCACCCCAAGGTGATTTACTATGGCGTATGAACCCTTTGTCCAGATGCTCATGCATATGATTCTTTAACTCTTAAACTTCGATAGTAGCCATCCTATAAGAACACTTTGAGATATGAGTAGCTCCGGGTAAGAGTTCAATTGAGAACTCTACCACTTGATCTGGGGGAATTCTGAGAAACTCTTCTAGAAATACAACCCCGTATTCCATTATTATGGGGTTTTCCATAGGTTTGGAACTTTCCTTTGACTCAACCATTTGGGAGAGTTATTCTTCCTCGTAGGGAATCAACATCCAAAAGGATGAAGCATTTTTCAAAGGAGAGTCTTGATCTTCCTTTCATTTTTAGAGGAGCATGGAATGGTTTAGAATATGAAATGATATTTTCATTTCCCGACAATTGATATGTGCTATATGTAACGATATACAATGTATTCCCATTATAGCATCGAATTCCACCAAGGGAAGTATTACATGATTTTTCAGAAGAATCTTCCCACATACACCAATAGGAGTAGTGTCAAACACTTGGTTTGCAATGATTTCACCACTTGGTGTCTTTACAGATATCTCTACTTCATGGTTTGGGGCATCAATTCTACAGTTATAGAAAACATACAAGATATAATGGAATGCGTAGAACTTGAATAATGTTAGTCTTTTTCCATTATTGAGTGAATAAAAAGTGTAGCATGTACGACTTCATTATCTTTCTCCACTTTTCACAGTAGTGATGGCATAATCCTTCTTGTGTTGCTTTGGATTTGGTGGATGCTGACCTTGATTACCCATGGAAACTCAAGGTTTACTGCACTTGCTAGCATAGTTCCCCATCTCCCTACATTTTTAGCATTAAACCATGGGTGGTTCTCTCATTTCTTCCACTGCATTATCCTTCAATTTCATGTCTTTTGGACAACCTTCAACATGATTTCCTTCTTTTCCACACTTGAATCATTTTTCCATCCCTCGAAGGAAGTTCCCATGGTGCAACTTCCCACATTTTTGGCATGTGGGTTGTTGAATTTTCTACCACCTTTATCATTAGATCATCCGTCTTGAAACTCCATCTTTCATTTCTTATCACCATATCCATGGGACCATTCTCCAAATTTCTTCTCCACATTGAGAGCACACTGAAAAACTTCTTCATATCTTTCAAAGTCTCATATTGTAAGATCTTTCATAAGGTTTGGTTTTAATCCAATAATAAATCTACCAATTATTCTATCATTTTTTGATAAAAAAACTCGAAGTGTACTATGAAAGCCTTTGGAAATTTTCTTCATAGGTTGTGACAGATTCTCCTGCTTCATTTCTTGAGATCATTGAAATTTCCCTCCATTTTTGTGCGATGATTTCGTGGGAAAAAACATATTAAGAAACATGATATTAAAGTCTTCCAATTCTATCTCTTCCATTTACTCCCATGGCATGGTGTTCTTAATCTAATACCACCACTGATCGGGCTCTCCATATAGATGATAAATGACTAGAGTCACCATCTCCATCTCCCAACAGTGAAGCATAGAAAGGATCATCTCCCTGGAGTTGACCCATTGTTCTGCATCTAGAGGATCAGATGATCCACTAAATGTTGGTGGACATTGCCGCATACAACATTTGATAGCTAGTTCCTCTCACTTTGGTGAAGGAGGAAGTTCCCCATTATTATGGTTATTGGTTATAACCTGACATAACTGGGTAAGAATCGCCATAATGTTCGGAACTCCACCTCATATATCATTGGTGATGTCATCCGGGCAATTGTTTCATTGGCCCCCGCACAAGTTGTCTTCCTAGTTTCTCCTGGTTCCCACCATATTTTTAAAATAGAAAAGGTTAAAACAAAACATATGTCAACAAGTCATGAATACATAACTTAGTCATTTTCAAAATTTATACTAAAATAATAACATATGGTAACCCTATTTACATATTCTTATATGTATATTTGTACTTAGTCCCATGCTAGAGATTTTCTCTAAGGTTCACTAATCATAATTCCCAAATTAACTAAACCATTCCTCTGATACCAACTATAGAGACCCAACCATTTATTACATTACTATTACATTATATTAAGATAAAAAACATATTTTTATTATAAATAGAGGATCCAAAGTTTATAGGGTCCTAGGAAATCTAGGAACATACATAGAAATTACATAATCAAGCATAAAAATTTATTTAATATCTTTGTCTCTAGCGTCTTATTGGAACATGACATATCCTTAGTACATGTATCCACCTGAGGATATACCTTGAAAGGGGTGAGCTAAAATCCCAGTAAAAGGATATATAAGAACAATATATCATGGGTTTAGCATAATAAAAACACGGGAAAAAGATCATGAACATGAGAGGAAGCATAAATTAATGACTAGAAGTGTGGAAATTAATAAAAATAAAACATCATGTCTCAGTGGTTAACTACCACACATAATTGTTAAAAAAATCCATCATCTTTTCCACATCATTTCGCATTTACTCATGAGATTCCTCACTTTACCCAACGCATTGGAGCACTATTTAATTTTGGGTACACTTGTCACATCATAATATTAACATTATCATGAATGACACATAAATCGTATATCAAAAATGAACAGACAAAACCCATGGAATGGAATGGGTTTCAACTCATAATAAATGATTCATAAACTTTTGGTTCCCAGAACAAAGAGGGAATAACATACATGATACAAGAACCGTCAACCTTGAATGAGAAGTAAAAGGTGAGTTCATAAAAGAAGAAAATTTTGTTTGACATAAACAATAGTGGTAAACATGTATATCCCAGAAAAGATAAAATTGATGAATAAATGATTTTTCATGAGTAACCATATAAAAATGGAGTGAATGAGGGAGAACTCAGAGGATGAAATCTGGGTTCCTCAATTTCACCTTACCATGTATCTGAATGCTTCCTTCTCATTAATGTCCCGTATAATGAAATTAAATTAATTAATAAAAAATTAGAGATCATTTTATACATTAATAGTGTTAATTTAGGTTTCATTATGTCATTTTATGGGCCTTTTTATGAGTTATATGTTTTAAAAACATTTTCGAGAATATTTGTTTTTATGGTCTTCTTGAGTGGTTAACTCGTATTCTTAAATGAATGTTTGGGAAAAACATGGGTAAACATCAAAAATAGATATTACATGTTATTAATTACCTTATAGAATTTAATATTATCTTATAATTAATTATATTATACACAATGTGGATGAATAATTAGATAAAAATTAAATGATTATTTTTTTGGGTTATTTTGTGCGGTTTTTCTATCATAAGGAACTTGTTTTAATTTACCACCATGTAATATGTACATAAGTTAGTTCCAAAACATTAAATATGAAATAATACATATAAACTATTCATGATAAACCAAAAAATGGTTTCATGAGAAGATCTGAAGGTAGAAATAAAAGAAGAAGACATGATGTTTTTTCAACGTGATAAATTAACACCACACGAACAACGATTTCTGTAATAAAATAACATGAAGATGAGAAAGGGGGTTGGAAGATATAATATATCATTATTATCATAAAATTACTTTATATATATGTTACTTGATATACAATACCAGTTGTACAATGATATTTTGGGAGAGAATAAGAAAATAACATGACATTGGAATGGAATTAAATGAGAAGTGGGAGTGAAATTACATCTCAAATCCTCCTCTTGAGACCCCCCTTAAAGAGCCTAAGCATGGTCATTTGATGAGGCCATAAGCACTTTGACGTGGGGGAGGGGATATGGAAGATGTTTGGGTATATTTTAGACAAGGTATCAAGCTTGAGAGGTGTGACGAAATGAGGGTGTGAAGGGTGGTATTTATAGAGGTGGGGAGATGTGTTTCCATAATATAAAATTCATTAGTTTATTAATTTCCCCTATGACAACGATTAATGATTCTTAAATGAAAAATAATAGTAAAGAGGGATTGTGTGTTTGATATTTGGTTGCTTACATAACTTGTGATGTCTGGAATAGTGAGTTTAAATTATAATGTATTTATAAAGTAAATTAATGTATTTTACTATTCACCAAAAATTCATAATTTTCATAAAAATCCCAAAAATTCACCCCAACCATTATTCAACTTGTGGAATCCAAAAATGAAGTCCATTTTTCAAAAATAATTTTCTATATATGATTATTTTAATATTTAATTAAAATCACAATTTATTACTAAAAACCCAGTTTTAAAACATTCATTTAATTATTCTAAAATATAGGTTCACCACACATTCACATGATTATTATTTTTATACTACCATATCTAAGGTTACTATTATTTCGGTTATATCACTATTTATAAGGGTATGTTATTATTCATAATGGTAAGTTACTACTCATAAGAAAATATTTTTGTTTTATTAGACTTCAAAAATCATCTTCAACACAACCATGTATGTCAGATTTATAAAATTCCCAATACAGTAGTGACAAACTTATGTTTAAAGGTATATAATCACTTGGAATCCCATTATGATTTATTTCATGTGATTTTATGAAATATTTATAAGAAGGTAATTTCCATTGAAAAACATAGGGTCGTTACATATTACTAGGTATTTATATAGTGGAATATTTGTGGAAATTAGAGATACATACATAGAGGAAATGAGTAATTATTTTTATGACGTGATTGAGGACATCAATAAACAACATGAGAGATCAATGCACTGTTGAGAAAATAAAATATAAATATCTGTGATGATTTAGAAGACAATCAGTTCAAAGAATCATATAATTATGATTTTTCTATTTCAAGATTCTCTCTAAATGTTGAGGAATTCCTTTACTACTAAGGAAGATAATCAAATTTACAAACATGAAAATTTTTAATTTCATATGAAAAATTCCTTTTTTAGTTGTTCATTATTCAAATTCTAATTCATCCTTTTCATCATGAATTGGGTATCCAAAAATTAACTTTACTCTTCAAAAACTGAAAAAACAATTATGGATAATGTGGACCATACAATAGTGAAATGTAATACAATTTGTCTAATTCGATTCTCTAAAGATAATATGGTTAAAAATTAATCTCTAAACATAAAAATATATAGTATAATTTAATCATTAATATTTCATCATCAATTTTTTTAATTGAAAACAATGAAATATTTATGAGGAAATTGTGTAGGTTAGTTATTTGTGTGGAACCCAAATCATTATCTGGTCTTGGGATCATGACCCATGGTATATCCGTAGATGATTTTTTTTCCATATGGGATATTGGTATTTCATTTTTCTAAAATAATAAGAATATAATTTCCAATATAAATATTATGTACATCCAGGAAATACATATAATAATTAAATTTTCTTTTAACTATGGTTTTCAGTACAACCTCAATACCAAAGTACGTCATAAATTTATTTCCCATTTGGATATTCTTTGGTTTAGCTCCTTGAAGCATCCCTCATATTCTTCCATCCAAATATACCTTAAACCATTTACATATTAACATAGTTACCGTACTTGACAATTTTGAGAAGTTTCTCACAAAATGCCGGTAGTACCCAGCTAATCCAAGAAAACTACAGATTCCTGTGACTCTAGAGGGCTTGGTTCATTCCCCAATCACTTTTTTCTTTGAATGAACCATTGAAATTACCACAATTATGATCACATGCCCCAAGAACATTCCTTTATTCATCTAAATTTCACACCTTCTGAACATGGTTTACAACTTATCCTTTCTCAATATCACCAAGACAAGTATTAGTTGTTGTTCATATTCATCCATGCTCTTAGAGTTGATGTGAAAATAATCAATAAACCCTACCACCAATTTGTCGAGGTAATTTCAAAAGACTCTATTCATCATATCCATAATGATTTTAGGGGCATTTGTTAGTATGAAGGGAATCATCAGAAACTCATAGTTCCCATAAATTGTACAAAAGTAAGTCTTCTGAATATCTTTATTCATCACCTTTAATTGATGATATCAAGAACGAAGATCAACCTTTGTGATGTATTGTGCTCCCTATAAATTATCAAACAAGTCATCGATCCTTTTAAAAGGATACTTGTTCTTTATGGTGATCTTATTAAGTTCCCAATAATTGATACACAACCACATTATTCTATCATTCTTCTTCAAAAATAGCACTAGCGCACCCCAAGGTGACTCACTATGGCGTACAAACCCTTTTTCCAGATGCCCATGCATATCCTTCTTTAACTCCTCCAGTTTGATATGAGCTATCCGACACTTCAACACAGGAGTAGCTCCGGGTATGAGTTCAACTGGGAACTCTTCCTCATGATCTGGGGGAATTCTGAGTCACTCTTCTGTAAATACCACACCATATTCCATTATGATGTGAATTTCCATAGGGTTAGAGACTTCCTTTGACTCAACCATTTGGGAGAGTTATGCTTCCTCGTAGGGAATCATCATCCAAAAGTATGAAGGATTTTTCAATGGAGAGTCATGATCTTCCATTAATTTTTAGAGGATCATGGGATGGTTTGGAATATGAAAATATATTTTCTTTTCCTGACAATTGATTTGTGCTATATATAACGAGAAACAATCTATTCCCATTATAACATCAAATTATACCAAGGGAAGTAATACATGATTTTTCGAAAGAATATTCACAGATACGCCAATAGGAGTAGAGTCAAAAACATGGATTTCAATGATTGCACCAGATGGTGTCTTTACAGATATCTCTACTTCATGGTTTTGGGGGTTCAATTCTATAGTTGTAGAAAACATTCAAGATTTAATAGAATGCATAAAACTAGAATCAAATTAGTCTTTTTCCATTATTGAGTGATTAAAAAGTGTAGCATGTATGACTTAATTATCTTTCTCCACTTTCAAAGCAGTTATGTGATAATCCTTCCCATGTTACGTTAGATTTGGTGGATGCTAACCTTGATTACCCTCGAGAATTCGAGGTTTAGTTCACTGGGTAGCATAGTGCCCTAGCTCCATACATTTGTAGCATTGAACCATGCCTGGTTCTATCCGTTCTTCCACTACATTATTCTTCATTTTAATGACTTTTCAACAAACTTTAGTATGATTTACTTCTTTTCCACATGTGAATCAATTCCCTCTCCCTTGAAAGCAATTCCCATGGTGCAAGTTCCCCCATTTTTGGCATGTCTATTGTTGAATTTTCTTACCACCTTTATCATTAGATCATCCGTCTTGAAACTCTATCTTTCATTTCTTATCACCATATCCATGGGACCATTCTCCCAAATTCATCTCCACATTTAGAGCACACTGAAAAACAACTTCATATCATTCAATGTATCGAATTGCAAGATCCTTTAGAAGGTGTGGTTTTAATCCACTAAAAAATCTATCAATTCTTCTATCATTTGTTGATTACAAAAATCTATGCATACCTTGAAAACCTTGTAAATGTTTCTTCATAGGTTGTGATAGATTGTCCTTTTTTTTCTTGAGCTCTGTGAATTCTCTCTCCATCTTTGTCTGATGATTTCGTGAGAAAAAAATTCTTAAGAAACACGATCTTACAGTCTTCTGTGACATCCCCAAATGATAAAGGGTTAAATGACTAAATGATATGACTCATGTCAACTAGGTGCACCTTCCTTTTCATGAGTATGTCTGATTAGAACTCCATAGTTAAGCGTGCTTGGCCTGGAGTAGTGATCAGGATGGGTGACCTTCTAGGATGTTTCCCAGGATGTGTGCGAGTGAGGACAAAGCACACTAGAAAGGACAAGTGTTGGCCTGTGGGGACGGTCATTAGTCAGATGACCCGTTCGGGCATGTGGGTGGACCCTGGGGTGGGCCCCACGTGCCTGCGGGGCAACTGGTGGTACTTGGTGGGCCAGGACCCACGACCATGTTAATGCGGGGTGGTTGTGCTATCACTGGGACCCAATTGTCACATTTGGTATCAGAGGAGGAACCCAGCCTTAAGTGCGGTGCACTGCCTGGGTTGAGATGTAGGACCCACAACGAGGGCATTGTGCTCTAAAGGGGGGGGGGGAGGTGATTGTGACATCCCAAAATGATAAAGGGTTAAATGAATAAATGATATGACTCATGTCAACAAGGTACACCTTCCTTTTCGGGAGTCTGTCGAACTAGAACTCCATAGTTAAGTGTCCTTGGCCTGAGGTAGTGATCAGTATGGGTGACCTTCTGGGAAGTTTCCCAGGATGTGTGCGAGTGAGGACAAGGCACACTGGAAAGTACAAGTGTTGGCCTGTGGGGACTGTCATTAGTCAGATGACCCGTTCGGGCACGTGGGTTGACCCTGGGGTGGGCCCCACGTATCTACGGGGCAACTGGTGGTACTTTGTGGGCCAGGACCCGACGACCAAGTTAGGGCGGGGTGGTTGTGCTATCACCAGGACCCAGTTGTCACATCTTCCCATTCCATCTCTTCCATTTACTCCCTTCTCATGGTGTTCTTAATCAAAGTCCACCACTGATCGAGCACTCCATCTAGTTGATAAATGGAAAGAGTCACCATCTACATCTCCACACAGTGAAGCACAGGAAATATATTCACCCAGGAGTTGACCCATTGTTCTGCAACTAGAGGATCAGAAGATCCACTTAATGTCGGTGGACTTTTCCACATAAAACATTTGATAGCTAGTTCCTCTCACTTTGGTGAAAGAGGACATTCACCATTATTATGGGTATTGGTCATAACCTGATATAATTGGGTAATAATCCCCATAATGATTTGAACACCACCTCCAATATCATTGGTGATGTCGTCTGGGAAATTGTTGCATTGGCCCTCGCACGAGTTGTCTGCCTAGGTTCTCATGGTTCCCACCATTTTTTTAAAATAGAAAAGGTTAAAACAAAACATTTGTCAAGAAGTCATGAATACATAACTTTTTCATTTTCTAAATTTATACTAAAATAATAACATATGCTAACCCTATTTAGAAATTCTTATGTGTATATTTGTACTTAGTACCATGATAGAGGTTTTCTCTATGGTTCACTAATCCTAATTCTCAAATTAACTAAACCTTGCCTCTGATACCAACTATAGAGACCCAACCATTTCATACATTACTATTAAATTATTTTAATATTAAAAATTTAATATTATTATAAATACAGTATCTAAAGGTTTAGTGTCCTGGGAAATCTAAGAACATACATAGAAATTACATAATCAAGCATAAAAATTTATTTAATATCATCTTCTCATGCTTCTTATTGGCACTTGACATCTCCTTTATACATGTATCCACCTGAGGATATACCTCAAAAGGAGTGAGCTAAAATCCCAGTAATAGGATAGATAAGAACAATATAGCATGGAGTTAGCATAATAAAAACGTGTGAAAAAGATCATGAACATGCGAGGAAACATCAATAAATGACTAGAAGTGTGGAAATGCCTAAAAATGAAACATCATGTCTTAGTGGATTACTACCACACATAATTGTTAAAAAATTTATCATCTTGTCCACATCATTTCACATTTACTCATGAGATTCATCACTTTACCCAACTCATTGGAGCACTATTTAATTTTGGGTGCACTCATCACGTCATAATATTATAATTATCATGCATTCCACATAAAACATATATCAATAATGAACATAACTAACCAATGGAATGGAATGGGTTTCAACTCATAAAAACAGATTCATAATCTTTTGGTTCCCAAAACAAAGAGGGGATAACGTACTTGATATAATAACCATCAACCTTGAATGAGATGTAAAGGGTGAGTTATTAAAAGAAGAACATTTTGTGTGACATAAACAATAATAGTAAACATTTATATCCCAGAAAAGGATTAAAAATGAAGAATAAATGATTTTTCAGTAAAACCATATAAAAATGGATTGAATGAGGGATAATTCGAAGGATGAAATTTGGGTTCGAGAATTTCCCCTTACAATGTATCTGAATGCTTCCTTCTATTTAGTGTCCTGTATAATGAAATTATATTAATTAATTAGATATTAGAGAACATTTTATAGATGAATAGTGTTCATATTGGTTTCATTATGTCATTTTATGGGACATTTTATGAGTCAAAGGGTTTAAAAACATTGTTCGAGAATGTTTGTTTTTATGGTCTTCTTGAGTGGTTAACTCGTATTCTTAAATGAAATTTTGTGTACAACATGGGTAAATATCCAAAACAGATATTAAATTTCATTAATTACATTATATAATTTATAATTATCTTATAATTAATTATATTATATACCATATGGATGAATCATTAGATAAAAAATAAATGATGATTGTTTCGGTTATTTTGGGCGGGTTTTCTATCACAAAGAACTTGTTTTAATTTATCACCCTGTAATATGTACATATGTTAGTTCTAGAACATTTAATATGAAATAATACATAAAAAATATTCATTTTCAACCATAAAACTGGTTTCATGACCATATCTAAAGGTAGAAGTGGAAGAAGGAGACAAGTTGTTCTTCAACGTGATAAATTAACACCACGCGAACAATGATCTCTTTAATAAAATAACAAGAAGAGGAGAAAAGGGGATGGATGATATAATATACCATTATTATCATAAAAATCCATTATATGTATATTACTAGATTTACAATACCATTTGGACAATGCTAGTTGGGGAGAGAATAGTAAAATAACATGAAATTGAAATGGAATTAAATGAGAAGTGGGAGTGAAATTACTTCTCGAATCATCCTCTGGAGATACTCTTTAAAGAGCCTAGGCTTGGTCATTTGATGAGAACAGAAGCACTTGGACGTGTGGGAGGGGATAGGGAAGATTTTTGGGTAGAGTTTCGACAAGGTATCAAGCTTGAGAGGTGTGAGGAAATGTGGGTGTGAAGGGTGGTATTTATAGTGGAGAGGAGAGGGGGTTCCTTAATATAAATTTCATTAGATTATTAATTTCCCCTACGACAAGGAATAGTGAGTCTTAAATGAAAAATATTAGTAAATTGGACATGTGAGTTCGATATTTGGGTGCTTACATAACTTGTGATGTTAGGAATAGTGAGTTTAGATTATAATGTAATTATATAGTAAATTAATGTATTTTACTATTCACCAAAAATTCACATATTTCAGAAAAATCCAAAAAATTCACCCCAACCATTATTCAACCTATAGAATCCATAAATGAAGTCCATTTTTCGAAAATAATTTTATTTATATGATTAATGTAATATTTAATTAAAATCATCAGTTATTACTAAAAACCCAGTTTTAAAACATTCATTTAATTATTCTAAAATATATGTTCATCATACTTTCACATGAATATTATTTTTATACTATCATAGGTAAGGTTAAAATTATTTAGGGTATATCACTATTCATAAGGGTATGTTATTATTAATAATTGTATGTTACTATTCATTAAAAATTATTTTGTTTTATTAGACTTCACAAATCATCTTGAACACAACCATGTATGTCAGATTTTTAAAATTCCCAATATAGTAGTGACAAACATATGTTTAATGGTATATAAGACCCTGGTAGTCCATTATGTTTTTTTTCATGTGATTTTATGACATATTTATAAGAAGGTAATTTCAATTGAAAAACATTGGGTCGTTACATATTACTGGGATTTTATATAGGGGAACATTTGTGGAAATTAGATATACATACATAGAGGGAATGAGTAATTATTTTTATAAAGTGATTGAGGTCATCAATAAAAAATAGGACAGATTAATGCACTGTTGAGGAACTAAAATATAAATATTTGTGATGATTTAGAAGAAAATCAGTTCAAATAATCATATAATTGTGTTTTTTTGTTTTACGATTCTCTATAAATGTTGAGGAATTCCTTTACTACTAAGGAATATAATCAAATTTATAGAAATGAAACATTTTAATTTCATATGAAAAATTCCTTTTTTAGTTGTTCATTATTCATATTCTAGTTCATCCTCTGTATTATGAATTGGGTATCCAAAAATTACCTTTATTCTTCAAAAACAGAGAAAAAAACATTTTATGGATCATATGGACAATACAATAGTGACATGTCGTACAATTTGTCTAATTATATTCTACAAAGATAATATTGTTAAAAATTAATCACTAAACCTAAAAAGATACAGTATTGGTTAAAAATTAATATTTATTCATCATTTTTTTTACTGAAAACAATGAAATATTAGTGAGGGCATTATGTAGGTTAGTTGTTGGCATGGAACCCAACTCATTCTCTGGTCATTGGATCGAGACCCATAGTGTATCCGTACTTGATTGTTTTCCATATGGGATATTGGTATTTCATTTTATAAAATAATAAGAATATAATTTCCCATATAAATATGATGTGCATCTAGTAAATACATATAATAATTAAATTGTCTTTTAGCTAAGGTTTTCAGTACATCCTCAATACAAAAGTATATCATATATTTATTTCCCAATGGGTTCTTCTTTGGTTTAGATACTATCCTATATATGATGGATTTTCAAAAATATCAAACCCATATTGTGAGCTTTCACCAATATATTGGAAAACCATAAAATAATTTTTGAATGTATAAATATTGACACATTGTTTTAAATTTATGTAACATACAATTTAACTTAGGATAAGCATTATCATTATCTACTAAAATAATTCAAATTTTTTTGCAAAAAAAAATTAATTTTCCTACGTATATAACCCCAGGAGTGTCATACCAGATGTGCCATAAGGCATGTTATCGTGAAACATGTTATTTTGAGTTAGGCCCAATGCTCATTGTTGCAGTTGTTACTTCTAGGTACATCGGTACCAAAATTACATTCATATTTATTTTCTTGAAAGGGATGTATTTTTCGGAACACCAACATAATCTCTTCGATAAAAATATTATAATATTTTCTTATACTTATCCTAAATGTATAAAATTCAGATACCTTATATATCCTATGTATTCATAAATATAGTTCTCATGTTTGCTACTAAACATCCTATGATACCAACAATAGAGACCTGGCCCCATAAATCCTAGAGCTGAGGACTATAACCATTACATTGGAATGGTTACCTGAAATCAAACCTCAAGGGGTCAAAAATTTTATTCTTCATGTTAATCCATATACATACATGAGTCTCTTATTATAAATGAATAAAATAATTTTAATTTAATTTATTTCAATCAGTTAAACATTATTTCATATATTGTATCCTTCCATATAATTATTATTAAAATTCTTGGATTCTTGTGGATGGAAAAAAATTAGAGTGAAATCAATTTCTAAGTAATGGTAATTTATAATGAAAGAAATTATGTATCAATGAGAATAAATCAACTGTAATGGTATGTAAATGAAATCACATTCAGTTCAAATATCATGATAAGGCATAATTAATATGTAAAAGTAAGAAAATACAACACATTCCATTGAATCAATAAACTATGAATATAATTCAACTATAGATATGTTGATGAAAAATATAATGAATATTTAATAATGGAATCAAAATAAATGAAATTATTATTATTTAATGTCATTTCTAAGGAAGCAGAAAAAATATACTATCAATATCTAAACTATGGAATGTTTAAAACTATAAGTATAAACTGTCCAATTGTTCTTGGAAAATAACTTTAAGCGGTTTTATCCAATGAATTTGGTCTCATGAATGTACTTATACATTGATAGGATTACATTAAATTGTCCCAAAACCAATATTAGTTCCTTGAATGGTCTTCACGTCTTGTCTTTCATGTCCTAAACATTCATTATATACAATAATAATTCTTCCTTCTAAAAAACATATTTAATAATGGATAAAGATTGATCAATATTTCCCCAAATAATAAAATAACATTCAATGTAAACAAAATATAAAAGATGGTATAAAATTTCACATGAGCCTCAGGACAATTGGTGATGTATCCTTAAGTGATTCCAAATGAACCAAGTTCAACCCTAGTTTGATGAATATTTATAGGAACTGTAGCAGTACTGTAGCAGGTACTGTAGCAGTACTATAGGAGAACTGTATACTATGAGGGTACTGTAGCAGAATTGTACATTGTGCAGGTACTATAGCAGAACTGTACACTGTGCGGTACTATAGTAGGTACTGTACTAGTTACAGTAGCATCAACTGTTCAATACTATAGAAGCTAGAACTATTAACCTTGGGACACCAATTTGGGCTTCGAGTTTTTAAGGCTTTCAGGCCACCAAGGCCTCTGGGTCAGTAGGTCTTTCGGGCCACCTTTAAAGCTTTTGGTCTACCTCATGGTCTTCGGGCCACTTGCAGTTTCCCAAGACACAATACATAAAATGGATGGTCCCAGAAGAGTATTCTGAGTAGGTTTACTCACCAGAGCAGAACCAAATGTATTTGTTAGAATGAGAGGGTATGGCTATGCCAGCGTGACAAGCATCTTCTTGCACGAGAAGCCTGGCCAGAAGTCCATAGAAAGGTGGTGAACTACTATCATGATACAAGTGCTGTGGAGGGGATGTTCCTTGTAGGTAGTATAGTTTAATTCTCTAATTCCTTCGGGTCATGTAATCTCCAAAATCCTACAGGCCATGTAATCTCTGAGCCTACGAGACTTATAAGGGTTACCCCTCTTCCCTTGAAAGGGTTCAAAAATCAATTAAAATGAAGGACTTCGGGCCATTCAGGCTAAATATTGTATACAATTTGAGTAATAATAATATCTATGAATAATGATATGGATATTTAATGGAAAATTAATGTCAAAAGATCATAAGAAATTAAATAATTTAATGGTACTAAAAAGGAATCAATAAAGCGTATTTGAATATATTCATATGATAAATCATTCATAAACCATCCAGAGGAGGAATAATGATGAATTTAATACAGTATATCCCCTGAGGAGTCAAAATAATTGTTTATGACCATGATTAATAGAGATACTATAAAAAATTAAAAAAAATTCTTAAAGAAAAATAGACTTTTTAAACCGATAAAAATAAAATAAGTTCTTTTGAAAATCACGTTTAATATCATTTTATTTAAAAATTAAATATCTAAACACTAAAATTAATATTCTATGATATGGCCTTTGTTCAATCAGTACCTGTTGTATGTGGTAAAAAATAACTGTCCTTATTCGCGGTAAAAATATTGAAAAATTCATTATTCTGAAATAGACAAGAATAATTGTTTGAATGAATTATTAATAGAAGAAAGGGTAAAATGTGTTTAATAAATTAAATTTAGAAGGATAGAACCCATTTACAATCCATTTAAATAAAATATGAGTTTTCTAAAAAAATGGTTCTCTAGATAAAGGGATAAATGATACCAGGTTTATATAAAAACATTTTCAAAAACATTTTAAGTAAAATATAGTGGGAAAATAGTACAATTACATGAAATAGGTCATCAATAACTAGAGGAGGGGAAAATAAAATATATTATTGAATGATGGTAATATAATTTCCTTGAATATAAATATAATTTTATTAAAATTATGATTTATGAAAATAATATTTAAACATTCCTAGGGGTCCTATAACACTTTGAAATATTTAAAATATTAAAACTCATGAAAGAATAACATTAAATTAACGATTCAATAAAAATAAGATAAAATTATTTATGATATAATATATCATAATGGATATTATATATACCACACAAATTATGAATGTTCTGGTCCTAACATTTATCTCACATATGTAAAAAAAGAGAGATGAACACCCCTTATATTGCATTATATTTGCATCACACGTTTTTTATATTCCTGAATAATAAACCAATGTAAATTATTTACATTCATTAGAACCTTTTAAATTTTTATAATTAATTTTATTTAAATTATTACAATGTTTTATAAATCATAATGATCAATTATGTTTACGTCAAGTGTTTTGACCAAATCTGGTTTATGTGTGCAAAACAAATTTATTTTGTAAACACTGGTCACAACGTCTATCATATGATATATCAAGAATAATAATCACAAAATTATTGTTTTATTTATACATAAATTATACTTTTAAAACTAATAATTAATCATCTTTATGAAAAATGCAATTCTATTACAGGTATGGAGACGGTAGGTTATACGTACGTTTGTGTAAGGTTCTTATTTTTCAATGATCATTATATAAAAAAAATATGTAACCCTATATCTATCCATTATTATATTTATATCATAAATAAAATTTTATTTATTCATATATTTTTATATATATAATTATTTTTAATTAAAAGGAATCACATCGTGCTAAGGCGGTGGTAGTCCACATGTCCATTGCTAATGTTATCACTTTTTTGGGATGAAAGGCTAACAAAGAAAAAGATATATATTATATTTACTGAAATTTAATTACATAATGATTATAAAATATATATTTTTATATAAATTTAATAAATAAAACCATCCTTTAATCATTCCATTTATTGTTTGATCGATCCCCATCATTTTAGGAGGTGATAGACCATATTTCTACAAACAATGTTATCATATTTTAAAAAAATAGAAGGCATAATGTGATATATTATAAAATAAAAGTAGAATCACAATGGAATAATTTTTATCAAATATATCATTTATAAATATTATTTCCATAACAATTCCAAACCAATAATTTTTTCAAAATAAAAAACAAACTACTTCATTCTGTGAGGCAGTAATTCAGCATACACATAAACAATAAGTTTATCACCCAATAGATGGAAATGTGTGTAAGTATGTGTGGAAAACACTGAATAAAATATTTTTATAATATTTAGGATACGAGTATTGTTATATAATAATTTCATAATTAGAGTTTTGGGAGTAAAAAATTTAAATAAAACTAAGTAACTTGAGGAAAGATGTTACCTTTAAATCGGCTCACTCCTTCTGGTTTTCCCAAAAGTAAATCCATGGATTGATTTATGAAAAAGATGTGGATTATAGGTTGAGGGGAGTTATTTTTAAGATCTTTTTGGAATTATATTTGTAAATCCAAGGTGTCTGGAGAGGTGTGAGTGTGTTAGAGGATATGAGTCCTTTTATTGTAGATGAGGAGGAGAACTATTGTAAATTTTGGAGAATGGATTTTCACCCACGTTTTTTCCATTCAAAGTTGTTCCAATTATAGTAAAAATTATATAAATGTTACTATATGGTAACAATATGACCATAAAATTTATTTTTGACTATTGAATATGTAATGTTTTCCCATTATATTAATGATTAGTCCCACATTAAACTTTATTTAACTTTAATAATTATAATGATTTTTAATTACATTCACAAATAATTTGTTCAAATACTATGTTTAACTTAATAAAAATTATAAATTGTTAAGATTCCAAATATAGAATCTATTTTTCCACATTCCAATAACCTAATAAGATGCACCTAATTTAAATTTAATCTTGGAGATGGGATTTCAATATGAGTTTTTATTGTAAAATGATCAAAAGTTTTCTAGTTTTTCATATCCAATTTAAATATAAAATTGATCTCATTGAAAAAAATATATTAATTAATAAAAAATATATCTATCAAAAATTACTAAAAATATAAAATATAATTTAATGTTATAAATATTATAGATAAACAAGTAGTTTTGAATAAAAATGAAGTATTTTCATATATTCATTAAAAATAATACTTCATAGAAAAATTTCTACAAAATTACCCTAACATAATTTTTTTGTTTTTATTTAAATTATTAACTCTATTATGAAATTTAATTTTTTAAAAAGTTCCAAAAATTATATTTAAAATAGGTTCACCATTAAAAGGTGGTAAAAATTCCTTAATATAAATATAGTATTTTAAGCGTAAAATTTTGTTTGATCATATATAATATCTAAAAAATCTATTAGATTAATATTGAAAATATTTTCTTGATTATAAAATATTTTTTTATTAATAAAACTCACTAATAGTAATTAATTATATTTATCATCATAAAATATATTTCTAATCATAAAAATAGTTTTATATAAAAACATGAAATTTTTTTTCAATTGGATATTGTATTAATTTCTAATAAATTTAAATACAATTAAATAATTTTAGTTTTTTAAGAATACATTTTCATATGTAAGTTATTATTATTAATTACTACTTATTTCATGTATATGTTATATATTATTATATGGAATAATAATATTTTAGTCATGTACCCTTATTTGGTAAAACATGGTCTCACATGTAATATAATTCATTGAAGAAAAAATCTGTTTCATGCAGCATAAGATAACTAAATGACATGTTCAATGAAAGGTAAGATAATATATTGGATTTATTTTATATATTTTATATATTTTAAATTATCTGGATTTTATATATCCTTACTGGCTTTTTGTTGTGTGTTATATGTACTATCGAATACATTTTTCTATTTTATATTTTCGGTGCATTAATGTTCACGAAGAGGTACTATAGAGGATTAATTATTGGATAACTTTTGTTTGAAAGTGTTTTGTGTTTTTAAAATTATTATTTAGTATTATATATTAATGTTTATACTGAATCATTGTTTAAAATTTTAGATTATAGAAATTTTTATTTGAAAATGGTGTTTTCATATGGAAAATATATATATTAATTGTTTGGGAATTTGGTTAATTTAATATATATATATATATATATTAATATCAATTATTAGTAGAAATAATACTTCCCGATAAAAATTCCTTAATTGATTTATGGGATATTTATTATTAATGAAAAATTATAGGGGTATTTTTTTCTTCAATTGAAATCGAAAAAATCATACCACAACTCGCAAAATTATTATATAGATAATTTGAGGAGTTATATAAGATAAATTCCATGATAAAAAAATGACACAAATTATTCATTCATAATGAATAGACACTATATATAAGTAATGGATTATTTTCAAGGAGTTTGTTATATCATAGTGAAGAGATAAATTCCTATATATCAATATAGAGTATTAGTCTAGTAGTCATATTGCATGTGTAAGATTAAATTGATGATTCTATATAATATTTATGTGTTTCTTCCGTATTCCAAAGATAATGTATGCTTTAAACAGAGTATCAGGTGAGTAAGAATGAAGTGTCAATTGTAAGGTACTCTAAAAATGAATAAATTATGTTGAAGACAATATTAAATATGGATGAAGATATGGAAAAGTATCATTTTAATTATGGAGAATCAGAACATAATAAATATATGTTAGAATGATATATATTTGAATATATGAGATTATATTGTATGGTAGAAACCATGATAAGAATTATTGTTAAATTATTGAAGTTCAATATATTGGCTAGAGGTTCATCACACTCCAACACTAACACTACTATAAGTATGGACTTTATCTGCACTAGAATATTCAATTTAAAGTGCTAAAAAAGCACTATTAATCTTAAAAAAGCTAAAGGGGTACCTTTCATTAGAGCTAAATAATGAGATAATAAATGGGACCTTTATATGAACTTTTTTAGCACTGATAAAGAACCCATTTTAATATAACTTTTTTAAAAGGACTTATAAAAGATAAAAAGAAAATAAAAAAATATTTTTTTTTGAAATTTAGGAGGGGCGTAAAAAGCACTTTGAATCCCCCTTTAATATTTCCCCCACTCAATCCCGCACACCCCAACTCACACCCCCATCCTTTAACAGCGCCCCGACCCACCCTTTAACAGTACTAGCCTTTATTCCACCTGTGTGTGTGACCTGTCTCTCCTAGATTCGAACTCTGTACTTATTGCATGCGCCCCTAGGCCTTCACTACTCCACCATATTTCTTTACTCATCATTTATTAATATATATATATAGTTATATTTACTCGTTTTTTAATATAAATATATATTAACATATATATATATATATATATTTATATATATCAATATATATATTAATATATATTTATAAGATCAAATATTTTTTTGTGTGTTTATAAATAAATATATATATATACAACACAGACACAAAAATTTATTATATGTGTATTTGTAAATGTAATTATACATATTTATATACATTTACAAGTATTATATATTAATATGTATATACTTATGTTTAAAATTTATGGATAATATATATCAGTTTGTCAATAAAGATGAACAAAAATATACATAAATACACACACAAACATTGGTATATAAATATTAATATATTTGAATTTTAAATAATATATATATTTTATTTTTATTTATAATTTCTTTTATATTGAAAAAATACCTTATATGCAAATATTATTAATTATTTATTTATAAAATAAAACTTATATTGGTTATTATATTAAAAATATGTATGTATTATAATATAATTGATTATAAATAACATTACAAGGTGAAAAAATGAATAAAATTCAAATCTATAATATCAATATAAATTTATCCCCTCAAAATAAAATAATATCTTTTTGAAAATGGTCAAAAGACCCCTCAAAACGAGGTTTAAAATCAATTGAATGATAAAAAATCTGGTTATACAGACTAAAAACTCAGTTTTGGAGGCCTTATATGAAATTTTAGTCCTCTAAAAATTTGAAAATAGGTTCTTATGGGTTATAACCATGTAGATTTCGTCTAAGGCTTCGCTTTGATATATTATAGAGCTCAAACTGACACCAGATCAACAGTTATGATCATTTGATATTTGGGTAATGTTTTAAATTTCTTTTAGATCTTTTATTAATTTTATTTTATTTTTATGTGTGTCCAAATTTTTGTTAAATGATTATTACTCGATGATCAATAGAAAATTAGTAATTAATAATATTATACTATTTTTATAAACCATTTTCACTATAAATATTATATATTATGTTGAAATGATTATTTATATTTATCTAAAACATATTTCAGAAATATATATTATATTTATATCAACATAAATATACTTATATATTTATATATGAATATATTTTTTTAAAATATAATTTATTTTTAAAAAATACCCTTTATCAGCGATAGGGAAAAAGTGCTTACAAAGCCTCCTCATTAACTGTAATACTAAAAAAATCATTGTTAAGGGGTGGTGTTGGAGAAAACCATATTTGTGGTAGTGTAATTAGTTTTCATGACACATTTGATGGTTATTTTACTATAGTGTCATAATAGAAGAGAAAAAAGTAGGCCGGTCTATGATCATTAGGATTTTTAGTGATTTTATTATATGAAATTTTGATAATTTTTTATATTGAATAATGTCTATATTCATTGTGAGATATTTAAAGATATAAATGATTTTTGGGATTCATTATGGTTTGAAGATGGGTTTCACAATGTTTTCTAAATAATATTATTGATGGAACACATAAAAATAATGTTTTTTATTATTCCCAAATTGACTATTTATAAACTCATTGAAATTATGTTTTTATCCATTGGAATACAATTCAATATTTTGTCAATCAGAGTTATATCAACATAGTTATTGATTTTTTGGATATGATGACAAGGTTTTGTGGTTGTATTCACCCTCAGGAGATATAATTAGGGAATATCCACATATCGTGGGGTGTGAAAAAGGAAAATATAAATATTAATTATAATAAATGAAAAATATATATATAAATACTATATATGTTTTGTGGGTGAATATAGGTTGACACTAAATGTATTATTTAAAAAATGGGTGGAATTGAATAGTAATTAATATATAAAGAGATGTTGAATGAATTTTAAAATTTTATAAATTATTAGGGAAATTTATTTTGATCATTATTATGAAATTGTGGTTGATTAACACATTTGATAACATGAAGGAAATGTTGTGGAATTGAATGGATTTATTTTTGGGAAAATTTTGGAATTTTACTCAAGTGACAATGATGGATATTGGTATAGTGAAAATATATGTAGAAATGTATTTATTGATAATCTATGGATTCATTTTCTAAAATGATTTTTTGATCAATTATTTAAATAATGTCAAATATATTTATTAAACTAGATTATTTGTTGGATAATGGAGGGAGGATGTAGCCAATGGATTGGTGAAACCATTTTTATACCCATGTGGAAATGTGAGACTATCACCATGGACTTCGTCACTAGTCTCTTAATGACATTCAAAAGAAACAATGCAATTTGGGTTTTTGTATAGGGACTCATTAATGAATATTTTCCACTCAAACGACATTACATGTTATATGTGAATGTAGGGATATGTTTTCATGGGGTACCACCCTAAATCGCCTCTGATCATGATCGAGGGTTAACAAATACATTCTGGAGAAGTCTCCCGAAATCCTTGTGTATTGAATTAAATTTCATCACAACTAATCACACACAAAATAATGTCCAATAATAAAGAAAAACAACGATGCTCGAAGAAATTCTAAGATCCTAATAAATGGAATTCAAAGGTGGATAAGATCAAAATATTACATTGTTTGTGTTTTCATACAATAACAGCTTACACTATAGTATTCAGATTGCTCCATATAAAGCGTTATATTTAATGTAATGTATGAATCCAACCTGTTATGATGATGTTGGGGGAAAATGATTATTTCACATGATCTTGTATAAGAGATGATATATAAGTTTCAGGAAATCCAACAACATATCAATGTTTCTAAGAGTCCGAAAAAATATTTGATGCTGATAACTATTAAAGGGACTTGGATTTTGATATTAAAGATATATTCTCCAATTAAATATTAATATGGAACAAGTTGATGTAGTTTGGATAGAATGTGAAGTTTTTTCGAAGGTGAATTGAACCATTTGAGATCATTGTCCACATAAGAGATATAGAATATCCACATTAACTCCCACCCTGTATTTCTAAAATTCATGACGTTTTCAATGTATCTCTCTATAAAAAGTACATACGAGATCCCCCACATGTATTGAACTCATATGGGGTATAACTATAGGGTGATCACTTATATAAGGGGAAGTAGATAAGGATTTTGGATCAAATCGATAAGGTTTTACACAAAAAGAAAACCCACCTTATCAATGTGTTATGGAGGAAGCATATTTATTAATAAGTGACTTTGGAATTAGAGGAGGTGATGGTGGAGATGTACCAATACAATTTTATGTAAAACAAAATTTCATGGGTGAAATTTAAAAATGAAGGAATGAGGTAATGACTTAAAAAAATTTCAATGGAATTTCCCACTTATTATAATAATATCATATTTTATAAATCACATAAAATCACATATAAAACACAATAAAACATTATAAATGATGAATGAATGAAATAAGAGATATTTCTAGAAATTAATGAAACTATACTAATGGAATACTAACATGACAATAAAATTGTTACGTGAACCTTTGCAATAGTAATCCATCTAATAGAATATTATCATTACAATCGAAATTAAAATTAAAATTTATGGTTATTATGAATATAAATATGATTTATTTATTTCATTTAGTAAGTAAATAAATGTTTTAAAATGATAAATTTAGTGCTGGTATTTTTGAAAGTGATAAATATTTAATTAAAATTTTATAATTAATTTAATATGTTTATTTTTTATAATTATATGTATTCCTAAATTCATAATTTATTGTCTTATTATTAGAAGATAAATTTATGAGGCCCCAATTAATTTTTACAATAGTTGGAAAACTAGTTTTAATTTGAAAATCTGTATTTTTTGAGTAAATTATTATTTAAATTAAAAAAAATATAGTATTTATAGAATTATATTCATAAAATTTATTTATTTTTTGAATTCTATGGATAGTAAAATTCTTATGACGAGTTATTGATATTTTCCTAAAATACATGAATTTTATGTGAATGGTGAAATATGGTAATTTACTATATATATACATTTTTGTTTAATACAGTAATCCTTGAGACATTACTAATTTAAGAAAAATTATATAGAACATATCTTAATTAAATTAACATCTTTAGTTTTAATTCTCATGTTATTCATATTATAGAGACATAATAATAAACTAATTAATATAACAATAAGAAAACAACATCTTCTCCACTATAAATACCTAGCCTCAACACCTCTTTTCCTCACACATCCGATTATTTGATATTTTTAGAAAATTATACTCAACTATCTTCTCAAACACTCTCCCATGAATAATATCCATTGGTCTCATCAAAAGACAAAAATAATTTCCCTAATGAGGTTCTCAAAGATGATATATTTAAGAGGTAAAATCCTATTCCTTTTTATTTTAATTTATTTTAATTTCTTTTTAATTTCATTTTACCTCATCACCTACACTATTTAAATTTTCATGATAACTCCCATTAGTTTTATATAATGGAATTATGTCTAATTAATTTAAGATCCATAACCAAACACTTTTCACTCTCTTCTATTCTAAAAATGAAATCATTTCCCGTTATGTGTCAATTTACCAACCTAGTGGATGATGACTGTTAATGTTTCTTTATCAAAATCAATTATATTAATAAGACCACTATAATGTTTAGGAAATACTATAAAATATATTTTATAACCGTTTTATGATCTATAGCTAAAATATATACAGATTATTAACTGATAAAAAATGAGTTTGTTGTGATCGAAAACAACCAAAATTAACCCAAACGAATATCATTGACTATTTATATATTGACTCATCGTCATTCCATTAAAAAATGATATTTATAACCATTTAAACCTATTTTTTGTGATCAATAACATATATTTTAGTTTTGGATAATTACATCTATTGTACCTAAAATTACACACTCATATTCATGTAAACAAATCATGATTACCATGAAAATGAACTCTCATGAATGACGAAATTAATCTATATAAATCAGTGAAAATCAAATAAATTAACTTAACAAAACTATAATAAATAATATTAATGTATAAAAGTAAATACATATGTTAATTAATGGATTAAATTTTATTATCTAGGATTTTAAGGAGAACATATCATTCAGTCATTAGGTAAAGTTAATTCTAAAACCCAATTCTATTCCATATGGTTTTCCCTCTTTCTCCCGATTTTCTGTATGAATACTCCTTTAATATTCATTAAATGTAATTTTATTATCATCATATTATCTTTTTTGTAATATAGATGTTACCAATATATTTGTATGAAAAAATAAATGATTTTTCCAAATTACTCATCTTTCTAAAAATCCATATTTTACATCTCATGAGATTTTTTCCTCTTCACTAAAAATTGATGATTCTTATAAAAATTATGATACTCCATCAATGATTGGGGAACCCCATTGTTTATTAATAAATATATTATTTATGAAATGAAACCCATTTCCTTCATATGGTTATTTTACATTAATGATTGATATACATTCTATTTGGAATGCATGATTAAGTAAATGTTATGATGTGATAGTTGCGCCTCGAAACATATTGATAATGAGGATGATATGATTTGATATGTGTGCCCAAAATTATATATCTTTTAATTAATTTATTAATGTGATGTATCTAATAAGATAATATGATATATGAGTGGTATTTGAACACTAATACATGATGTTTCATTTTTATGCATTTCCATCTTCGAATAATATATTTATTACTTCATCCCATGATTATGAAATAATACCTATTGTATGATGATAATGAATATTAATGTATAAGCTGAGTCAGTGTATTTTATCACTGAGAGTGGAAGGGGTGAATCAGTGATACTATTTTTCTTTTTTTTTCAATTTTTTGTAAAAACATTTGCCTCGTGTTAATGAAACAATTTCTAACTGAAAACAAAACAAACACACATTTATAAAAACATTGGAATTAATAATGTTAATTATTTAATATGAATATCAGTGTTCTTCGTATCATTTTGAGATAAAAAAATACTATAAAATCCACTAGAAAACTATCATTGGATTTCAATGAGTAGAATATTCAGTATTTCTCATGTAATGCTTTTAAAAAGATCCAAATGTGTTTGTGCACCCTTTTAGAACAAATGGTGTAATGAAATTATTATGTAACAACTTTTGTTACATAAATTTTTTTATAATCCACATCATTATTTAGTTGAAATAGAATCATTAATTTCCATTCTCAAAATGAAGGTATGAACCACCATGCCTTTTTAATGAAAACTGAGAGTGTTTTTCCTTATTCTGATTTTCCCAGTATGATTCTTATGAGTAATATTCCTACAAAAAAACTTTTAGTCTTGTTATCATATATAATATAATAGAAATGAATCAGCACCACATGAAATCAGAATAAAATACATACAAAGTCTGAGAAACACATTACTGGAATCCAAATACTTATAAATCTATCCCGATACAATGATCAGTTGAATATAATGTTGGAAAGTAGAATAAAATGATCCACTGAGTACAATGAATTCTATGTATGATGATCATCCAAATACAACATTATAATATTTTCATCTTCCCTGTTTAAATGACTTCAACAACAAGCAAAATGGAATCACTTTCAATCATGGGAAACTCGGAACATCTCTCTCTACTATGGTGAATAATACTAGTAGCTATAAAGTACAATGAACTTATCCTTTTATAGGTGACCATCGAATCGTTTGGGCAAGAATCCCAAAAAAGATTAGCACTCACACAAATTCTCCCATATTTTAATTCCATGTCAAATCGTGAATGCATTTTGAATTCATCAATGCTTCATTATACATCTATATTGTTCCTCAAAAAACATCTCCTTCTTGACATATTCATTCGAATCATAACTATGTTTCCAATACATGATAATGATTTTTTGCAATATGATTTCTTCAAAACAAATATTTTAATCAATTGTATGAAAATATATAAATAAATAGATACCCTTTAAATCTGATGAATATGATTCTCAAAACAAATTTGAATTAAAAAAATCATTTTTATGTATTACTCCCCATTGAGAATTCATTCTGTAATCTTTTTATTCTTTTTGATCCACTTGAGATTCAAGACTTCATCTTATCCTCTTCTCTTAAACCAGTTGGAAACCAAAAAAGTTATTCGAACAATTTAAAATGGTTGAATACAGTATTGATCTCATTTTCTCATTCTCTTATCATGACCCACTTATAGAAACCATCATTCATAAACTTGTTTTTGTATCATGAATTCATTAACGAAAGTAAATTAATGTAAGAAAAAAAATTTCATTGTTAGAGCTGAACTGGAAGGTATCATAACTTTTTATTCATTATATCTACATTCATTTCTTTTCAACCCGTGTATGATGTTTTATTATTACAATTTATCTACACACGATCATTCTGGATATGATTGACCTGATAATGATTTTCTAGAATTTTATATTTTCTTGTTATGAAAATTCTTGGAATGATCATTCTGGATATCATTTTCTTGGATAAAATTCTCAACAATATGACCTTTTCTGGGTATGATCACTCTGAAAAACAATCAGCACTCTCTCTTACACTTTTATTAGAACCAATTTTTACATGAACATTGTCTCTAAAATGGGCAGCAATTTTTCAATCAACATCACTTTTTAAATTGGTACCACCTTTTAAAAAAACTTTTCTTTTTTAAACAAAGTTCCATTTTCAAATCAAATTCTCCTCTTAATTTTTTTTCACCTGAATATAATTTTTTTCAAAAAAAATCAATATCACATTATTCTTTCTGTTACGTCCCAGTTCTGAAAGCCACCCAGAGGCACCCCATACCATATTAGTCAAATGACCTAAAGCAAATTTTCCTGAATTCCAAAGGCTATCGACTAGCAGTGAGGGCCTTGGGTTTCATAGTGGGGAAACTATTCCCTAATTAGAATAGTAACATGGTGGAATAAAAACAGTAACAATAGAAGATGAAGTAATAATACATACAGAATTAAATAGTGAAAGATTGGAAAATAATAAACTGGAGCACGCGCACACACACACACACACACACACATATATATATATATATATGAATGTTTTATGACTCATATGTCGAGGAAAAAATCCAAGAAAATCACAATGCTGGAACACAACAGTACTAATCCAAATACAAAAGAATGCACATAAACAACTCTTCAGCATCACAAGAGACACCTTGGTCACATGATCTATAGATCCATAGTAAATCAAGAACCTCATGTAGAAGGGATCTTTCCCTTATCTACCTGGAACAATATAATCTTTTTGGGCCAAAAATCATGACCCAAACAGGGTGTGAGAATAAATCCTAGTAGGGATCCAAAAAAATATCTGTGCCTAATGGTAAGTGAATATATATGGCGAGTAATAATAAAATATGCAGTGAAAAAGAAAATACTCAGCAATAAATAGTTCCACAAATCAAATTATCAGCTAATCAAGCAAGGTAACCCAAAAAAAGTTCACATAGACTATCCCCTATGGTTCATTCAAAAAAATATATAATGACTCCCTGAGGAAGCAATCACATTCGATTCCCTTTATAGTAATAATTAATTTAACAACTCTCTAAGGAAGCGCATATAGTCAATTACCATTATAGTCAAAAATAGTCAATAACTCTCTGAGAAATCTCACACAGTCAATTCCCCTTATAGCCCCAAGTGGTTAGAGACACTCTGAGGAAGCTGACATAGTCAATTACACTTATATTCTAAAACAGCGAAGGCCTCTCTGAGGAAGCTCACACAATCAATTCCCATTATATCCCCAATGTGGAACATAAATATGTGAGGAAGCTCACTCGGTCATTTCCACTTATAGCCAAAAGTGGTCATAGACTCTCTAAGGAATCTCACACGGTCAATTTCCCTTAATAGTCTACATCACTAGGTTCTCATGGCCCTATATAAATCAAACGAGAATAGAAAAGAAATACCACCAAAGTAAACTAATAGATCTACTTAGATAATCAGTCTATATCATATCAAGCATGAAAGATAATAATAATCATCCGACAGTGCTATGCATGGGAAGAACATCAAGGAATCCTAACAGTCTAAATAGCACCAAATGGTCGTAAACAGAGAAATCACAGGAAAACATATCCATGGAATAGAAAACAACCATATTCATATCCAATTAAATTCTACACAGGCATACATGCATAGAAGGAAATAAACATGGCTAAAAACGTAAATATGCAATACCGTGTTCAAGGTTATTGGACAAAAAAGCACATAATACTCAATGACATTCAACAGAAAGCCACAAACCACCTACCCCGGTTTTTCAGGAATGATATACACAATCCGAGATTCTTGAATGAAACTAGAATGCTGAAGATCTAAAAAATCGTCTAAAAGGTTCAATAGAGGATAACGTGAGAAAGAGGAAGAATTGTGAAATGAAGCTAAATAAGAAGGGAGAGATAACCGAGGAGATACCAACGTAATCCAATGCGGTCAAATTAGAGTTTGGATTCTTAATCGGAGGCCCTGTGAAAATCACGGCCAAACGGGAGCTCTCATCTGAAAAAACCTAGTAGAAGGTGTTTCTGGCCATTCGACATGACCTCGGTGCGTTTAATGAAAAAAATAAACTGCCTGTACATTTGAAATAAATGGAGTTTAAATGTTGTTTATGTACTCCTCTTTAGGCGATCTCCATGTCACCCCCCCACGGTCATGTGTGTGGCCAGTTCACGGCCAGCACACCGCTACCCGTGGTAACCTAGTACACATCATGCACTTATAATGTACACACTGTGTACCTTGGATATTTCCACAAATTCCTCTTTTTCTCAGAAATGACTAGGAAAGAAAATAACTGAACAGAAGGTTCGAGTTCTTACAAATTTCCCATATTAAATGAATTTGTCCCCAAATTTCCCTAGCATGGCATTGAAGAAGAAATCCCAAATATCTCCAACCACTATACTCTTACATCAGCCTTCCTCTTCCTATTCTCGTCTTGTACTAGCCCATGCTACCATAACACCCTTACCAGAGGAACAGAACAGCCTCAGAGAACCTTCATATTGTGATCAACAATATGGATATGATTCTCATCAAATGATGCATCAGCTTCAAGCACAACCTCATCGGGTTGAAATATATGAGACCTGCCTGAAAAGTGACGTCTAATATGAGAAACATAAAAGACGTCGCGCATAGCCCGGTACCTATGCGGTAACTGAAACTGATAGGAAACCGAACCAACTCTCTCCACAACCTTAAATATCCTGACATACCTCGTGGAAAGCTTAACCTATCTCCCAATTCATTTGTGCCCCAAACTCGGTGTTACATGCAAGGAAACCTGATCACAGACCTCGAACACCAGAGGTCTTCTCTGGTAATCAATATAATACTTCTGACAAGACTGTGTAGTAGCCATCCTCATTCGAATTAACTCGATATGCTTTTCGGTCTTCTAAAATAGACTAGGTCCCATCAAGGCTATATCTCCTGCCTCCATCCAACATAAGGGTGATCAGCATGGCCTTTTGTACAAAGCCTTATAGGGTTCCATCTGAATAGTTTTGGGAAAAATATTTTTTAGTCATACAGTAGAAGATGTATCTCCTTCTCCCAAGAACCTGCAAAATCCAGGATGCATGCTCGGAGCATGAATTCAAGAATGTGAATCATAAGCTCAGACTGACCATCTGTATGGGGTTGGTAAGCAGTACTTAACAGTACATGTGTACCCAAAGCCTTTTGCTGACCCTTCCAGACTCGAGAAGTAAAACAGACATCCCTATCTGAAACATTGGAGTGTGGAACTAAATGTAGACATACAATCTCATGAATGTATAACCGTCCCAGATCATCAACATTGATGGTCTACATGATCAGCAAGAAGTGGGTAACCTTCATGAGTTTTTCAATGACAACCCAATCTACATCATTCCCTTGAGGTGACATCAGTAAATCTATCACAAATTCCATGTCGACATCATTCCACTTCCACTCAGGAATGGGTAACTACTACAAAAGCTCTAATGGTAGCTGAATCTCCTCCTTCACCCACTAACAGGTGGAACACCTCATGAAGAAACCAACAACATCACTCTTCATACCTGTCCACCAAAATAGTCAGTGTAGATCACGATATATTTTTGTGACACCAGTATGAACTTCCCAAACTATTGAATGATTATCACGCATTGGCTCCCTTAGTATGTCTTCTAGAATTCACACGCACCCCTGGAAACCCATGATCTCATCCTCTCCTATGATCCATCCCTGAATAGGGTCCTCTCGTTACATGATCTCCCATAGGACTAGGCCTTTAGAATCTGATAACTGATTCATTCGAACGTGATCAAGATGTGTAGAGGTGACAAATACATAAGAAAGAAATGTTTCCCCTATCTTCCATGCATTTCCAAATGCATCCTCGAGAACATATCCATAAGCTGCCACTTACTGATAGCCTTCTGAAATGCTTATATCTAGGTCCTCCTGCTCAGTGCATCAGCCACTGCATTGCCCTCCCTTAGCATATTTGAAAGCTCAATGTCTAAAGACTGAAGGTACTCAACCCACCTTCGCTGTCTCAAATTCAAGTCACCCTGAGTGAAGAAGTAAATGAAACTTATGTGTTCAGTGAAAATCCGAAAATTCCCTCCTAATAGATAATGTCTCCAATAGAATAATGCATGAATAATGTTTCCAAATCCAGATTGTACGTCCGATAATTCCCCTCATGTGGCCTCAACTGCCTAGACTCATATGCAACGACTCCTTCTCCCAAAATAACTGAATCTCCTAGCCCGATACCAGATACATCATTGTAAATAGTGTAGATCTTTCATTGCTCTGGAAAGACTAGTATCAATGCTGAAGTCAATATCCCATTCAACACCTGAAAGGATGACTCACATGAATCTGATCATAAGATCATTCCACCCATCTTAGTCAAACCTGTGAGTGGCGTTGTTATGCATGAAAAGTCTTTTATGAAGCTTTTGTAGTATCCATAAAGACCTATGAAAGTCCGAACATAAAAGAAGTTCTTCGGATTCTCCCAGGAAACTACTTCTCTCACTTTCTCTGGCTCTATTGATACTCTTGTCTTTGAGATAACATGACCCAAGAAGTGAATCTGATCCATCTAAAAGTGGTATTTTGAGAGATTAGCATAAAATGATTATCTCTGAGTGTACTCAAAATGATCTCATACTAGGTAGAATGGCCATGTCATGTGTGTGAGTACACCAAGATATCGTCCACAAAGACCACCATGAAAGAATCCAAGTACACATTGACCACTCAGCTCATCAGTGCTTTGAAAACGGTTGGTGTGTTCATAATACCAAAAGGCATACACATAAAATCATATAGACCATACTAACTCTGGAAGGCTGTGAGAGGTATATCAGATGGTATAAAGCGCAAATAATGGTAACTGGATCACATATCAATCTTCGAGAACCCACGGGCTCCAAAAATCTGATCAAAGATATCATCAATCCAAGGAAATGAATTTCGGTTCTTGACCTTCAACTGGTTCAACATCTGATAGTCCACCCAAAGCGTAAGGGTACCATCTTCCTTCTTCGCAAATAGGAGATGAGAACCCAAAGGATAAGTACTAGGTCGTATAAAACCCTTTAATTGTAACACCTCCAACTGCTTCCTGATCTCCTGAAACTCTAGTGTAGTCATCCTATAAGGCGGAATGGACACTGGTGCTGCTCATTGCACTAGCTCTATAAAATAGTCCACCTCTCGCTCCAAAGACAACCCTATAAAGTCCTCTTGAGATACATCCCTGAAATTATCCACCACTGGAGGAAAGTATAACTATGATGTCCCCTGTTCATCTAGGTATATACTAGCAATCTGGGCTAAAACTCCTCCCAACCCATGATGCTCGGGTCTGGCTCTTCTCAGCTGGACATCTCATTCACCCTTATGAAGAAATGATACACCCTCTAGGGATGTTAAATGCACCCTGCAATGGTAATAGTACACGACTGCCTGGAAGGAGAATAACTAGTCCATTCTGAGAATGACATCATACCATGTCATCTCTTGAACATAGTGGTCCCATTCAAAGTGAAACCCACTAACTTCTAGAGGGTACTCCATAAAATACGTACACTAGTTGTTATCATCCCTAATGGAGTGTTTAGAGTCAAGATATCAGAAGAAGAAAAGATGAAGAGACCAAGGATCTACATAATAGAAAAAAACACCAATCTATTAGATTCCCCTGTATCGAAAAGATAAGAAGCTAAAACTGAGGCTAATATGATCGTACCACGAATTGTAGAGTGTCACGAATCCTAATCCTACTGGTTCTACTCCACTGAAAATGTATGGCTTGCACCATGACCTTGTGACCATGCCTAACCACTCTGAGCTGACCCACCCTACTATAGCTGAAAGTCCGGCGACTGACTACAACGACCACGACCTCCACCTCAACCTGATTGGCCGGAAGAACTCTAGTTCCCAAACCAGTGAGAAACTGGTGGCGCAGCTCCTGAACACGGAGTCATCAATAAACCCATGTCACCAGCTACTGGTTAGAAGGTCTGATAGAAACGCTGAAGGTGACCCATCTTGCCACAAGATCATCACTCCACTGGGCATCTTGAAAAAGGTTTCCTCGTATTCCTGATCTTTCCATACTAGTATCACACCACCTGGCTACAAGATGATGCATCCCGCCTAGTTTGATCTCCAAGTGCACTATTCGGGTGACAGATCCTGCTATCAGGAGGAGGAATACTGACTATGGATGCTGAACCTCCTTGGCTAACATATCTAGAATCCCTCATGTTACGCACTATAATCAGTGCCTTGTTGAAGATATATTATATTTAAGTCAAACTAAAGATGTTCACCTAGGATTATACATCCTTCCTTAGACAGTCCTAAAATTTTCGGGAAATGAACAACTCATCTTCCCCTATAAAGGGTGTAAAGAATTGAAGAACAGTGAAGTGAGAGGAATAATCCATAACATTAAAAGTACCCTCCTCCAGACTCATGAACTCTTGGGCTCTATCAGCCCTGAAGGTCTCCGGATATATGTATTTATAGGAGATGCACTGAAACTCATCCCAATCCCTATTCTGCTGGTGTCCCTCCTGTGAAACTACATCCCACCACCTTTTGGGGAACTTTTGAAGCCTGTACATAGTGAGATTCACCATCCACTCTAGAGATATCTCTAGAAGGTCGACGATCATCAGCAGGGCTTCTAACAACGACTCTATAGCTAGGGGTCCATCATCCCCTAAGAATGTGGGAGGCTTCTACTAGTGAATGACCCGTGTAAATTCGGCCATCGACGCGGCAGGAGACGACACTCCGTGAAAGGTATACATAATCCTCATGAAACCCTCTCTGAATTGTGCATTAACACCTGTGTCAGGTACAATAGTTGGTTCCAAGGATGGAACAACTATAGGATCTGTTGGATGTCCTTGATTTTCCATGCATGTTGTCTGATCACCGCCTAGCAACTGTCTTACAACTAGAGGGCATCTTGGTGGCGTGAATCTGCAAGGTCAAGAACACAATAAAGAATAATATTATCAAGGAATGAAAGTTATAAGCAGAAGAATAAAAAATGATAATGAAATATTTCATGTTTTTAAAAATAGATATACATGGCGTGTATGTCAACTACATGGTGTTTACTTGAATCCTTTTTCCCTGCCCAAGTTCCCTTACACGGAAAAACAACACGGTTTCTCCTAGAACAAAACTACATTGTGTGTTTCTACCAAACATGACGTGTACTAGACAAACATCACAAAACCCTGTTATTAGCTACATGGATGGTTACACAGATCATATTACACAACATGTTCCAAACGGACACAGCTTGTACATAGTGGACTTCGCCGACCCTTGTTGTTAAATAAATTTCTAGACCCCAGGATCGAACTACATGGCATTTGCAAGTCTGACAGATCATGTAAAACCTATGATTGTATACCTCTGTTTCATTAGTCACACTGGTGCACACAGTTTCTAGAAACATTGTGTGTACATCTGATACAAGGCGTGTTCCCACAAAAATTTCCATATCCCGTGTCTCTACCAACACGTCCTATGACACAGTTAGAGACTACAGGGCATGTACATACGGTACATGGTGTGTACTTAAGAAAAAGAATATCTTCCCGAACAAAATAACACATGGCATGTAGTCAAAACTACACGCAGTGTATTCTAGGATTTTCTAGACAGTAATCCTCAGAAACTACACTAAATCTCATAAAAACACTGAAACAGTCCATTAAGTTCCATATTCTGATCCGTGTGAGCCCATAAACCACCGTCCGGAGGATCAAAAGCTCCCTATGATACAAAATTGTAACAACCCGGTTCAGAAAGCCACCCAGATGTTCCCTATACCCTGTTGGTCAAATGGCCTCTAGTGCATTTCCCCGAACACCAGAGGCTACCGACTAGCAGTAGGGGACATGTGTGTGATAGTAAGGAAACTATGCCCATATTGGCATAATAACACTGCTAAAGAAAAAAAATATCAAAAGTAGAAGCAGTAATAATCATAACATAAGGAAACATTAGAAGACTGGAAAATAATAAACTGGAGCACACACACACACATATATAAATGATGCATTATATATATCTCTAGTAATGCTGCCAAACAAATCACAATTCTGGAACACAATAGTACTAAACCATATACCAAAGAAATCATGTAAACACCTCCTTAGCTTCGTAAGCCACATATTGGTCTCATGCTCTCCTACTCCACAATCAATCAAGAACCCGAAGTAGAAGGGCGCCTTAACTTATCTATACCTACAACCATATAATCTGTTTTGGCCCAAAATCTTGACCCAAATAGTTTGTAAATATAAATACTAGTAGGAAACCACCCAAGGATCTGTGTCTAAAGGTCAGTGAATATATATTGCAGGTAACCATCAATGTTGTAGTGAAAAATAAATTACTCTCCAATAAACAATTCCACATATCAAATAAGAAGGTAATCTAGAATGGTAACCCTATGGAAAGTACACATAGCCTATCCCCTATGTTTCAGTCATAATAATATATAAAGATTCTCTGAGGAATAACTCATAGTCGATTCCCCTTATAGTTGAAATTAAATTAACGACTCTATGAGGATGCTGACATGGTCAATTCCCCTTATAGCCTAATGTAGTCAAGGACTCTCTGTGGAGGCTGACATAGTAAATTCATCTTATAGCCCCATGTGGTCATAGAATATCAAAGGAAGTTCACATGATCAATTCCCCTTATAGTCAAATGTAGTCAAGGACACTCTAAGGAATCTCACATATTCAATTCCCAATATAGCCCCAACGTGGTTCAAGAATCTCTGAGGAAGCTCACTTGGTCAATTCTCCTTATAGCCTAACGTGCTCAAGGACTCTCTGTGAAAGCTCACTTTATCAATTCCCCTTCTAGTCAACTACACCAGGTATTCACGACCTTGTGTAAATTAAATGAGCCTAGAAAAGCAATATGTCCAATGTAAACCTACAGAACTACTTGGTTAATCATTATACAACATATCAAGAATTCAAAATAAAAATAATCAATCCATCCTTTAGTGTAGGAATGAGAAGAACATCAAGGAATCCAAACAGGATAAACAGGATCAAACGGTCTTAAATAGAGAATGCAAAGGAAAACACATCCAATGCATAGAAAGAAAGCATATTCATATCCAATTAACCTCAACAGAGGTGTACATGCATGGATGGAAATCTACATGGGTAAAATGGTAAACATGCAATACCCCGTTCAAGGGTTTTAGGCAAAAGTGCACATAATACTCAAGGACATTCAACAAGAAGAAACAAAACACCAACCTCAGTGTTCTTGGAATGATATAAGTGAACCTTGAAGCATGAATCACCCTACAACGCTGATGATATACAAAAAATCTAAACCAATCAATAGAGGATAACTTGATATAGAAGAGGAATGATGAAACGAAGATCAAGATGAAGAGAGAGATTACCAAGGTGATCCCAACTCAATCGACAGAAGTCAAATCGGAGTTCACATGCTTGGTCAGAGGATCAGAGGAAGATCATAGATGTACGAGAGCTATTGGCAGAATGAAAACTAGAAGAAGGTGTTTCTGGCCGTTAGACGCGCCCCCGGTGTGATCAATTATGAAAAAAATAAAATAAACGGTGTGTACTTTTGAAGAACACGGTGTGTACTTCTCGTTTACGTACTCTGAATTTTGCAGCCTCCAAGTCTCCCCCACATGGCCATGTTTGTGGATACTATACAACCAACACATGGATCCCTAGGGTAACTTTGTTCCTGGCGTGTTCTCATAAAGTACATGGCTAGTACATTCAAATTTCCATAAATTCTACTTTTCTAAAAAACTACCTAAAAAATACATAAAAATATAGTCTGAGTCCTTATACATTCTTCCACCTGGATTTGATTAATCTATATACAATCATTTTTTATAAGAAACAACTCTTAATATTTCCAATTCTTCCATCTAGTATGCATCAAAAGTTCTTATTTAATAGTATATTTTATATGAAATATAAATCGTGAAATCATCATAAAAATTAATTCATCATAGTCACATAGACTCTCATTCGAAACATTCACGTCATTCCCCTTGGTTTCAATGTAAATTAGATGACATTTTCTTCAGGAAAGATGAATTAAAATTCAGTCTAGACCTACGTCAAGTCTAATCAAAACCTTTTCTTCAAGGGTAGCATTTTCTCATTACAATGGACTTCTATAGTGAGTATGGTTCTATTGAAAACAGAAGTATTATTATTTTGAAAACATTAATTCGAATCTTCTGAAATCATGGTTCTGATTCTTTTCAAAAAAATACCCATTATGAATTTCTACTACAAACAATGTGAGAAGAAGTTGAAAAACATTTCATGATAATAAAACATAAAACATAAATGAAAAAACCTTCATCATCAACTTCGTCCAACCAGTCTCCACCATTGGATTATATATTCCACTAATTTCCATAAATCATTGAACATTGTATCCTTGAACAATATATCACTCGTTAATAATTATAATCCTATGTAAGCTAAATTAGTGCAGGAAATAAGAATCATTTGCAAAAAACCATGTGTCCAAAACATGTGATTATGAAAAAATCTTCACCATTATTCCCCATAATTTCTTGAACATCCATGGAATAAAAAACAATTTCATTCTTATGACCACTCCAACAAATAGTTTCAATAGTTCACTCACAAAACATTGTTGAATTCATAACATACCCACAATTCTCTCTATTATTAAATACATTTATGAAAAAATATAATTCACCCCTGGATAATACAATAAAATTATAAGGTGCGAGAGGGAAAAAAACACATACCACATACTCGAAAAGAAAAAGGATGGACACCCATGTTCAGCCTCTATTTTGAGAATGATTCCTTTGGAAATGCTTTTGTGAAAATGTCATCCACTTGTTCTGATGTTGGAACCAACTCTAGCCTCAATTCATTTTTATGAACATTATCTTAGATGAAATGATATTTTATATCAATGTGATTTGAATGATAATGTTAAACTAGATTGTTGATGATATATATAGTATATTATTTGTCACAACCCAAGAGAAAGAATAACTTTACATCAACAAGAAAATATTCCAACTGTTTTTTATTTATAAGAGTTGATTAGTGGCTTGAGTGGAGTTAAGATATTCATCTTCATCCATAATGAGGGTTACTTAAATTTGTTACATTGAATTTCATCTAAAACAATTATTTCCCATTAAAAACATTGTAACATATGTTGATCCTCTATAATCACGTTTTACTTCTTAATATATACTTAAATACCCCAATAAATCAGTACTATCTAAGATGTAATACCTAATTATGAATTCAATAATTCCTTTTATGTATCTGAGAATTATTTTCAAGAAATAAGAAGTGATTCTTTTGGAGCACTCTGAAATATTACACATAATGTAACAATATGCACAATGATTGGTATTGGAGAAGTCTAATAAAATAACCTTCTAATCAGCCTTTGATACTCTTTCTAATCTACTTATTTTCATTATCCGACATTATTAAAATGGGTTCGTACTGAAATAGGCTTGTAAATATGTTTTGAGATTTCAATACCAAACCTCTTTTGTATTTATTTACTATACGTTTCGTGGGAGAGAAAACATTATTCTTTCATTTGCATGATTCATAACCCCATAAAGTATTTCATTTGCCCCATCAATGAAATTTCAAATTCCTTATTCATATCTTCATCAAATCATTCACATCATCATTTATTATTACCAACTAAGATAATATCATCCACATAAAGAATCATAATGAGGGAATACTCTGGACATTATCTGATATTCAAATTTATATCCACACTTCCTTTCATTAAATTAATCATCCTTAAAAAAAGTATCTAATTTCAAATACCAGGCCCTCAGAGATTTTTTTATCCCATACAAGGATTTTCTCAATCTACAGACATAAATTTCATCATTCTCGACAAGAAATTCATAATGATTCTCAATATAACCACCCTATTCAAGATCACAATTCAAGAATATGGATTTAACATCCATTGGAAAGATCATGTAGCCACTTTTTTTATCAATAACATGAAAGAGTTTTGTTGTTTCCAATCTAGCCACATAAGAAAACATTTCTTCGAAATCAATTCCATCAATATTTTAATGCCCATTTCAATCCAATATTACATTTATAATAACTTCATCTTCTACATTCACATTGTTCAAGATAACCAATTTGGTGCCAATGATTTTTTTTAAGGATTGGGAACGATTTACCATGAATTTTTATTTTAAATACGATACAATTATGCATTCATGGATTGAACCCATTCTAGATGCTCAATACATTATTTCAAATTATTCGGTTCATCTTTTGAATGTAATAAAGTATGTGTGATATCACTTTTTGGTCATCTGGTTTCAACCTTTTTATGTTTATCACCTATTATATTCTAATCATCCACTTGTTTCCTCATTCAGGGATGGGTTTCTTTAGAATAATATTAAACAGATAAAATAGATGAGTCTGTTTCAACTTCTCGACAAGAAATAAAATTGTCTCCACCCTTACTATAATTGCATTATTTGACCTAATCAACATATTTTTTTTGAATCAGATGTTTTTTCATTCCTACTTCTTTGAGCCACCTTAACCTCAACAGAATAAAAAATTAGTTTTTTTTATTTCTTTAATAATATATATCCTATTACACCCATAACGTATCCAATAATATGTCATCTTCTCCTTTCTACTCAATTTTTTATAGTTTCCACCTTTTTTGTTTATAACACATGGAATCCAAAAACACTAAAGTGCATCAAATTTGGTGTATTTCCTTAAATAAATTCATATGGAGTCATATCTTGTTGATGTATATAGAAATAATGGTTTTAAATGTAAATAGTTATACCCATGGATTGAATACAAAATTAATGAGAAGGTTCATATTCAAGTAATATAGTTCTTCACATTTCCAACAAACTTATATTCTATCATTCATCAACACCAATTTATGGAGGAGTGTATGAGGAGTAATACTCAACTCATATTACATGCTTCTAAAGATATATTTCATATTATTCACTTATATATTAATCAAAAAAATTTGTTCTAATATTTTCATTGAATACACACATTCAATATCATCAATTTTTCTACAACATTAAAACATTATCAAAACATCTATTTTTAGTTTAATTCACATAACACTAGTAACGAAAGTAAAATCATCGATGAATGAGATGATGTTATTATCTCAATTTTGAGATCACATTCTCATTTTCCCAAATATATTAAAATTAATCAGCTTCATGGGTTGTTTTATTTAAATCTCAACATTTTTAAACACACCATTTATAATCATTCCATTTTCTCAAATAGTGAAACACCAATATCACCTTCAGGGAAAAATTGTACTATCAAAGAAACTATTATCGTTAGATAACATTATCATTTTTCTATACCCCATGTTTCCAACTATTTTTGGCCACAAATGATTTTATTCCACTAAGATTATATAAATAGATTACTGTATTTCAACTATCTGAAACAAAATTTCTTTTTTATGTTGGCAACTTTTAACAATTTTCCAATATAATTCATTCATCACTAAAATAGCATATTTATAGAAGATAGCTTTGTTACCCCCATTGAATAATTGTGAATCTCTTATAAAATTCTACATCATCCCATGAACTTAAAATGCCATAATAGATTTCATTTGTTCATTTCTAATGATGGATGATCAAACACCATTGATCTTCTGGGATTCACCATTGACAAATCTCAATTTTCCCTCTATAAATTGTTTTACATAATTTTTCAATTTGAAAACTAATTTCAAGTGTAAAGAACACCAACTATAAAGTATCCCTAGGTCATTCCCCTTTTGTAGTTTTAAATAAATTTTCAATAACAAGATATTTTCCATCTTCAATTATATTCCCTACCTTTTTCTTCTAAGAATTATGAATATTTTTCGAAGCGCGTAACAAGAAAATACATCATTTTTTTAGGATTTTAGATTATTTAAATGCTTCGAAAATATTTTCGAGGGATGGTACCTATATTTATTATTTACTAAAACCTTCTTTTATTTCTTCATGACGGTGTTATAAATCCTCTATTATTAAGGCAATTGACTCCCCCTAAATATATTCCTTTCATAACTACTGGGATAATAGAAATTTTTCTTGTTAAACAAAAAACATAATTGGAATCAGTCCAAATCTCCCAGAGTACTAGTGATGGACATATAATTAATATATTCCTATGAAACTTACATATTGACTATAATTGTGAATATATTTCTCAGCAATATTATCATATATCATTTCTGAGCCATCATCATTATTTATAACCATTGGATACATGTTCTTATATCTATCTTTTCTAGATCCAGATTGATTAAAATATAATTCAGATTCAGGTTTCTTTGAAACATCATAATTCCCGTCATTGTCTGTTTTGGCCACACATATGACCATTCCATCTTCATTATTTTATGAAACAATTCCATATTTCTCATCACCCTTTAAAGGTAAATTCGGTTAAACCTATTCTGCTTTCTCATTTCAAGAACCTTCACCAACTTAATAGATAGAGTTTTGTAATCTTTTGATTCTCATTTATTCTTTTAAAAGTTTTGTTAGACAAATTCAAAAACATCCTATTTTTTCCTCCATCTTAACAGCAAGATACTCATTAAAATTCTTTTCTTCTTCATGAAATTTCTTCATATGATCAATATAATTCACCATATTTCTTCTTTAAAAAAAATTATTGGTTGTTTGAGTATTAATATTCCATCTATTTTTTCGTTTTCATGTTTTCTTATCATTCTCCGATTATTTCAACTCTTATTTCGAATGGATTTTATGTTGAGTTTCTTTTTATTTAAAACTATTTTTTTCATATTTTTCATCATTCTTAGATGAAACAAAATTATTTTAAATACCATACTCTTATAGATTTCTGGTATCTGCAACACTTCCTTCTCATTCAACATCTTTCAATAACAAAAATCTTATTTTATTTGAATAATTTATTTTATTCTTCATGGAATAAAGCAATATTTTATCACCCTACTTCTTCCATGGACTTATTGGATTTTTTTTATTATTCATAGTTATTCGCTTAATTTTTTCTCTAAGGAATGTTTACCATAATGTAACCAACTCTTCGACATTAAATAAATTTCAAGGGATTTTTTCCTTTATATTTTCATTTACCTATTTTCATGTATTTTTATATCAAGGATAATATATCAATGAGATTATTATATACCTCATTTTCAGAGTCAAAATCATTATATTATTTTTTAATAATAATTTTTACAACTTTTAATTCTTAATAATCATGATAGACATTCACTATCAACCATTGTTTTACTTTTCATATATTTCATTCTTCCTATTTCATATCTAATAAGAGTGGAATTCATACCATGAGTAGATAATTTCTCCGAATCTCTGTCTTCTAATGAAGAAACTTTTGCATTAAATTTTTCATTAAGGATTCTCAAAATCATTTCAACAACTATAGATTAATCTTTCTTCCCACAAATACATCTTATAGTACTCAAAAATATAATTCACCCTTGTAATGAATTCCCTAATAGAATCACGTCACACATCCTCGTGTCTTCATACATTAATATCATGATTTTTTTTGTAAATTGTATTAAATTCATTTATGATTTTCAATTTTATCTATATAAATTTGGTTGTGGTAAAATCTTTTAATCTCATGAATTCACCTTCAAAATTTAATGAAAATATAGTATTTTTCTCACTTCAAATATTTATAGGATTATTCTTATTAACATGTATAAGAGGAGGATTATCATCAATGGGTGGAAACCGAACTATTTCTCCTTTAATATAATCATAAATGAGAGACATAATAAAAGGCATCATTCAATCCTTCCATATATGATAATTAATTCTATCGAAAACTGGAATACCATTACTGTTCTCATAGTTGAAACACTCAATAAAAAAATAGTAGTGATGTGGACCTTCTCATCTGATACAACTTATATGTGTCCATTCATTGTATTGCATCACTAATAAGATGAGGGGTGTATCAGTGATACACAATTTTAATTTTGTTTCCTTTCAATTGAATAAACCATCACCTCCTATTAATGATTCAATTACCATGTGAAACGTGTAGAGACAATAAGCTTGATGTAAATATACATTACATTAATTTTGCGAAATATCTAATACATAACAAAATTAGACACTAATGGACCGTAATAATTTAGGGCCTTTAGAAACTCAGAATATAATATTCTAATCTTGGTGAAAGATCTTCAAAATAATAACCTTTCTTTATATTCTAGGGGAAATAAAACATATAAAGGGAGAGTTCAAATGCTCATTAATAGTAAGCATGGAGAAAATAAAACAAACCAAATACATAAAAACATGACCATTAGGTTTAAACATTGAAATCTTGAGCAATGACATAAAACATGGGAGTGTGTAAGGAATATATCATAATGGAACATCAATCATGATAAAGTATCCATGAATAAAACATTTAATTATCGGAAAAAATTAATCACATGATATTATTTCCATACTATCCAAGGTATTTCTTCCAAGACCATCTAGTGGACAAAGACCCTTTCTGAATCGAGTTCACTCCTCGTTCAAGTCATGAATCACTGAACCAGATTAACAAACCATTCCAGCCATTTCAATCTCATGAGATATAAATCTTTACCCAATTAATTGGAGGTAGATATAGGTCCCATCTATCTCATAATTATACCATTCTTATGTGTGCCACATGATCAAAAATCATACATCATAGAATAACCCATGTAATAAAAATGAGATTCTTAAACATCATGCCATCATAACATAATCCATATAAGATAAAAGGACATCATAAAAATAATTACATCATAACATAATCAAATCAATGTAAAAATAGTGATATAAACAAAACCCTGTATTATCTTATATGGAAAATAATTTTGATAAAACACATGAACTTCAATCTTGAGGAAAATATCCTTTATACTTCAAAAGCATTTTTCATTTCTTAACATGTCATAAAATTTTAAAATAAAAGAAGTTAATTGAGAATAAACTTTAAAACTTGTATAGGAAGATTCATGGAAATAATTTTCTATGAATACATTCATGTCGTATAAGTTAAAAAAACATTCTTCTGGTACTTTGGTCGGAAAAGTCAAAAAAGTACCTCATACTAAAAACGAAAAAAGATTCCTTTAATATCTTTTACGAAAAACTCACCAAAGGTTAAAATTGGATTTAAGAAATTGTAGCAGGATAGAAATAATATTACTTATTGAGGAAACATGGATGTGGATGATAAATATTTTCCAGTAAATTCTAATGTATAAACAATCTCAAATAAAATTGAGATTTCCAGATTTTCCTTCACCTTATGTCTGATATGCTTCGAATGTTTCCGGACCTCATGTATAATGATTTAAATAATGTCATTGACTTATTAAAGAATCATATTCATTGTTAAGATATCATATATAGTTCAATTATGAAATTATAATACCCGTTATATTATAAATTCCATGTTAAAGCAGCGTTTTGGGTAAAATCGTTTCATTTATCGTACAGGTATCGATTTTTTGTTCTTGATATTATTATTACATATATCATGATTTACATACTTCCAGAATCTAAATAATGATTTATATATCATATATTTTCAGTATATATATATATATATATTATATTGTTGAATAAAATAAAATACACCATTCATGGAGACAGTAGGTCGTACGTATGCACGAACGCTATTTTCCTTTCCTTCTTGACTAGAATGGAATTAAGTAGGTAAAATAAATATATATATAGATAAATAAAGTATAATTATTATGTCATATATTTCATGATTACTTATTATATATACTTTATAACCATTCTTGAATTATTAACATCGAAAATGAATCTCATCGCGTTGTGGAGACGGTAATCCGTACGTACGCACGAGCGATGATATCGTTCCCATATTTATTGGATGGAATTGGAGTGGATGATATAAGATCATAGAATTAATATGATGTTATAATAATTATATATATTTATTCTTTACAATATTATATCCATCCAAGTAAAGTGGTAGTGGAAAAACAGATTACACCACGGCGTGGAGACGGTATTCCGTATGTACGCACGTGCGGTGATTTTGTTTTTCATAGGATGGACAGAAGGTGAAACGGAGTTGTTTAATAATTATAATAACATATCAGTATATAAGTTATACTGATATGATTAATTTATAATGACACAACTAAATAATAAGAAGTTTAAGATGAATGAAACATGAAAGAATAGGTAGATGATATTACCTCTTCTTCGACGCACCTCCTTTAATCTTTTTCTAAGGGCACTAGAGTTCGTCTTTTGAGAAGACCAGAACCTATATTATATAACTATAGAGGTTGAGAACTATAATTGGAAGGGGTTGTCTGAGATTCAAGGCTCAAAAGGGTGTGAAGAGAAGAGGGAAGGGGTTCCATTTTTATAAGGGAGGAGAGGGGATCCTTTGGAAAAACATAAAATATTATTTTATAATAAAGACATATTCGGTTTTTAATAACTCTAAAATAATTAATTTATAATCTAAAGTGGGGATGGGTCAAAATCCTCTCAAATAATAGGTTTTAGACACATTTAGGTTACTATATTATCATTATCATTTATATTTAACTCTAAGTTAAATAATTTAACTTTTACCGTGTCTTTTTGTTTTCTTACACTATATGGTTGATAAACTAACTATAAGAAGCCAAAATAACCCCATTTGGTTCATTATTAATATATATATTTTCATATTTAAGTCATCTGGTCGATCCCTATATTATTAGGAATAAAATAACAATTAATAATATAATTTTTCTTTTATAAACTATTTTATGTCAATTTGGACACTACTTCGTACATGATTTTTGTGAAAATCATAACAGCATGATTTGTCAAAAATGTTAATTAATTAAATAATAACATATCAAATTAACCTAGAAAATTAGTTTAATTCATTAAAAGTCTCAAATTACATTTATTTGGGTATTGATAATATAAATTAATTTAATATTTTATTATTTAAGTAATTACTGCATCACCCTTGTGTCATAAATAAATTAAATTATTTAATGTCAAAAAATTATAAATAAAATACCATTAGGTAGGATGTATTTTTAGATTTCTAATTATTATTTATAGTCTAATTTATCTCATGTATAACCCTATATTAAAAATTCCTTAATTATTAAACTTTGATTTTACCTATTTTAGCTCTTTTTTAAATAAAATAATAATAAATGTCCTAATCTAATACAAGTTGACCTAAAGGGTAATATTTTATTCCTAAGGTTGTTTTTGGTCGAATTAAACTTATCCAATTGAATTATGTCATGTGTTAGGGTAATAATAATATCATTTTTACCCTTAATTACCATATTTACTTTTAACAGTGGCAAATAAAAGTAAAAAGTTAGTATTCAATAGAAATTATTTTTATCTTATTAAACCACATTATACTCCTTGATATTAATCATGTCTATTGGATTTTAGAAATTCCACTCACAGAAGCGGTAAAATTATATTTTATGTAAAATTTTAAATTCTCATAGGATGTGGGTAAAAGACAGTGTAAAGTTCAATAAAATTTTCATATATCTAAAATTATTATAAAATGACTCCAATGAAATAAATTTAACATAAATTGGTATTATGTATCAATTATGACCTAAATAAAATAAATAATTTTTTAAATAAAAAGTTGGTTTTTAAATAGAAACTGAGAGTTTTCACTATTCATCAAAAATTGAATGTTTTCAGAAAAATACCAAAAATTCACCCAAGGATAATTTTGATATTCTGAATCCATAAATGATGTCCATTTTGAAAAAAAATTCAAAAGGTGGGTTTTACTATTCATAACATCTAGTTCATAATAATATTATTGTAATATCTCGTTTTTTGAATCTCGCTATTGCGTACAACACACGCTATCGTGGAAGGTTACAATTTCGTGTAATTAATGCCAATTCATGGATGCATGTAGTGAAAGCTCCATTTGGTGTAGCGTAAAATAGAAGACACCAATGAAAATAAAAAGAATATTTTCATAAAATCTTGTGGTGTTACATTCCACCCCCCTTAAAATGAATTTCACCCTCAAAATTCGTCAGGGTTATAAATGGTTTACTACTCAAAATTTTTAATAGAGAACCACAACATAAAAAAGAATACCAAAACACATCTTTAAAAACTAAATTATTAAATTTAATGGTTACCCAAATTAACTAATCACTGGGTTTCCACATAAGAGAACATATATAAAAATATGGATATGGAAGAGAAATCTAACCATCATGTTCTGATGGAGCATGGTAGAGAACATGGCTATGAAAAATACAATAACCACAAAACCATAAATTTGTGATGATATAAGGTACAATCTAATTCATCAGATATACGTTCACTAGGACAACATTTTTGGTTTTCAAGATCATATCCCTAGTGTTAAGGAAATTAGAATTAGAAGAAATACATTATTGATTTTGGTAAAATCTCACCGTTGGTCATTCCATGGAAAATTTCCACTATATATCATAATGAAATGATGTTGAATTTGTTATTCGTGAAGTGTTAGCAGATCATGTGATAGAATGATGGGGCATTCCATTTGTCTAAATGAAAAGGTTAGAAAAAGTTATCAAATTTATATAAGTCCATCTGTAGTGATATTAATCATATATGGTTCCTAAAATGGGCTTATACTTCATATATCACATTTCTTAATATAATAAAACTAGTTTCTACTGACCAAGGACTTCTTATAGTCCAGTGGAAGGCAATAAAGGCCTGTCACACTTCGATTTTGGGTTCGATTCCCATAGCCTTGTCTGACGTGATGGGTTTTCACCCATCCTGCAGGTTGTCCTTTTTCTAAAACTACACTATTATAACATTACAAAATTAATATCGAAAAATATTTCTTGCCTTAAACAATATTATTTGATATCTGACATAATCCTTTCAATCTTTAGACTTATCCAAAATATATATGTCCAATCATATAGTATAAATAAAACGATTACTGGAAATATCATCTACCGAGCATGTGAATTCCATTATTTATCATACGATATATGTTTTTGGTCACATTACAAACATGTGAATGCCTTAATCATGTATTCTCCTGAAAAATGAATACCCATTGAACCATAGTGAAAATATGAATGTTGTGAAAATTTAATTCTTTCGACATACCAAAATCCCAAAAATTCTATATACTCAAAACATAGTATCACTTAGTCCTTATATCAGTCATGAGCACATGAATACTATAAAACATTTTATTATCTTCTTATCCAGTCATTATACACAAATCATCTACTTTCCAAAAATTTCTGAATAACCTTCCATGGTTACCAATACCATTCAACATATACATTCAAATAATTTAAGAAAAAAATAGTGTAACAATCCATGGATGTGTCTTTATTCCACAGTACCATTACATATACAACATAACTCTTGATAAACATAAATCATTCCACTACCTTCTTAAACCATTGACTAAGCTTCTATAATTATTTCATCTCACATATCATTTGTAGTCTCTTCATTATCATCATCATAAATACTACCCATAGGACCATGCTGATTCTCATCATGAGACTTTCCCTTAGGGAATTGGTTTGCATAATGCCCATACATTCCACATTGAAAACATTTAATCATTGTTGATGACGTAGAAATACCATTATCCTTTTCCATGGTGTTAACTAAACCTTTTACATTGTACTTACTAGATTTTTGTCATTCTTTTCCATACCCAACGAATCTTCCAGTTCATTGAAACATTCTCCCTGATGCCTGTTCCCATATGATTTACATGACAGAAATTGAACTTTTATTCATCTATGATCATCATGAAACTTTATATTCCTCTTATTAGATGAGTCGGGATACTTACCAAAGTTGAGATTATTGATCATATTATGAAATTGTTGATTAGGTATAATAACGATGTTTGGACTTCCAAATCTCTTTTTATTTTTTTTCTCATGAAGAATATAATTCCATTATCCCTCATATCCTACATTATCATGAATTGTTCTATTTCCAGCATTTTTCTAAAACCCATGACGAATATTGTGAGAGGAAAAAATCATAATCAAGAGGGATTACCTTCAATATCTAACATCTTAGGTTTATTTCTAATATTTTTTCCATAATTCTAGGACAATAACTTATACTTATACATAACCTTAGGGACATCCCTAGATATACCTTAGAAATATCTCTATGGATCTCACTAAAGATCTCGCATCATAGTTTCCGAAGGTTAACTAATCCTTTCCCATGATAAAACTGTAGAGACCCGAAGCATGACGTACATAGACATTACATTACTTTTGCGGAATATCTAATACATAACAAAAATAGATACCAAAGGACTGTAATAGTTTAGTGTCTTTGGAAACTCGGAATATAATCTTCTAATCTTGGTGAAATATCATCAATAGAAAAACCATTCATTATATACTAGGGAAAAGAAAATATATAATGGGTGAGCTCAACTTCTCAGTAATGGTAAGCATGGAGAAAATAAAACAAACCATATACATAAAAACATGAACATAATGTTTAATCATCGAAATATTGAGCAGTGACATAAAACATGGCAGTTTGTAAGGCATAGATCATATTGGAACATCAATCATGATAAAATATCCTAGAAATAAAACTTGTAATTTTGGAAAAACATAAATCACATGATATGATTTCAATAGTAGCTATAGCATTACTACCAAGACCATCTTATGGACAAAGTCCCTTTCTGAATCGAGTTCACTCCTCGTTCCAATCCAGTATCACTGAACCAGATTAACTTACCGTTCCAGCCATTTCAATCTCATGAGATATAAATCATTACCCAATTAATTGGATGGCAATATATGTCACACCCATATCATAAAGATACCATTCTTATGTGTTCAACAAGATCATAAATTATACATCATAGCATAACCCATGTAATAAAAATGGTATTCTTAAACATAATTCCATCATAACACAATCCTTATAAGATTAAAAAACATCATAAAAATAATTCCATCATAATATAATCTAATCAATGTAAAAATAGGGATAGAAACAGAACACTATATTATCTTAGATGGAAATTAATTTTGATAAAACACTTGAACTTCATTTTTGAGGAAAATATCCTTTCTACTTCAAAAGCATTTTTACTTACTTAAAATGTCATAAAATTTTAAACTAAAAAAATTGATTAAGAATAAACTTGAAAACATGTAAAAAATATTCATGGTTATAATTATCTATGAATCCATTCATGTCGTATAAGTTAAAAAAAATTCTTCTCATACTTAGGCAGGAAAAGTAAAAAAAGTACCTCTTACTAAAAAGACAAATGATTCATTTCATATCTTTTACTAAAAACTCACCAAAGGGTTAAATTGGATTTAATCAATTTTAGGATGATAGAAATAATATTACATATTTAGGAAACATGGATGTGGATGATAAATATTCCCAAGTAAATTCTTGATGTATAAAAATCTTGGATAAAAATGAGATTGCAATATTTTCCCTTACCTTATGAGCGATATGATTCATATGTATTCGGACCTCCTGTATAAAGATTTTAATAATGTCATTGACTTATTAAAAAATCATATTCATTGTTATGATATCATATATGGTTCAATTATGACTTTATAATACCCGTTCTTTTATAAACTCTTTGTTAATGTAGCGTTTTGGGTAAAATCGTTTCATTTATTGTATGCGTTTTGATTTGTTGGTCTTGATAATATTATTACTTATATGATTATTTACATACTTGAATAATTTAAATCATGATTTATATATCATATATTTTTATTATATATATATAATAGATATATTAATGAAATGAAATACACCGTTCATTAAGATGGTAGGCCGTACGTACGCATGAACGTTGTTTTCCATTCTTTATTGACTTGAATGGAATTAAGTAGATGACATACATATATATATATACATAAATCCAGTAGCATTATTATGTCATATATTTCATGATTACTTATCATATATACTTTATAATCACTCTTAAATTATTAGCAAGGAAAATGAAACTCATCACGTCGTGGAAACGGTAATCCGTACGTACACACGAGCGACGATATCTTTCCCATATTTATTGAATGGAATTGTAGTGGATAAAATAAGAACATAGAATCAGTATGATGTTATAATGATCATATATATATATTCTTTACACCATTATACCCATCCAAGTAAGGTGGTGGTGGAAAAACATATTACACCATAGCGTGGAGATGGTATTCCGTACGTACACACGCGCGGTGATTTCGTTATTCTTAGGATGGATAGAAGGTGAAATGGGGTTGTTTCAAATTTATAATAAAATATCATTATATAATTAATACTGATGTTATTAAATTATCATTAAACAACTAAATAATAAGAAGTTTAATAATAATGAAATTTGAAAGAATCGTTAGAAGAGATTACCTCTTCTTCGACGCACCTCCTTTAAACATCTTCTTAAGGCACTAGAGTTGGTCTTTTGAGAAGACCAGAACCACAATGATATAACTATATAGGTTGAGAAGATTAATTGTCAGGGGTTGGACGAGAAATGAGGCCCAAATGTGTGTTAAGAGAAGTGGGAAGGGGTGCCCTTTTATAAGGGAGGAGAGGGGTACCTTTGGAAAAACATAAAATATTATTTTATAATAAAGTCATATTTAGTTTTTAATAGTTCCAAATTGATTTATTTAGAATCTAATATTGGGATGGGTATATATACTCTCAACAAATATGTTTTATACAAGTTTAGGTTACTATTTTATCCTTATCATTTAGATTTAACTCTAAGTTAAATAATTTAACTTTTACAGTGTATTTTTGTTTTCTTACAATATATGGTTAATAAAAATACTATAACAAGACAAACGAACATCAAGTGGTTAATTATTAATATATATATCCGTATATAAGTAATATGGCTGATCCTTAGATTTTTAGGAATAAAATAACAATTAATAATAAAATACATGTTTTAAAAACTATTTTATGTCACTTTTTACACTATTTGGTAAATGATTTTTTTGAAAATTATAACAGCATGATTAGTTCGAAAATAGTAAATTAAATAAATAAAAACATGTCATATTAACCTATAAAATTAGTTTAATTCATTAAACGTCTCAAATTACATGTATTTGGGTATTTATAATATCAATTAATTTAATATTTCATTATTTAGGTAATTACTGCATCACCATTGTGTCATAAATAAATTAAATTATTTAAGGTCTAAAAATTATACATTAAATACCATTAGTTATTAAATCCTTTTATCTTTCTAATGATTATTTATAGTATAATTTATCTTATGTATAACCCTATATTAAAAATAACTTAATTATTAATCATTGATTTTAACTATTTTAACTGTTTTTTAAATAAAACAATAATAAATGTCCTCATCTAATCCAAGTAGACCTAATGGGTAATAATTTATTCCAAAGGTTTTTTTGGTATAATTAATCTTATCCAATAGAATTAGGACATGCGTTACGGTAACAATAATATCATTTTTACCCTTAATTACCCTATTTACTTTTAAGCGTGGTAAATAAAAGTAAAAAGTTACTATTCACCAAAAATTATTTTAATCTTATTAAACCACATTTTACTCCTTCATATTAACCATGTCTCTCATATTTTTTAAATTTCACTCATAAAAGCAGTAAAATTATTTTTTATTTAATTTTTCAAATTTCATAGGAGGTGGGTAAAAGACAATGAGAAGGTCAATAAAATTTTCATATATCTAAAATTATTATAAAATGACTCCAATGAATTACATTGAACATATAAAAGTGTTATGTATCAATTTTGTCCTAAATAAAAAAAATAATTATTTAAATAAAAAGTTGGTTTTTAAATAGTAACCTAGTGTTTTCACTCTTCATAAAAAATTGAATGTTTTCAGAAAAATACCAAAACATCACCCTAGGATAATTTCGATATTCAGAATCCAAAAATGAAGTCCATTTTGAAAAATTAAATTTCAAAAAGTGGGTATTACAATTCATAATGGCTAGTTCATAATAATATTATAGTAATATCTCATTTAGTGAAACTTGGTATTGCGTACAACACACACTATCGTGGAAGGTCATGATTGTGTGTAAAGTAAGCCAAGTCAGGGATGCTTGTACTGAAAGCTTCTTTTGGTGTAGCATAAAAAAGAAGACATCAATGAAATTAAAAAGAATATTTTTCATAAAATCTCAGGGTTTTACAAAAACAAACAAAAAAACACATCAACAGAAACACTTGTATTTACATGATACACTATTTAGTAGATATAACTACATCCAAGGTTTGGTTTGGATTCAATACAATAAAATACCATACAATCCACTAGAAATCTATCATTTCATTACAATGAGTAGGATATTATATTTCACTCATGTAGATATTTTAAGAAAATACAAAAGTGTTTGTTCACCCTCTCAGCACAAATAAGGTTATACAATTTTTATGTAACAACTGGTGTTTCCTTAGATTCTTCCCAATTTCACAAATATATTCAATTGAAAAAATATTCAACAATTCATTAACCAGAAATAAACTAAGAACCTCCTATACATTGTAATAATTACCAAGTCTGATTTTCATGGGTCTTAATTTTCAGTGCAAATCCTCTGAGTACAATTCATGCAAAACAATTCTCCAGGATATACATTTTGATAGAATACTATTGAAATTAATCGATTTCATATAAAATCATAATAAAATACTTCCACAATCTGAGAATCCCAATATAGAAATACCGAAGCAATTTAATCCATATCAATACATGATTAGTAGAATAAAAAGTTGTAAAATTGAATATGATGATGATAAACTTAGTACAATGAATTAAGAGTATGATGATCCGTGAAATACAATGTTAGGATATAGTCTTCCTCTCCCTCAAAATTTCATCAATGATGAACTAACAATATCATATTCTCTAACTATAAAATCATACATTATCTCTCTACATTGGGGAAAAATATTAGTGGTAAGAAATTATAATGTGTTTTTATTTTTATAGGTTACCTTTGATTGGTTTAGGAGGTAAGCGCAAAAAATTTTCCCTCTCACAAAAATTCACCCACATTTAAATTTCCACTAAAATATCGAATTCATCTTGACTTTATCAGAGATTATAGAAATTTTGGTTATTCATAAAACTCTATCTCCTTATTCAGACCTTCATTATAATCATATGCAAGATTTCAATACATGATCCTGATTTTCCTCAATCTAACATCTTCAATATAATTCTATATATTCATTGAAAAAAATGTATTAAAAATAGATACCAATATTATTTGATGAATAAGATTATCAAAAATGATTTGAATTAAAATCATTCTTTTTAATTTAGATATCTAACTATATAATTCATTCATCAATATCCTTCTCTATCTTTTTACCTTGATGCACTTGATATTCAAGACTTAATCTTCTCGTCTTCTCTTGAACCAGTTGGAAACCTACAATTAATTCATCACTTTTGAAATAGTCAACTAAACTGTCATTCTCATATACTCATTCTGTTATCATTAACCACATATAAAAACAACATTCCTTAACCTATTCTTGTATCATGACTTATTTCTTGAAATAAAATTCTTTTATGAATAGATTTAGCATCGTCAGTCTTGAATTGGAATTTATTGTAAATTTCCATTCATTTTAGCTACATTACATTCTTCTCAACCTGATTATGACCTTTTCTAAATACAGTTGGTCGTGATATGATAATCCTCAGAATGATCATTCATTATACGATTTCCTAGATAAGATATTATATAATTCAATCTTTTCTACATAAAGTCATTCTAGATATGAAAATTTTGGATATGATTTTCCATAATTTGAACCTTTATAGGTATTATCATTATTAAAAACAATCGGCATCATCATACAATTTTATTTCCACAGCTTCTTCAATCAACACCATCTATTCAATCGATAGTAACATTTCAATTAGAACAAATTTTTTATTCGGTGCCACATTATAAGACAATATCACATTTTAAAATCACATCACCTCTTCAATCGATATCATCTCTCAATTTTAGTTCACCTAGATATGATTGTTTTGAAAAACAATTTGTAACACTTTATTCTTTTCTACTTCCTATATTGGAAAAATATGGGTATTATATTTTTATGATATGTAGCGTCCCTTTCAATCACCATTTCTTCCATAAATCATGAATCAAGAGTTCTAAATTCCATATATGATATAAATAAAATAATAATAATTGATACATAATCATAATTAATTCATATTAGTCACTGAGAATCCTATTCAAAACATTAACATCAATAACATTGGTTATATAGTGAATATGATGACATTTACATCCCTTAAGATGAATTCACTTCTATATTGAATGAGATATGTGTTTTATCAACACCTTTTCGTTTAGAAATGCTTCTTCTCACTAAAACTGACCTTTGTAGTGAGTTCGATTATTTTAAAGAAATGAGTCTTATTATTGTAAAAAAAATTGATCTGCTTATTTTGAAAACATGGATCTGATTCTAATGAAAACAATCCTCATCATAATTTATTCCCTAAATGAAGTGAGGTGATTTCCAAAAAAAATCTTAAAAAGAATTGATAACAGTTGAAAAACACCTTCATGATCAGCTTGTTCCCAAAAATTACCATCCCAATTTATATTTAATTATTTTATTATATATCATATTACCATGATTTAGATCACCACTTTATTTAATTTATATCTTCATATTATAGCATATATTAATGATAATAAAATGGACAATTAAATCTAGATAGGAAGGTATTAAATTAATTAATATGTTTTATTTTTTATATTTAATGTATGGTCATAACTTTTTGAAGATAATAACCCTTTTGATAAATTTTTACGGTTTTTATTTTGTGTTTCTATATAATGATTTAATATATAAGTTATAAAAAGTAGTTTGATTATAGATGATGACCACTCATTTAATATAATATTTAACATCATTTTATTTTATTTTTTATTATGTATTCATGGGGTTTATATGATAAATGTATCTTCATAAATAAATTATGTATTATTTTTATAATAAAATTTTTTTAGTTATTTTAATTTCATTACCTTTATTATGATTCTTATTTCAATAATTATTGATTACCATTAAACTTTTAGATGATATTCACACTTATGATTGAGTTTTTAGTGGAAAAGGATGTGTATATCATTCTAATATTCTACTTCACCACTAACATAATAATCATAAATAGTATAACTTTGAGACTAATAAAAATATCATATTATTTTACCAAAATAGTGGTGTGGTATATAAAGGGGGGATCCCAAATATTGAGTTTATAGATTTCATCAGGAGAGATAATATTATTCTTTTTATAAGATATATTTTATGAACATAAACCTGATTATATTACATTGATCAAAAAAACATTACATTTTTACGAATTTTTAAAAAACACTGGACACATTGAAATAATTATTCTTTTGGGTTATAAAACTATAAAATTTAATTATATAGTGATTAAACAAGTACAATTTTATATTATGGAAATCCATACATGGAATTTAATTAACTATGTAAAATTGGCTGGCATAGAAAAATTTGGAATTTATATTCCTAAAATGTTTTCAAAGATTTAAAAATTGTTTTATGAATTAATAACTTCTATTCCTTATTTCATTTGGTATATACCTCATATTGACACTATATTATAGAATTAGGGTTTGTTCTAGTTTGAGTAAAAAATAATCTTAAACATTCCAACTATGAAATGTATTAATTATTCTGGCTATTATTTTTTCCAGGGAAATGTATTTTTCCCTACATATTTTAAACAATTTCTATCCAAATCTTTTCGAATCCATAGAAATTTGGAACGTATCTGTAACTCCCCGAGTTTCCACAGTACACTTCTCTTTTAATAATACAGTAGCGTGTGTTGTACGCAACTTCGAGTTCAAACACACACCATGACCAATCAAAGTAGCTATTATGAATAGTAATACCCAATTTTTAAAATTTTATGAATTTTATCTCTCAAAATGGACTTCATTTTTGGATTCATAATATCAAAATTATCCTAACATGAAATTTTGGTACTTTTCGGATAACTTTCATATTTTGATGAATAGTGAAAATTAATAAATTTTAATAAAAAACATCTTTTTTAATCGAAATAATTAATAGTAATAAATTATGAATTTTAGTGTTATTAAATAATATTCAAAATATATTTTTACCATCTAATCCAATGATGTTCATTGGACATAATTTCACATTTAAATCGGACATAAACAAGTGTCAATTTTTTGATAGTTATTGTTTCTCAAAAACATGCTTTTTTGTTTTAACAACAGGAATTAATTTTAAATTAACAAATGAAACTTCTAATTTTTTTGGTGAAATAGTCTTCATTATTGAATTTGGAATACCAAAATTATCCGAGGGTAAATTTTTGGTATTTTTATGAAAACATTCAATTTTTTATGAATAGTGAAAAACACTGAGTTACTGTTTAAAACCGTATTTTAATTTAAATAATTATTTATATTATTTAAATTTATTTTAGGTCAAAATATATACATAAAACCTATATAAATTCAATGTAATTCATTTGAGGAAATTTATAATAATTTTAGATATATAAAAATTTTATTGAACTTTTTCACTTTCTTTTACCCACCTCTTAGGAGAATTTGTAAATTCACATAAAACAAAATTTTACTGTTTCTGTGAGTGGAATTTCGAAAATCCGAGAGACACGGCTAATATCAAGGAGTAAAATTTGGTTCAATAAGATAAAAATAATTTTTGGTGAATAGTAACTTTTTACTTCTATTTACCACGGTAAAAAGTAATTAGGCTAATTAAGGGAAAAATGATATTATTATTACCCTAAAACATGTCATAATTATATTGAATAAGAATAATTCGGCCAAAAATAACCTTAGGAATAAAATATGACCCTTTAGGTCCACTTGGATTAGATTAGGACATTTATTATTATTTAATTCAAAGATGAGTTAAAAGTGTTAAAATCAATGTTTAATAACTAAAACATTTTTAAGATAGGGTTATACATAAAGTAAATTCGATTATAAATATTAATTAGAAACATAAAACTATTTGCTACATAATAGTATTTTAATTATAATTTTTAGACATTAAATAATTAAATTTATTTTTGACACAATAATGATGCAGTAATTACCTTATTAATGAAGGAATCAAATAAATGGTAATATAAACATTAAAATAAATATAATATCAATGTTTTTATGACATCCACGAATTTTCTAGGTTACTATGACATGTTAGGGATGATTTAATGTTTCTTGATCGAAGTAATCAAGTTTTTATGACTTTCAAAAAAAACCTAATACCAAATTGTTTCAAAATGGACATAAAAGAGTTTTTAAAACAAATATTATATTATTAATTGATATTAAATTCTTAAAAATCTAAGGTTCGGCCAAAGGACTTTTATCATGATAGATGTATCATTAATGGACCACTTTGGGGGTCTCATATAGTTATATAGTATGTTTATTACCTATATAATATAAAAATAAAAAGTGACATGGTAAGTGTCAAACTAATTAACCAAGATTTATACTAAAAGATACAGTTAATATAATGACCCAAACCTGTCTAAAATTTATTTGTTGAAAATAATTCGACCCATCCCCACCATATTATTTGAATAATCCACTTTTTATCCATTAGAAACCGAATATGAATTTATTATAAATTAATATTTTAGGTTTTTCCTAAAGAGCCCCTCCTCCCCCATTTAAAAGGACACCACTTATAACCAATTCCTCACACCTCTCAAGCCTTTTGGCTCGTCCAAAATCTGCCCAATTAATCTCCCTACATCTCTCTCCTCCTCCTAGAAGCCTCACCTTAGGCAGAAGGCACTTCAAAATTTATTTTTTGGTTCAAACCAAAGGGAGTTTCCCCAATCAAAGGTAACAATTTCTCTTAAATTCTTTTATTTTATTTTACTTATCCATCCCCTAAACTCTTATCATTCTTATCATTTGTAACAAAACCAGTATCCAAAATATTCAATTATATTGTTATGAGAAGTATTCAAAATACACATACACACACCTCCATCTAATGGATGAAGAACATAATGTTTCCGTGGATGGCAACCAAACGCCTCACGAAACGATGATTGCTCAATTATCTCCTACCACCTCTCAATGTGGACATTATGATGGAACTATAATTAAATATGATATTAATGATATTTATTTTATATATAATCTTATTAAATTCCATTTTATTTCATACCATTATTCATTTCATGTTGTATATATATACTATAATTTCATTTGAAGAAGTGCGGACTACCGCCCACTCAAAGTGATATGACTCGTTTATACCATACATGGAACATACAAAGGATGGTATTAATTAAATTAAGTATCACATATATGATATCATATTATACTGTATTAATAATATACCTTTTTATTATTTGGTTTTGATTCTTTTTAAAATGAAAAATGAAAAGGAAGTAGCGCTTGTGCGTACGTACGGACTACGGTCTCCACGAATGTGATGAGATTCATTCCCCATTATATCCATTCAAGTATAATTCTCATTTTATGATTAAAAATAATTTTTAAGGACATGATATCATTCTGGATATGTATAATATACATCCTATCCATAACAAACATGGCTTATGTAACAAAACATATAAAATAAAACGAGTAAGTTAACACCTGAAACGACGATAATACTAAGATATTATTAACAAGGAAATGTTAAAAGATCATATATGAAATCATACTAGTGTATATTATTCTTGTATAATTTAATAACAATAATTTAACCGTTATATAGGATATTACCCTACCCTCGACAAAGGAAAAGTACAAGGTAAGGGGTTTTCATCTCACACCTTATTCCCGTGAGATTCATGCCATATTGCCACTATTACCTTTTGTGTGGTGTATGTACTTCCCATAATTGTATTCTTTGAGTAATAAAATTTAATTTATGTGTATTTACATATTCATTTTATGATAACTCTTTCATGGATTGTATGTTTCATATGTTACAAAATTTGTAAGGGTTAATTTCACAATCTCTTTATTATCCGAGGTTGTTTTTACGTAAGTATCTTCTGGGAAATATTTATTATCCATTTCCATGTTTTATAAAAGAGTTTTAAAAAAGGATTATTTTAAGGTAATATTACTAAAACATCATTTCAAATGATTGAAATATTTATTCTTCTAAATCTTTTTCATTAATGTCCATGCCTTCAAAATGGTTTTTATGTATTTATTTATATGGACATGAATGTTTTTAAAATTATAATTACATTCAAAAGAGTCAAAGTTGTATGAGACACTTTGATTCAATAATTCCTTCAAATGACTTCTTTCTTAAATTGTGTGACTATTAATTGTTTTCATGAAAAAGGTGTATTTCTCTCAAAGAGTTTAACAAATCATTTTCATCCATCTCATGATCCTTTAATATATTTTAAACTTGTTTTGAAGTTGATTTATCATGATACAAATACTCCATATTGTGTTGATGGTTTTGTGATATGTTTGACTGTGGATGTGTTATTCTTATACCATTCATGGTTTATGGGAAAAGTATTGACATTTTTATTCTAGTTTTAATATGAATGTTTATGCTATATTTCTTCCTCTTCTTTAGATGAACGTGTTGGAATAGTATGTTCTAGGTTGGGGTCCAGTTATAGAAGACCCTCCAGGTTGGTGTCCGGTTATTAGAGGCACTTTAGGTTGGTGTCCGGTTATTAGAGGCACTCTGGGTTGGTGAACGATTATTAGTGGCACTACGGGTTGTGTCTAGTTATTAGAGGCACTCTGGGTTGATGTCCAGTTATTAGAGGCACTCCAGGTTGGTGTCCGGTTATTAGAGGCACTCCGAGGAGGGTTCCGGTTACAGATAGCCCCTAGGTCATGGCATGAGGCCTTGACAAAGAAATTAATGTTCATAATTATGCATTACATCATTATGAAAGTGGTTAGTGATATTTCATGTGATTATTCAATTAGTATAATATTCATGTGAATAAGTAAGTGTCATTATTTCATTTTATTTATTCCATATTATGCTGAAGTTAATGTTTTAAAGGCTTTTGTTTTAGTTTTATACATTTCCTTAAATGTCTATGCTTATTTTTGAATGTTTCTGCTGTATTGCTTACCCTTACTGAGCGTTTGAGCTCACCCCTTTCTATGTTTTATTTTTCCTAGGATTCCAAGAAGTGTGTTGTGATTGATATGCAGGGTTAAGATAACGGAATAATGACATTCTTAAATGATTATTTATGTTATGTTATTATGTGTAATGTAACATTAATGTATGTAATATATTTCCCACGCATGATAAACAGATCGTTCCATTGGGACTTGATTCCTTGTAATCATGCCAATGTATTAAAATAATGCACCGACTCTGGGTAACTGGGGTTGGGGTGTTACAGTTGGTATCAGAGGGAGGGTTGGAAATAAACATGGAAACTAGATTTAGATAAAATCTTATTAGAGAACATAGCCCTAAGATAGAATTTGAGGATTAGTATAGAAGAACATCCTAGAATTTTGGTATTGTAGAGATTTTGTGAGTTTTCTGAGCAATACATCCCAATCTAGATACGAGCGGGTAGAGGGACCTCTGAAAGAGATGTACCTAGTGGTAAAACACGGAAACACCACCTTGATCTAGACTCGAATGGGAACTGGTGCACGAAAACGGGCCTTGATGCACACATGGTTACGACACTCCCTGGGGATATGCTTAAGATAATTCTCATTTTCTTTACAAACCATTATGAAGGGTTCATGAGTATATACATACTCAAAGAAAACATTTTTATGATTATGGATTATATCCATAAAATGTTCAATTTGCATTAGGTATTTTAAAAGTTTGGAATTATTCATTGAAATTCAAAAACTGACATAGTTTATTCAATTGTATAGAAATGGCGCTTAGTAGAAGGAATGTGAACCCCCCGTAATATGTACGATCCAATGATTAAGAAAGATCATATCTTTCATGGTCCTAATCTAGAATTTATAAGGGAAATATACTCCCACATATTATCATCATATGAATAAATAGTATCATGTGTTGACAAGATAAGTAAATAAATCTTGGAGTACTATGACTTTGAAGGGAATCCAGAGAAGAAAAGGATGGTAGAATGATAGACAGATAAAGGGAAGAAGGTAAAGAAGGGTTTTTCCCATATGTGATATCTGTGGAAATAATGACCTTGGAAAATGATAGAAGGGAATGGGAGTATGATATAAGTGTGGTGAAAACGGACACCAAGTATGTGACTCAAGTGTAAGAAAAATGTTTCAAATGTACAATGCTTCATCTGCAAGTAGTTTGGACACTACGTGAACCATTTTCCCAGTCATCATACTATACTGCAAATCATGATATTGGATAATAATCAAGTTATTATACTACCAAAGATGAAGAGGAATGACTAGTGTTCTTATGTTGTTATGTTATAATTATTTAATTTAAGAGTTGTATCAATGATGTTCTGGAAAAAATAAGGATTGTACGGCAATTCTATTTCATTAAGGATTTGAGATTTTATAGTGACAAAAAAATTGACTCTACAACGAGTTAAAATTTTTGGAAATTTCATGGATGAAGGAAAGATAAACCTTAATATGGTCCTAATATTGAGGCAGTGATTTTGGAATAAGAGATGGTTGATTTTGGTAATTCAGGGTGTTGCGGAGTTGTAAAAGAATATTTGAGGAAGGCGTTCACATGTTATTACATGGAAAAAAGGATCCTCATTATGTTTAACTTCCTTGTAAATTTTGGACTGTGATTTTGGATAATAGTATTTTGAATATGCCTAAAGGTTAGAATGGATAAAGTTTGAAAGGTTATTTTTGGATTTTTATAAAAGGAAAACACGCAGACCATGTGACGACCCATCGTGCTAGACAAAGCTATGGGAAAAGAACCCAAAACCATAGTGAAATTGGGATTTATCGCCAAACATTATTCTATATAAAGTTCATGGATGGTATAATGTAGTTTCTTTTCATAAAGGGTTTGATATATGAATTATAAATTCATTATATTTTCAACCCTATACGATTAGGATAAATAGAGTATTTTTGAGTTGTATTATGTTTTGGGGTGAAAGATGAGTTTGTTGAAGAAATCTATTACTGGATAAAACACTAATTATAAAGTTAGTATATCTACTTATGATCTTAGCCAATCTCATAATAAATTCATCAACATCAAGAAAAGCAACTTAAAACAAAAATGTTGTCCTAGATGGTACCTTAGATCATCACTAGTTTATGGCTTGGGGATTGTTGGCCTTTTCATAGCCATGTTCTCTACCACACTCCATCCGATAATTAATGGTTAGATTTCACTTCCATATCCAAATTTTCCTACATAAAACCCTATATGTGTTATTTTCGGTAATCTTCATACATACCACTCTTTAATGTAAATAGAGGCCTCATTAATTCATTTTTAGATGTGGTATTTCAACTACGATATTTCGAAACGTCAAAAATGTGTTATCATAATACCATCTGTTTTGTTGAACAATTGGTATTTTAAATCATCATAGACTGATGAATTTAAGGACCTCAATTTTAAACTTGTTTGTGATTGATGAACTCAATCACTACCTTCAAATATTTACATTTTTCCTCCAATTATATGTCTCTAATTGCCACCAATGTTCTCCTAATCGAGATCATAATTTTGTGGTGACCCTTTCATTTCTCTTTTCATCTTATTCAGTCTAAATTTTATTAACCAAATTTCGGATGTCGGGTTTCCCACAATGATATTTTATATTTTCAACCATTATTTTTAAAGAATAATATCAAATTGCGAGGATGAAATTTATTGAAGTATAGGAGAATGTATCTCCCTGAGATTCCACGGTATGCTTCTCTTTGAATAATACAGTAGCGTGTGTTGTACGCAACATCGAGTTCAAACACACACCACAACCAATCAAAGTAGCCATTATGAATAGTAATATCCACTTTTTGAAATTTTTTAAATTTTATCTCTCAAAATTGACATCATTTTTGGATTCATAATATCGAAACTAGCCTAATGTGAAATTTTGTTACTTTTCGGATAACATTCATATTTTGATGAAGAGTGTAAATTATTACATTTTAATTAAAAACAACTTTTATAATCGAAATAATTAATAGTGATAAATTATTAATTTGAGTGTTTTTAAATTATATTTAGAATATATTTTTACCATTTAATTCGATGTTGGTCATATGACATAATTTCACATTAACTGAAACATAAACAAGTATCAATCTTTTGATAGTTATTGTTCCTTAAAAAACCATTTTTGTTTTAACAACGGGAATTAATTTTAAATTAATGAATTAATCTTCTATTTTTTGAATTGGGTAAAATAAACCTCATTATTGAATTCGTAATATCAAAATTTTCTTAGGGTAATGTTTTTGTATTTTCCTGAAAACATTCAATTTTTTATGAATAGTTAAAAAATGAGTTACTGTTTAAAACCTGATTTTTATTTATATAATTGTTTATATTATTTAAATTTAATTCAGGTCAAAAAATATACATAACACCTATATAAATTCAATGTAATTCATTGGAGGAAGTTTATAATAATTTTATATATATAAATATTTTATTGAACCTTTTCACTGTCTTTTACCCACCTCCTAGGAAAATTTGTAAAGTCACATAAAACATAATTTTACCACTTCTGTGAGAGGAATTTCAAATATACGAGAGACATGGTTAATATCAAGGAGTAAAATGTGGTTCAATATGATAAAAATAATTTTTGGTGAATAGTAACTTTTTACTTTTATTTACCATGGTAAAAAGTAAATAGTGTAATTAAGAGTAAAAATGATATTATTATTACCCTAACACATGTCATAATTCTATTGGATAAGTTTAATTCGACCAAAAAACACCTTAGGAATAAAATATGAACCTTTAGGTCCACTTGGATTAGATTAGGACATTTATTATAATTTAATTAAAAGAAGAGTAAAAAGAGTTAAAATCAATGTTTAATAACTAAAACATTTTTAATATAGGGTTCTAAAAAAGTTAAATTAGATTATAGATATTCATTAGAAATATAAAAAGATTTCCTACATAATGGAATTTTAATTATAATTTTTAGACATTATATAATTAAATATATTTATGACACAATGATGATGCAGTAATTACCATATTAATGAAAGAATCAAATAAATTATAATATAAATATTAAAATAAATATATTGTCAACGTTTTTATGACATCCAAGAATTTTCTAGGTGACTATGACTTGTTATGGATGGTTAAATGTATCTTTTTCAGAGTAATCTAGTTGTGATGACATTAAAAAAACAAAATATCAATAGTGTCAAAATTGACATAAAAGAGTTTTTAAAACAAATATTATATTATTTATTGATATTAAATTCCTAAATATCTAATGATTGGAAAAAAGACTTTTACAATGATATTTTTATCATTAATGGACCACTTGGTGGTCACTTTGAGGTATATAGAATGTTTATTACCTATATAATATAAAAATGAAAAGTGACATGGTAAGTGTCAAACTAATTAACCAGAAGTTAAAACTAAAAGATAAGGTTAATATAATGACACAAACCTATATAAAATATATTTTTTTAAAGGATTAAGACAAATAACCTCCTTGGGATTTTAATAATCCATTTTAAGCCATTAGAAACCGAATATGAATTTATTATAAATTTATCCTTTATGTTTTTTCTAAAGAGCCCATCCCCCCTTATAAAAGGACACCACTTATAACCAATTCCTCACACCTCTCAAGCCTCTTTGCTCGTCCAAACTCTACCCAATTAAGCACCCTACATCCCTATCCTCCTCCTAGAAGCCTCAACTTAGGCATAAGGCCGTTCAAGAGTCCTTTTTGGTTCATACCAAATGGAGTTACCCCAATCAAAGGTAACGATTTCTCTTAACTTCTTTTCTTTTATTTTACTTCTACAACCCCTAAACTCTTCTCATTCATTTGTTTTGTAACAAAACCAGTATCCTATATATTCTATGATATTTTTATGAGAATTATTCGAACTACACTTACACAAACCTCCTTCAAATGGGTGATGAACATAGAGTTTTTGTGGATGGAAACCAAACGCCTCACGAAATGATGATTGCTCAATTATCTCCTACCACCTCTCAATGTGGACATTATGATGGCACTATAATTGAATGTGATATTAACGATATTTATTTTATATATAATCTTATGTAATTCCATTTTATTTCATACCATTATTCATTTCATGTTTTATATATATACGATAATCTCATTTGAGGAAGTGCAGACTACCACCCCCTCAAAGTGATATGACTCGTTTATACAATAAATGGAACATATAAAGGATGGTATTAATGGACATAAGTAACACATATAAGATATTATATTATAATATAATAATAATATACCTATGTATTATTTGGTTTTGATTCCTTTTAAAATGAAAAATGAAATGGAAGTAGCATTCGTGCGTACGTACGAACTGTCGTCTCCACGAACGCGATAAGATTCATTCCCCATCATATCCATTCAAGTATAATTCTCATTTTATGATTAAAAATAATGTTTAAGGACTTTATATCATTCTGGATATGTATAAGATACAACCTATCCATAACAAACCTGGATTATGTGACAAAACATAAAAAATAAAACGAGTAAGTTAACACCCAAAATGACGATAATACTAAGATATTATTAACAAATAAATGTTAAAAGATCATATATGATATCATATTAATGTATATTATTCTTTTATAATTTAATAAAAATAATTTAACCATTATACAGGATATTACTCTACCCTCGACAAAGCAAAAGTACAAGTTAAGGGGTTTTCATCTCACTCTTTATTCCCGTGAGATTCATGTCATACTGCCACTATTACATTTTGTGTTGTGTATGTACTGCCCATAATTGTATTCTTTGTGTAATAAAATTTAATTTATGTATATTTTCATATTCATTGTATGATACCTCTTTCATGGGTTGTATGTTTCGTATTTTACAAAATTGGTAAGGGTTAAATTTCACAATCTTTTTATTATCCGAGGTTGTTTTTACGTAAGTATCTACTGGGACATATTTATTATCCATATCCATGTTTTATGAAAGAGTTTTCAAATGGATTATTTTAAGGTACTTATTACTAAAACATAATTTCAAATATTTTTAATATTTATTCTTCTAAATCGTTCTCATTAATGTTCATGTCTTCAAAATGGTTTTTAATTATTTATTTATTTGGACATGATTGTTTTTAAAATGTTAATTCCTTTAAAAAGTTTCAAAGTGGCATGAGACACTTTGATTAAAAAATGTCTTTAAATGTCTTCTTTTGTAAATTGTGTGACTATTAATGTTTTCATGAAAACTGTGTATTTCTCTCAGAGTTTTACAACTCATTTTCATCAATTTCATGATCCTTTAATTGATTTTAAACTTGTGTTGAAGTTGATTTATCATGATACAAATCTTCCAAATTGTGTTGTAGGTTTTGTGATAGGTTTGACTGTGGATTTTTTACTCATGTACCATTCATGGTTGATGGGTAAATTATTGACATTTAGTATGATAGTTTTAATACGAATGTTTGTGTTATATTTCAACATATTCTTATGATGAACGTGTCGGACTAGTATGTTCCAGGTTGGGGTCCTATTACAGCAGACCATCCGGGTTGGGGTTCTGTTATTAGAGGCACTCTTGGTTGGTGTCCGGTTATTAGAGGCACTTCTGGTTGGTGTATGGTTATGTGTGGAACTCCGGGTTGGTGTCCGGTTATTAGAGGCACTCTGGGTTGGTGTCCGGTTATTAGAGGCACTCCAGGTTGGGTTCTGGTTACAATTATCCCCTGGGTCTTGGCATGAGGCTTTGACAAAGAAATTAATGTCCTGCATTATGCATTCCATCATTATGAAAGTGGTAAGTGATATTTCATGTGATTATTCTATTAGTATAATATCCATGTGAATTTGTAAATGGAATTATTTCATTTTATTTCTTTCATATTATGCTGATGTTCATGTTTAAAAGGATTTTGTTTTAGTTCTATACATTACCTTAAATTTTTATGCTTATTTTTTAATGTTTCCACTATATTGATTACCCTTACTGAGCATTTGAGCTCACCCATTTCTATGTTTTATTTTACCCAGGATTCCAAGAAGTGTATTGTGATTGATATGCAGGGTTAAGACAAAGGAATAATGACATTCATAAAGGATTATTTATGTTGTTTTGTATGTTATGAAGTGTAATGTAACATTCATGTATGTAATCTATTTTCCAAGACTGCTAAATGGATCGGTCCTTCAGGACTTGATTTCTTGTAATAATGCCAATTTAATAAAATAATGTACCCACACTGGGTAAATGGGGTTGGGGTGTTATAATATCTTTTAGTATGGTTCCAATTTGTATGTTTTAAACCTTGAATGTGTTTTATGTATTTTCCATTCATATCAATAATAGAATGTCTTATAGTACATGAATGGAATGGATTATAAATTTAAGGTTTAACTTTTTATCTTATATCATTTTTCTTGGATTCATACAAGATAATATAATTACTCATTATTTTATATTTATGGTTCTTTTATTTCTAGATATTTTTAGGTGTATATATGTTTATTCAATATAGACCAGTGAGTGGTTAAATTTCAAGGCTATACATAGCTGAAAAAATGGTATCTCATAGCTTTAGTTCATTTATCTTGGTTCAAATGAGAATATTAGATCTCTTAAAAATGAGTTATATTTACATAATGTGAATTTAGAACCCAATATAATTATAAGGAAGCTCATTGGGAGACATACATGTTGTTTTTGGAAAGAATATTCATTGAATATTTTTTATATGGTTTTTTTGTAAGACAACTTAAAAAAACATATCATAGTTTTGGGACATCTATAGAAGAACATAATGGGTGTGCATGAAAAAATTGAGTTCATTACCCCAAACAATAATTGACTTGAAATGAATGAAATTAATTATGGACTGAAAAATGATAAAATAGAATTTCTTGTGTGGGTGAGGGGATATATAATTGATCACCGAAAAAAATACTATTTTAATTAAATCTTGAATATTTTTTTGAAAATTGGTTCTCTATATATGACTAATTTCTTATCACTTTTACCAAGAAAGTTAAATTATGATGTTTTAAATATAGAGTAATGAGTGTTGGTCTGAATACACGCTATGAAATGAAGAGATTATTAGGCAATGATATCATATCATTGTTCTCCCATTCTATATGATATTTGATAATGTTTTTTGGTATGGAATTATCTATCCATTTATAGTTTCATGATCGTGGGTTTAATGGATGAAAAAATCAGTCTAAATGAAATATTTTCAACATTTACAAATAACCTCATATACAACTCACTTTACAATGATGTGTCTAATATTAGATTATGTGATAATATAATGATTCTTAAAACATATTATAGCTTTCATCCCAATCACCATTAAGTGTAACACCATGTGTTTTTATGAACAATGTATTATAATAAATTATTTTTATTTTATGTTTTTAATTTCATGATACACCATATTAATCATTCATTATATTCAACATCAATATAACATTATGCTATAGGCGACACTGACATAACATGTGTTACATGCATCCTTGAGTTTTTATGAACCAATATTTTATTATTTTAATTAATTAAACACTATAGTGGTAATATATCCGTTAAACATATTAATATGTGTAGTAGTGAATAATTTTTAAATAATATTTATAAAGTTTTTATATAAACTATACATAATTATAATAAAAAATACAATATTTTGTAAACTGTTTATATGTTTTAAAATTTTATTTTCTCTAATGAACTAATTTTTATGTCCTTCTACAAACAGTAATAAAAAATAATTATAGAAACTTTTAGAAGATTAATTATAATTAAAAAAATAAATTGTTTAATTCACAATGGAAAAAATAATATCAATATTTTTTTGTTATTTTTCTTTAAAAACGACATTTTCAGATGAATTATAAAAAATACTAAATTTTAATTCAAAATTCTATTTTCAATTAATATAATTTTATTGAAACAATAAATTATATTAAGGTTTTAAAGTGAATGATTTTATAATCCATAAATTAATATAATTTATTTCATTATAACTAACTTCACAAGAAAATTGTAAATGAAAACATTTCAAATATTTAAGCATTTTCGCTTAAAAACCCATTGTCACATCCAATTTTTTGAGTTAATTGTAAATTAATTTCTACCAATTATGATATTATAATTTATAAAAATGGATAAAATATTTTAACTCAGCATAATTTTTAAACTCTAACATGGTAAATATATTTTTTTATTGAACCAATATTAGTAAATTTAATTACAAATAATTACATCAATTAAGGTAAAAACATGATTCCTTAGTTGTTAATCATTAATTTAAAGGTAAAAACCCAAAAAAAATTCCAAATTCCATTATTCATAAATTTTTAAATTAATCAACAACTTTTCAAAAAAATTAATAGTTATTGTAGGTACATGATCTAAGCGATTCCACTTATTAGTGTTTACTATATTATATTTAACAGAAAGTCCCACCTCATCCGCTATAAAAAGGACACTCACCCCCATTACTTCATTACTCCTCTTTTTTTAAAAGGGTCTAAAAGAAACTAAAAAAATTATCCTCCATATTTTACTCAAATCATCCGGAAATCCTCTATTTAGGAATAATTTCATCCTAGAAAGTCATTTGATGAAAACCAGGAGGAGTTACACAAAGAAGAACTATAATGGTTTTAGAAGATCTTTTTTTTATTTTCATTATACACCACACAAATATCATTATAACATGAATATTTAATAATATATGTATCCTCAATATACTTATATGTTTTTTTATTTAGGGTCTGATTGATACTCACACACAATTCAATCAAATGGGATTCACATTCATCGTTTGTGTGTATAGAGGTGTATCGCCTCAGGAACCGATGTCTCTATTTTTCCCATTTATACCATTACAAGAAAAAAAATAATGATGTTATTTATGTTTTTATATGTCATTTATTATATTTTTATACTTATTGAATTATTAAATGACACCAACCTTTATTCTTCTAATTTTATGAAAATACAATAACATCATTGGTGAACGTGTGGACTACCGCCTCCTCAATGTGTCGTGATTCATTCACTCATTATATTTCATGTATTATTGAATTTTTTAGTGAGCATATATGAAATATATTACTTAATAAATATATTTTAAAAAATAAACATGTATCATTTACATTCTTTTGTTAAAATTGACATGAAATGGAAATATCGTTCTTATATACGTACGAACTACCATCTCCTAGGACGATGGATTTCATTTTTAATTAATATATTATTTAGATAAATATGAATTCATATATAATGAATATATATTATATTTATGTAAGTATATAAATTTATATATTATGAATATATAATATATGTAATAGTACCAGAATCATAACAAATAAAAACATGAGTGATAAATATTGTTGTTATTACCTAAGACATATCATTAACATGGGTTTTTTAATAAAGGGGAAATATATAGTCATATGTAAATAACATGTGGTATTATATATACAAAAATATTTACATTTATGTTTTCTAGAAACCTATTATTATTATACAATATTTTTTAATGAGTGTGATAAGAGATAATACATAAATTAAGGGGATTTCTAGTCTTACTTTTATTTATACGAGTCATATGCCTTATAAACCATCAATTTATTTATTATGGTGTATATATTTATCATTAATGAAATATATTATAATTGATATAAAATTTGATGATACATAAAAACGCTTGTGATAATCTCTATTTCATGGGGTTTTATAGTTCCGAAGTTACCAACTCTGAAAGGTATTTTTCTCTCAATTTTTCTTTCATTCAAACAAAATATTTGTTACAGTGCTATATTATTTAACATGGTATATATAGTAAAATATGACATTTTATTTCTTAAATAGCCTAATTTTAATGATATTTTAGGCATCATGTAATTTTACTTCTTAAATGGGGAGTTTTATTCAGCATTAACGAAGTGGTAAGTGTTTGTTACAGCAATCTCATCATCTACGCAGATTGTTTATGATTAATCTTCCATTGATGAAATATTATTATAAATCTCTCATGGTTTTTTATTATATTTATTCTTCTATATATATTCATGATATCTTCATCTATTTGTGCAATTATTTTACTCTTTGGGAATTATAAATGTTTTGAAAAATATCATTAATAAAATTTGATTGTATTTCACTCTTTCGTCAGAAATTTGTTTTATTATAAAAAATAGTGTGTTCAAAAATTCTTTCCAAAAATGTTTTTGAATCTATATATTCTTTTAATTTTAAATTAAAAAATATTTTATAATTGTTTTACGGTTATCAAATATTCATTTACATGTTTTCAAACCTAATTTCAATGAAACATGGTTTGAAAATATTTTATGTTTTTAAAACGTATATTTCAAATAGAAATTTATATTTTCCCAAAGATATGTTTTTAAATTATTTTTACACTAAGATGACATATATTGGTGTTACTTGTTCCTTTTAGGAAAATTATCCAATGGTTACATTCATATTATTTACTTGAATGAGTTGTTGTGGAATGATGTTTATGAAACCCATTTATCCTTGATCGGTAATATTCTTGTGAATCTGTCTTATATTAATGAGATATTAACTAACAAAATGATTATGAAACTGGTCTTTTTTTAATGATTTATGACCTGATTACATAATTATTATACTCATTTAATATCAGAGGTTATGATATGACGAATGTTTATGATCTAGTAGAACACATATGTATACATTAATTATGATTTGTGTGGGACCTATATCTCACTTGAATTCATTGGGTAATGATTTAATTATCTAGAGATAGACCTGGATGGAATGGGGCATGAAATCTATTAATTAATGTTCTTTTTCCACTATGATGTTCTTGGGAGAGATATTTTAATATAATGGTAATCATGGGAGTGAACCATAACTACCATGATGGTTGGGGAGTGGACCCATACTTCCATTATAGACATGGTAGCCATGACTTGACTACTAAGGAAGTCTTTTTATATACTTATGTATCTACCAAAATATTAAATCTTATTTTTATTTTATGGTTTCTTGTCTTATTTTCTTGATTACTTTATGATTCATTCCTTATATGTTTCCAATATTTTTTCCACTATTAATTTTAATGATCTTTGAAATTAATTCTATGATATTATAATGTTATTATCACATTATCATACCCTTATTCTCATGATTATGCTTAAATATCACTATTGTTTACCATAACTGAGCATTTGAACTCATCAATATTTTTGTTTCCTTTAAAAAAAATATGTAGATATAAATTATGTATTTCATGACTAAAAAAAGTGACACTGATAAAGAACCTATTAGAATATAATGTAGATCACTTTTTTACCAATGATTTGTTTCCATACTTCCAAAGGCACTAAAATAATACCATCTTCGTGGGACTTTATGCATAATGCATCAAGTATTATGTGAATATGATGTCAGGTTAATGTATGTTAAGAGAGGTCCTCTATAGTTGGAATCAGATAAATATTTTATTTATATTATTGAAAATTGGATCAAATAACTGTACATTGATCCTAATAACATTTCCCTGTGGATTTGTATATGTATGAGTCAAGGGATAAGAAAATAAATTGAAATTTTGTTAATGGATTGAGAGGTTTCATGTACATACATCCCTTTATGTAAACAACAAGTGTATGTGGATCTGTAACATATGTGCTTAGGGGTAACACCGTAAAAAACATCATATTCAACTAGACTCGATCTGTACTAGTTCCTAACCATAGCCATTGTTGGACAACTGGATTGAAACTCTCATGTGATATGCTATAAAAATGCACAAACATTTCATGAAAAATAATAACGTATTTAAATAGAGGTTTTCTATGAATTTCCTAATATAATCCTATGTTTTCATATATTAAATTATGTTTCAATATATATATATATATATATATATATTTCATATAGTTGTTCTTTCATGATTATGTTGTCCCCTACTATGGTTATTGTTTCTTATTCTACACTTTTGGGTTTTATCCAATTGCTAGAACCCAATGAAACCATGTCAAAGTTGAGTGTTATCTGAAATGAAACGATTTTTCCCTTGAGAATCCAAATGTTATGTCAACTATTATTGAAAATATTGTTTCTATGATAACCCAACATTTCCAATCAATGAATCATGATTGAAATCCAAATAAGAAAATTAGGGATCAACATCCTGTCTGAGTCCTTCATGAGGAAATGTAAAAATTATTTTTGTGGTTATTATGATCTAATTATTAATAAAAATATAGTTAGTACCACTGAAAATATATTATTCATTCTCCAGTGTTTGAAACATGAAAAACTCATTCTTGCTATTTATTGGTATGAAGGAAAAGAGGACTAGTGGAGGACTCCAATTCTGAATTTGAGGCAACAAGAGGAAATTGAATCCATGGATTGGGAAGAGTTCAAGAACAAATTTTTCAATAAGTTCATTTCATTTGTTATTCTAAAAATTATAGAGAAATAATTATTTACTTAAAAAGTGGATTATGTTCTTATTAGAACCTATGATTCAAATTTAATAGGGCATGTGAGGTAAACTTTTGTATTATCATACAACCCAAAAATAATGTGGATAGGTTCATCAGTTGATTAAATTCAATTCTCATAAATGAATTTTTTGTAAGTTACTATTGTATCTATGATGATATAGTTTATTGAGAAATCATTGTTAAATGGAGGTTGAAGTTACATTTCAATATCATGGGTTTGTAGTAAAGGGAATATTGAGTTCAAAAGAAATTATATAAAACATGGATTGAAAAAGATGAGGTTTCCTTTATACAATATGTATCAGAATATGAATGGAGGAAATTGTCATAAGGGATATAATAAATTTTAAAAATGTAGAAGGAAAGTTCATCGGGAGTTTAATTACCGTCATTTTAGGAATAATTTAACTAATAATGAGAATGGTGGTAATGTTGAAAAGATGCACCTCCCTGCTTCAGTGCTACAAGAGTAAGGAGAATGATAATTATTCTAACAAATTAACAAACAAGAACGATGATGATGATGATTGTTGTATAAAACATATTAAGTTGAGGGGAAAGTGGAAATCTAATGTGATTGTTATTTTTTATGAGGGGTGAAATAATGAAGTGGTTAAATGTATACTTACCATCTACATTAGCAGTGTTGATGTCATATTTGAATATATATATACCCACTCTTTCAAATATAAATAATTTTATAAGGTTATAATTATTCACAAAATGATGATTAGATATTAAATTAGTATGTCACGACTCAATTAGTACAATTATTTCAGCTCAAGTCTATGATTCCTCATGGGATCATTTTTATGGGAATTTACTTCCTTCAAATCTTTTCAATCTCCCTATAGTTGATTTTGATATCATAATAGTTATGGAAAGGATTTACATATTTAAATTCCAAATAAATTATTGAGGGATGGATGTTAAATTGGATATTTCAAACAAACATATGATTATCTATCAATGTGAAAATATTTATGACCATCTAATGGGGATTACATCTAGTGTATGGGTCACAAATTTTATTTACAAGGACTTTTATCTCAAATGTTTGGGAAGAACCTCGAAATTGATGATATGCCTATTTTTTGGTAATTAGTGGATGTATTTTCACAATATTTTCCTTTCCTTCCACCAAAATGTTTAGCCTTGTTCTTGATAGAACTCAAACATTTTTCCACATCAATTTCAAAGACAACTTATAGAATGACCCCAATTGAGTTGTAGTAATTGTATAAGAAACTCCTGTAAAATATTTTTAAGGGATTAAATTGGCCATGTGTGTCACCTTTAGGTGAACCTTTCTTTTTTAGAAATGATGTTGGATCATTGGGACAATATACAGATTATCAAGGGTTGGAAAATATTATGATCAAGAAAAATAATCCTCATCCCTGTATCTATGAATTGTTTTATCAATGGAACAGAGCTATATACATTTCTCAAATTGAACATTGTTATGGATATCATCAATTGAGTTCCAATAAGGTTAATATAATGCAAAAAATAATCTATAAAAGGTATACATATTATTCATATATAGTGGTTTTGTTTGGTATTTCTAATCCCCCTGTTATCTTAATGGATTTGATTAATTGATTCTTTATAGATTACCTCATTCAGATTATTATAGTCTTTATTGATGATATTATTATATATTGAAATATAAATTAATATCATTAATACAACATGAGAATTGTAATTAAACTCTGAGGATAAACTATAAGAATAATTTAAAATGGGTGAATATTATATTTAAAAGGATTCATTTATGGGTCATATAATCTAAAGAGGGGGTATTGTAGTAGAACCATTGAAGGAAGAGGGAATTAAATTTTGTCTTCGAAAAACCATCGTAAATAAGATCCTTTGTTTTTATGGATGTGGTGAATATTATCGAAGGATGGTTAATAATTTATTATGACAATATAATCCTCTAACAAATATAACTTGAAAGGGTTCCATGTTCCCCTAGATAAATGAATGTGAGGAAACATTCATGGAATTGAAGATAATATTACTCACCACACCAATGCTTACATAACACCAGAGTGCAGAAGGGTTTATAATATATATTGATGAATCCCATAAGGGAATGATATTTATTATTATTCTTAAGAATATGGTTATTTCATATGCCTCGAGATAATTGATGATTCATTAGGAATATTACTAAACTAATGATTTGGAGTAAGCTATGATAATTCTCGCACTAATGATATGCAGGAATTATCTTTATCGAGAAAAGTGTGATAAATATATAGAATAAAAATTTATAAAATATATATTTACATAGAAGGAGTTGAACATGTTCCTGATAGGTGATTGAACTAATGTTTTTTGTTGATATTAATGGGGTATTGTTTGTGTTTGTTGAAAATCTACACATGGATGATCAGGGAGATTTCATGGAAATAGATCCTATAGTATAATTGTAAGTAGAATTGATGGTTGTGCATTGTCCTAGTGTTTTACAAATTTTTGGGCATCAAAATTGGGTGTTTGATGTTGGAAAATTACGCATTTTCACAAAGTATGAGAAATGAAAAAAAATCAATAAAATAAGTGAACCCCATACCTCAGAACATGGACCATGTACCATGTTACAAGAATGGTTCATGGTCGCATTCATGGCAGCGGTAACGGTATGTAGAGCAGTGCGTGAAACCAAAAATGGTTGGCATTGATGATTTGGGGTGAAGGTGTGTGGTATGCAAAATACTGAAGGTTTGCGATGTTGTTGTGTTTCATCAATCAGAAGAAGTACATGATGGAGGCTACTTTTATGTGGATGGAGATCAGTATACTGTGAAGATTATCCATTATTGAAAATTTAGGTAAATCTGATTTATGTGATTTGAGGAGTTATGTACAATATAAGTATCAGTAATCCCATTCATTAATGATCCGTATGAGAGATTGCTATTTTAGGAAGACATCAGGTATATTCAAAAGTGGTTTGCTGAAGATAAGACGACACATAAAGATAATAATATCTGTTTGGGAAATATTCCATATAATACATTACAGTTTGTAGAGGAATCTCTCGTAGTTTGCGGTGGATCAAGGATGCATGAAGAGCATGGTGGTATGAAGAGAAGCTAAGAAGTAAACAGATTAATTTAGTACACAAAGCAAGGAACATTGTAGAAGAGGAGGATGTTATATGGAAACAATAATGGTATGTGGAGGAGGTGGTCAGGGAACTATACCTGAAACAAAGTACGCAGAGCAACCAAGGACGCCTGAAAGTTGACAAATTTTTTTTATGAAACAAATTTTTACTACATGTCAGTGTATGAGAGAATAAATTACATATGTGGGTGATTATAAGGTTTTAAAAGAAAATCCATTTACATTTGAGGTTGCGGGATTTAAGGCTAATCCATTGAAGCGACCTTCATGTCGATAAACAAAGTGAAGATTCTTCCTACGCAGTGAGCAAGGGGCAGTCATCAAAAGTGATCTGAGGGATACAATGTATAATCCCTAAAAACATGTAATGGAACTGTTTTTTGGAAGAATAGATTGTTCCCAACCACTTTTAATCCAAAAAATTAGAATATTTGTGGTTTATGGTATGACTGACACACTATATGGTTATGCTACTTAGACGTAGCACTTAGTGGTGAATTGTAATGCCCTAACCGTAGTTACCTAGAGTTAGTTCTTTATTACATAACATAGGCTTGATATCAAGATTAAATTATCTAAAGACCAATTAGTTTATTATCCTTGGATGTACTAGATACATACATAAGTTTTACATTACATTGTGAAATTAAATAAAACAAGAACATTATGTCCCCTTTGAACACACTCATATCCCATAGCCTATCCCTGCAGGTCAATCATAATATACTTCTTCACATCCGGGGAAAAAGAAAACATAAGAAAGGGATGAGCTCAGATGCTTAGTAAGGATTATAATATAGTGGAAACTATCATAAATAAGCATAAACATTTAATCCAATTTATTAGAATAAGACACATGCCATTTAGACATAAAAATCAGCACAATATAATAAATATAAATCAAATGATTACATTTAATAATTATCATGGATAATATACTATTCAAATAATCACATGTAGTGTAATTAGGTAATTTCATAATGATGGAATGAATAATGTCGGTCATCAAACCACATAGTCCATGCCTTGTGCCAAGACAAAAAATAATGATTTTTTCAAGGCCATGTTCTAATACACTTTTTTGTATATTGAGACATACTGATGCATCGAGGAGATATAGCGGGCTCCATCAATCTCTTACTATATCCAATGCATTCCTCATATGAAAAGGATGAAACATATCATAAACATTTGTATTATAACAAGTATAAAAATGTTAATAATTTAACCATAAAACATGAATGGTATATAAATAACACATCCACAGTCAAACATATCAAAGTAATTTCAATACAATATGGAATATTGTATAATAATAAATCAACTTCTTACAAATGTAAAATCCATTAATGTATGTTGACATATTTGAAATCCAAACTATTTGAGAGAAATATCTCTTTCTATTTAGAAATCATTTAAATGTCACGTAATTATAAACAAAATAATTTTTTTCAAAAAAATATTAAAATAATTTTAAGGAATGTTTAGAAGGTGTTATAATGGTATAAAATAGCTTCACCTGCCATATACATTAGAAAAACATTCTCAAATAAATTTGTTGAAAAAGTCATAATTACATTGTTTGGAAAATGACAAAAACATTCCTTTAAAAAAATTATAATAAGTAAAACAAAGGGTATAAATGAAATTAACCAATATTATAGGAAATGGTGAAAATGTTTTGAAATAATTTTGTATGAAACACGGATCTGGATGGTAAAGATGTCTTAGTAGATTCTTACGTACAAACAACCTCGGATAAATAATGAGATTGGAAAATTAACCCTTACCTTGTACTTTTCCATAGTTGATGGTACATTAACATCATGTATAATAGTTAAACATTTTTTATTAGCTTACACAAGGACAACATACATAAATATGATATCATAAATGATCTTCTAATATTTTTTTTAATTGTATTTTATTAGTTTCTTTATTTCAGGTGTTAACTGATAAGTTTTCCTTTATATGTTTTATTACGCATGGCAAGTTTTTTATGGATATAATGTATTTTATTCATATACATAAATATATTGAGTTATAAAACAATATTTTTAATCATTAAAGGAATATTATTCTTTAATGGTTTTGATGGGTATTGAATCACATCGTGGTCGTGGAGACAGTAGTCCGTACGGATGCACGAGCAACGATGTCATTATATTGATGGTGAAATCATATAGAATTCGATGGTATATCATATATAAAAAATAATCAACATGTAATATTTATTATTTAAATCATTTATACATAATTATTATACCAATCCATATAATTATGTGTTTAATAACAAACTACTCCACAACGTGGAGACGGTAAGTCGTACGAACACATGTATGGGGATTTTTTCATTCATGGGATGGAGAGAATAATGGATATGGTTGTAACATATTTAAAATAATATAACATTATGTATAAAGTTCATGATTTATTATTATGTTTTGGAAACTACAATTAAAGAGGAAGTGGATGAAAAAAAAGAACATTGAAATAAGTACTAAAATTGTTACCTCTTCGCCGGGTGCTTCATTTTGATTTGATAAAAAGGACTCGTTGGGTTGGCTATATGATCAATGAACGTAATCTAGGTTTAAATGAGGGTATTTGGGAGGATATTCATGTAGGGTTTTTCTAAGACAAATTTATTTGGAGGTGTGAAATCAAAAGAAAGGGATGTACCATTTTATAAGCAAGGTGAGGGTCACTTTAAGAAAAGATTGAAATATTATTTTATTATAAAATCATTTTTCAGTTTCAAATGGCTACAAATAAATATATTACTAGTATAATGTGGTTATATGTCTTTAAACTCTCAACCAATATGTTTTAGACATGTTTAGGTCACAAAATTAACTTTATCATTCATATTTAACCCGTAGATAAATAGCTTAACTTTTACCATGTCATATGGTATTATTATAATACATGGTTAATAAAAATACTATAAAATTACATGAGAAACCAAAGTGGTTAATTAATGAAATATCTATCATTAAATAAGACCTTTGGCCATGCCTTATATTTCAAGGACTATTATATAATTTAATAATATATTATATTTTTTAAAACAAATTTATGTCAATTTTGACACTATTTAGTATTTGGTTTTTTATAGTCATAACAACATGATTACATTAAAAAAATTTAATAAATAAAAACATGTCATATTAACATTTAAAATTATTTTAATAGGTCAAAAGTCTCAATTTACATTTATTTTAATTTTTATAACATCAAATATTTTTGTCTTTCTTTAATAAGGTAATTACTACATCATCATTATGTTATAAATAAATATAATTATTAAATTTCAAAATATTATAAATAAATTAAAATGATGTAGAAAATATTTTTTTGAGTTATTAAGAATTTTTATATTCAAATTTATCAAATGTATTACAATATATTAAAAATGGTTTAGTTATTAAACATTGAATTTTATAACTTTAACTATTCTTTAAATAAAATAATAATAAATGATATAATATAATTAATGTGGATCAAAAGGATCATATATTATTAATAAGGATTATTTTGGTTGAAATACAGTTATCCAATAGAATTGGCCATGTTTTATGGTAATTATAATATCATTTTAACAATTAATTACCCTAAATTCTATTAACTGTGTTAAATAAAAATCAAAAGTTTCTATTTAACAAAAATTACTTTCATCCTAAATAACCACATTATACTTACTGATGTTAACCGTGTGTTACAAATATTTAAAATTCAATTCATTGAAGTGGTAAAATTAATTTTTATGAAAATTTTCAAATGTTCCTATAGGGTGGGTAAAAGATGTTAAAATATTCAATAAAATAATATACATCTAATCTAATTATAAAATGACTCCAATAAATAAAATTGATATAATAGATGAATTATGTATCAATTTGTACATTAAAATAAAATTAAATAAAAATAATTATTATTTAAATATGAGTATCTTTTAGGCAATAATGAAGTGTTTTCACAATTCATAAAAAAATTGAATGTTTTCATAAAAATACCAAAAAATAAACCTAATCTACTTTTGATATTCAAAATCTAAAAATTGAATTCCATTTTTAAAAATAAAATTTATAATATTTCAAAAATTTTGTATCAGTATTTATAAATTCTTTTTTAAATGGCCAGTTTGATTGGCCGGGGTGTGCTAGAACTCGATGTTACGTACATCACAATCTATTTTATTATTCAAATAGATGTTTATTACGGAAGATTGGGGAGTTTCATTCTTTCATCCATCAAATAATTTAGTCCTCAAAATTTCTAGAGTATTACTGCATAATATGTTTCGATTGGTTGTTTATCATAAGATCCTCGGGTTCAAACGTCGCATCTAACATTTTATGGTTTCTCCAAATAACTTTTACCTGAAGACTCGTCCAGTTTCGTAACACATGTTCCTGGGTATCTATAATCTTGGAAGGCTCTTCCCAAAGAGACATAGTAGGTTCATGTTCTATTTCTTCATAGGTGAGTACATGCATTAGGATAGGATGTATTTTTTTCAATAGTGATATGTGGAACACATCATGAACTTTTGGAGAGACATGGAGGAATTTCCAAAAGGTAAACTATAACTCCAATTCGTTATTGTATTCCGAAAGGTCTAATGTACCTAGGAAATTATTTTTCCATCTTACTGAATTTTATAACAACCTTACATAGATATACCTCCATGAAAACATGATCACTTACATGGAATTTGAAATCCTTCCTTCGCTTATCGACATTTATCTATTGCATACATTGAGATGCTTTGATGGGGGTTTGGATAATATTCATCTTTTCCATTTTTTTCTCAACATGTTCTAGGCCTATGATTTTTCTTTCACCAATGTCATCAACATAATATTGTCTAACACATCTCTTTAAATATAACGCTTCATATGTTTCCATTCGAATAATTTAATGTAAGCTATTTTTGTAAGAAATTTCTAACAGAGTTAAATACTAATCCCAAATAACATGAAAGTCAAGTGAGAAGGATCTCAAAAAATATTCTATGGATTGAGTAGTCTGTTCTGATTTTCCATCTCATTGAGGGTGGAAGGCATTTCATAAACGATGTTCAGTATCTAGGGCCTTCTAAAAAATATTCCAGAATGTTGATATAAAACGAGGATTACAATTAGAAACAATAGATAGGGGTACACCATGAAGTATTACAACATCATTAATATATAGTCTTATGAAACATTTAAGTGTTAAATATTCTTTAGTAGTAATAAAATGTGATTTCATGTAAATACGTTCAGCAATGACCCATATTGTGTTATTCCTTCTATGAATCTTTGGTATCCCCATGAAAATGTCCATCGTAATATCATCCCATTTCCACACAGGTATGGGAAGAGGTTACATGACCCTTATAGGATGTTGTCTTCTAGCCTTCACATGTATACAAAAAATACACATTGAAAAAAATTCAGAAATCTCCCTCTTTATGTTGTCCCACCAAAAATGTTCCTTTAAATCACTATACATATTAGTGCTATAATAGTGTATAGTGAAATTGGAGCAATAAAAATCATCCAAAAATTTTATTTTTAGACCAGGTCTGTCATGAACCCAAAGCCTCATTTGAAATTAAAAAATTACATCTTTATATACGTAGTCGGTCGATCTCCCATCATTCACAGCATTAATTTTTTTAAACTCCTTATCATCTGTCGGAGAAATTTTTATCCTTTCCTGTAATCATGGTTTGGAAACCATTATAAAAAGTATTGATGGTTCACATTCCACGACTATTCCCATATCTATAATTACTAGATAAATGAATATATTATCCCCTTCAACTCGCATCTTGTTCGAGCCTCCAAGATACGTTCTACTCAAAGCATCATCCACCTTTTTTACCTTCCCCTGGTGGTAGTTTATAGTGAAATCATAATCATTGAGTAGTTCAAATGATTTCCTTCTCCTCATTTTGAGTTCTTTTTGATAGAAAATATAATTCAAACTCTATTCATTAGTATATAACTCTCATTTTTCACCATAAATATAGTGTCTACATATCATTAAAAAAATCATACTACTGATAATTCAAGATCCTGAGTAAGATAGTTTTGTTCATGATTTTTTAGCTGTCATGTTGTATAGGCAATTAACCAATCATTATGAATAATGACACAACCAATGCCTTTTTATGAAGCATCACTATAAATAAAAAAACAATCATTCATCAATGGAAGAGTCAAGATAAGGGAATTCAATAATATTCTCCTCAGTTATTCAAAACACTCTGTGAATTTTGTCTGAAAAAATTAACCCCTTTAACTGTGAGCTTGGTTAATGGGACAACCAATCGAGAAACATTTTGGATGAAATGCTAATAATAACCTGATAAACTTGTAAAACATCATACCTCTATTATACACGCTGGTGCAAGAAATTATTTTATTTCTCTTTTAATAGAAGGATAAAAAGAGATTCCATCCTTAATGACAATATGGCATAGAAAATAAATCTCATAATTCCATAATTCAAAATTTCTAAAATTCCAAATATAAATAATTTATTTTAAAATTTTTTAGAATAGTGTGCAAGTTATTTTCCTGATCTTAATATATTTTGGAGTATACCCCAATATCACCACTTAATACAATGAAAAATTTATCAAGATATTGTTTGAAAACTCTATTCATTAGATCAATGAAAACAAAGGGTGGATTAGTCAATCCAAAAGGCATTAGTGTATACTCGTAATGCCCATACCTCGTATGAAATGTTGTCTTTGGGATTCCTTCCTTCTTCATGCACAACTGATGATATACAGATCGAATGTCAATAATTCAAAAATATTTACCTCCATGATGTTGATAAAATAAATTATTAATGTGTGTTGGAAGATACATTTCATTATTTTTATAGCATTGATCTCTCTGTAGTTAATTCACACCTCATAGATCCATCTTTCATCTTAAAAAAAGAACAAGGTCTCCCCAAGGAGAAACACTAGGGAGAGTAATTCCTTAATAACTCAATTCCTCGAGTTGTTTCTTATGATCCACTATTTCCAAAGTGTGTATTAAATAAGGTGTCTTAAATATGTGCCTTGAACTAGGATTTAATTCAATAGAAAAAAAATTTCTCATTCAGGAGTATGCTCAACTAAATCCATTGGAAACACATCAACATATTCTTTAACAATAGTTACATCCTCTATTTGAACGTTCCTTTCCTTTCCCATAGTTATTTCACACCATTTCTCCCCAGTAATTGAATTTAGTAAAGCAACTAGTGGTGGATCTAGATAAGAATCTGATGGTGATGTTTCAGCACTAAAGATAAGGTATTCTTTATCATAATCAAAAAAATGTATCCTAATTCTTATTAATATATATTTTGGAATCATGGTCCGAAATCCAATCCATGCTAAGTATTATATCAAATTCAATCATGAGTATTATTATAATATTAGTAGAATAAGAACGTTTATATCCCATAATGGTAAATGATTCACTAAAAATTGTTACAATGATACATCTTATACATGTTTTGATTGAAAAATCCCATGTTAAACAAACTGAAAATATATAAATGTCAGTGAAAACTAAAAAGATATAAAATAACGGGATAATTCCGAATCAAATAAATCGTTAGCTAAATTTGAGGAAATGATTAATTTACCTAACACAACATGATTAAGAGCTTAAACCTCTATAGTAGTGATCATATATGCTTTTCCATTCTCCCTTATCCTTTTATGTGGTGTGTTTCATTTAATATTAGGACATTCATTTGCATAATTCCCCATTTCTCTATAATTGTTACATTCAACAATGACAACCTCTTTTTTCCATTGCAATCAAAACTTTGTTGGAATTTTTCCCCACACATGTAAAACATTGAAACTCCCTTTAGTAATTTTCCAGATTGTTTCTTCCCACATTTACTACATGAGGGAAATTGTGGTTTTCCCTTCTCCACCTTATTTTCATTTCCAGCTTTTTCATTAGATCTTTTCTTCTCCTGCATTGATTTAATGTCATATGGCTTAGAGAATTGTTTTTCTGTCTTGATAGCATATGAGACTATATATTCATACGACAAGAAGTGGTGTGATACCAATGGTCAACAGAGAAATGATTTTAACCCATCAAAGAATCAATAAATATTACTCATTGGTTTATATATATAATCTACAAAATTCCTTTTTAACATTGTAATGTTATCCTTATACATTGTGAAATTCTCATCCTATGTTTTCCATTGACTCTGAAATTGTCTTTCCATGTATACTTTATGTCCATGAGGAGACTATTTTTCTATGAAAATCTCATTAAACTCCCTCCATTCTATATTTGATACTTATTCATCCTTCTTTGTGTTTTGAATTAATGACCACCATTGATCTTCATCTCCTATGAGGAGATAAGCATCCATGACAACCTTTTCCCTTTCGCTACTCCCCAAAGCATGAAATATTTTCTCTATGGAACATATCCATTGCTTAGGTAGAAATAGATTTGTAGTCCCATAGAATATTGTCACTTTTTTCCTCAAGAAGAATTCTATCATTGATCATCGACATTGTGTAATAGGGTTCTCCATATGGGTAAGTTTATTATTCATAACCTATGTGACTTTTCCTAGTATGGTTATAAGTGGTTCAGCACCTGTTGCATCACCATCTGAACTATAATTATCTGGATTAGGAGGTAAATCCATACATAGATTGAGTGTGATAATACAATTTCAATTCCTTCCACTAGGCACAATTCAAAACAATGACATAAACTACATTAGTTTCTGAATCACAATACATATTTCTAAACTAGTAAAATATATAACAAAAACTGAACAGTTTATGCATATAATCTATAATTATAAACAAAAAATCTTTGAGGAAGTGTTTAATCCTTAATTGTTCATAAATTTTTGTATTGAAAATGTGAATTATCGTAAGCATATACTCTATGATGGTTAATACAAAGAGTACATCAAGGATCATTGTTGTGTACAAGGATACCTCAGGTCAAGCTTGAAACTCCTTGTTAGAGTTTTCACTCCTATTTACATCTGTTCCAGAGCCGACTCAACCTGTTTGAATCCATAAATGGTTTTGATTTCATTAAAAACTCACAAAATCACTATATTTACAAATTAATAGGATTTTCTTCTATAAAAATCCGTAATGTATATCTTACTATAATGTTCCCTAATCAATGTTTATCTAAAAATAGTCTCAATGGTTTGTACTATACTTCCTCTAACAAAAAATATATTGCCTTGACCCTAGTTACCTAGGTTTGGTGAATTATTATAGAACATTGGAATGATCACAATAGATGAAATCATGAAATACCGATTAGTTTAGTAGCCTTGGATGTACTAGACTCATACATAAGTTCTATATTACATCATTAAAAAAGAACAACAATATTGTGTCCCCTTTGGACACACACATATCCCTTATAAAATCCTAGCAGGTCAATAATATTATACTTCTTTACATCCTAGGAAAAAGAAAACCTATTAAAGGGGTGAGCTCAGATGCTCAGTAGGGTAAAAATATAGCAGAAACTATCATAAATAAGCATAAATCCTTAGAAAAATGTGTAATACTAAAACCCAAGGATTTTTAATTTTTTTTCATTATATGGAAAATATAAATAAAATAATTCCATTTACATATTCACATGGATATTGTAAAAATAATAATAATAACATGTAATGTTAATATCCAATTTCTTAATGATGGAATAAATAATGTCAGACATCATAACCACATAGTCATGTCCCCATTCCAAGAATATAAATAATTAATTTGTTAAAGACTTATTCTAGGACACTAGTTTTTCTTGTACGACCTACTGATGCATCGGGGAGAAATAGCGAGCTCCACCCATCACATACTAAGTCCAATGCATTTCTCATGTGAAAAGATTGAAATATAACATAAACATTCATATTATTACTAGAATTTGAAATGTTAATAATTTAACCATAATCCATGAATGGTATAAAAATAACACATCCATAGTAAAACATATCTCAAAAAAATCATTTCAATATGGAATATTTTATCATAATAAATCAATATTAATCTAGTGTAATTTCCATCAAAGGATGCTAACATAGATAAAATCAAAACCATTTCATTGAAATATCTCTTTCTATTTTGAAATCATTTAAAATCCATATAATTATAAACAAATATTTTTTTAAAATATTATTATAGTCTTTAATTTCAATCTTAGAAGGTGTTATAATGGTTGAAAAAAGTCGCACCCTATGTGTAAGTTAATAAAACATTCTTACCATAATTTGTTGAAAAGGTAAAAAAGTAACTTCTTTTAAACAACAAAAATATTCCTTTATAAAAAATGTATAAAAAGTAAAACAAAGGTATAAATGATTATAACCCATATTCAATGAAATGGTAAAAATGTTTTGGAATACATTTTTATGAATCACATATGTGGATGATAAAGAAATCCTAGTATATAGTTACGTATAAAAACCTCCGATAAATAAAGAGATTTTAAAATTTACCCATACCTTTAACATTTCCTTAGTCAAGGGTATGTTAAAATAATGTATATTAGTTAATTAAATGTTATTAAATTATACAATAACCACATACATAAATATTATATCATTTAGGATCTACTAATATTGATTTGTTAATAATTGTTCAGTGTATCATTATTTAAGGTGTTAAATGATTAAATTTTCTTTATATGTTTTGTTATTTAAGTCATGTGTGTTATGTATAGGATGTATTTTATTCATATAAATTATGATATATTATTCTAAAACATTATTTGTTTATCATCAAATGAAAATTTTTATTGAATGGTTACGATGGGGAAGTAATTTCATCACGTTCGTTGGGATGATAATCCGTACATATGCATGAGGGACAATATCATTCTATTGATGGTGAAAATAAATTTAATTTCATGGTATATCTTATATAGAGAATCATCAACAAGTTATATTTATTATTTACATCAACTATACATCATTATTATACCCATAAAAATAATAATGTGTCCAATAACAAACTACACCACGACATGGAGACGGTAAGCCATGTTTATGCACGAATGGTTACATTGTCATTCATAAGATGTAAATAATAATGAAAATGGTTTTAACTTATTTATAATAACCTCAAAATATGTATAAGATATTGTAGTTGTTATTTTTTTTATAAAAACAACAGTTAAATATGAAGTGGAAGAAGAAAAGAATATTGAAAGAGGTGACGAAATTATTACCTCTTTTTCAGGTGACTCATTTTGATTTTATCTAAAGTTATTATTAGGTTGACTTTATGTTAATTTTATGGACTATATGATGAATTTAGGGTTGTTGAGAGGATATTTGAGAAGGGTATAGCCGATAAAAATTTATTTGGAGGTGTAAAATTAAGAAAAGGGGAGTTACACTTTTATAAGAGTGGTGATGGTCACTTTAGGAAAAGCTTGTAATATTATTGTATTATAAATAATATTCGGTTTAAAAAGGCTCTAAATGGATTAATTTATATTTTACTTTTTGGATGGGTCAAAAACCAATCAAAAAGTAGATTTTAAACAAGTTTATGTCACCATATTAAAAATATCTTTTAGATTTAACCCTAAGTTAAATAGTTTAACTTTTACCATGTCTTATTTTATTATTATAAAACGCTATTAATAAAAATACTATAAATTTAAAGATATCCTCAAGGGGTTTATTAATGAAATATCAACAAATTATATAACTTCTTTGTTCAATCCTTAGATTGATATGACTAATATATAATTTAATAAAATTGTGTTTGTTTTAACAAATCATTTATATCAATAATGAAACTATTCAGTATTTTGATTTGATGAAAGTCCTAACGACATGAATATATCAAAAATAGTTAAGTGAATCATCCCTAACATTCCATATTAAAATATAAAAATCATTTAATTTATAAAATGTGTAATGAACCAAACATTCATTAATGAAAATTCCTCTTGATCCAATTAAATGTCTTATTATGGTTAAATAAAATGTGGACATCATTGGTTTTATGTTTTTGGATTTTAAAATACCATTATGTATTGTGAAAATTGTTAATATAGCTATTGAATATTTATCGCATGATTAGTATAAATATATGACTTTAACAAAATAAAATTTACTTAGAAAAAGGAAGTGATGACCTCATCCAGTAGATATACCCCTACAAAGCCCATTTTTAGAGCTCAGAAAGGAGGTGGTGTCCTTAGTCTTCGCTCTTGACTTTTCCCAAGCTGTGCTTGAACACGTTATTCTTCAGAAGAACTGACTATAGGAGTAGTGGAAGTTAATCGAGATTACCAACCGAGTGATGTATTCTGAGCAACCCTAAGAGTTTGTCACCATGACACCCCTTACCCTTCGGTCATATGTATGTGTTATAAGGGGTTATGTAACAACACCATATCACTATGATTATGAGAACTTATTTTTATATAATAATCAATTTACATTCATATTATTATTGTCACATCAAAAATATTTTTTACTGCACAAATAGTGTTTGTAGTTAATTTGGAATTAAGACATCTATTTCGATGAATTAATATATTTTTTAATTAAATAATATTTCCATAAAATATTTTTTTAAATTATTTTTTATTAAAAATAATTGATCATATTTTTTATGAATACAATTTTAATTTTTATTAAGGTTTGAAAACTATTTTTTTCAAAACCCATGAATTTTCCGAAAATGTCAGTTTTTTAAAGTAAAAATTCACATATTTAAAAAACTATTTAGATAAAATTAAAATTATTTTTGGAATTATCAAATTAAAATTATCTAACGGTGAATTTTTCATAATTTTCTGAGGAAGTCAAATTTTTGGTTAAAAATTAAATAACGTTTAAATATATAATGTGCATTATGACATAATAACGAACGAATAGTGAGGTAATAAACTACTATAAACATTATATTAGTTATATATATGTTTTAGAATTAATATATATTTTATAATTTTTTGATATATTTTACAAAGCTTTTGTGGACCCTCTCTGACTTATAAAACTATTTGTTTATTTAAATTGTTTTCATTAAAAATGTGACTCACCTCCACATAAGAACCCCTATTTTTTTAATAGTTTAGGCCATTGTACTTATAAAATATTGTTTTCTAATCCTCTTTAGAAAAAACTGTGGGAAAAACATCAGATGGTTTATGGTATTGATTAGATTACTGTGAGGTGTCCCAACCCTAAAAAAATAAAGAATTCCCTCTCCTTTCCTATATAAACCCATGTAAGCACTCACTTCATCCTCATTGAAAGATATCAAAGTTCGACCAAACTCTATAATACTCTCTCTAGAATCCTTCCAAGGTGCCCCAGGCTCCCAAGAAGCCTCTATCAAGCCTCTCTCAAGCTTTTGGGATCACACTTCCAAGTAAGGGATTTCTTCCTTTCTCATTTTTGTCTAAATTTCATTAAGTCATTATGCCATTTTTATTTCAATTAAAAATAGTGGGGTATGATTTCCCACCTCCCCCATACTGTTATATTTCTTTTTTGATAATGGGAGACCCCTTTTTACCTCATTAATTTATCCAATTTACACTTGTCCCCATGCCAAAATTCTTTGAGGATTTCTCTCTCCTCATTTACATTCAAGAAATTCTATTGAATTGTGAATCCAGATTCCATTACATTTTCTGGGACATGTATCTATATGAAACCTTACTATATTTTTCATGTATATATAATGAGACACCAATTTATCCATCATCAATAATTTTTATGAATTCTTATGTCATGATGTTCTGATGTTGAAATTGCACCGTGTTTTTTCAAGCCGAGATCATAGTGTAGTGAATACCATTACCATGTCTATATCAAGGTTATAAAATTTTATGAAAAATTATATATTTAATTATACATTCATGTATTTATTCCACATTACTTAAAGGTTTAATAACTTATGATGTTGAATGATTCCATGTTATATGATCCATGTGGCACACTTCTGCATGAAACGAAATGTTTAAGAAAGGGTGATCCCTAATTCCAATCCAATGCATTGGTTAGAGTATAGTTTCATGATACATCATGTGAAATTTCTATTGAATCATTATAATTCATGTTCAATGAGGTTTTACTCGTTCTTGAGGTGTAATGAGGGTTTACTCATGCTCCAAGTGTAATGAGCTTTGGCTCATGAAAATTCCATGTTAATTGTTGTTGCCACATTTTCATGGTATGATTATCAGGAATTATCATGACTTTATGTTCATGATTCTCTTGTGATCCATTAATATACCTATTTTATAACATGTATTTTATTCCCCTTGTAATTCCATGTTTATTCCCTTAATGTGCATTATCGCTCACTCTATTCTTATGCATGTCCTCAGGTTATCCCATGCAATGCTAAGTACAAGGGAATGTTGTGGTCATCTAAAGGATGTTTTCAATAACGATGTTGTGTTTTTTATGTTCTAAGATGTTATGTAATATTTATAATCTCCAAATACAATATTATTCTAGATCATATATGTTTTATAAAGTGATGATATTATGTAATAAATCAATGTTTATGTGTGTAATAAAAACTACGGGTTTTATAGTTGGTATCGGAGGATAGGTTTAGTTATTTTTGGAATTATGATATAAAAACCATAGTAAAGACTTATATACAAGAATAAGAATAATAAAATCTTCCCTAAGTATTTGTGAGTATTGAGTATGTGGATTATAAAATAAATACATCCTTTCCTGGATATTAGTAGGTAAAGGTGGCTCTGGAACAGATGTATCCTAGGGTAAAACCCAAAAACACCACTTTGAGCTAGAATCGAACGTGAACTGGTGCAAGAAAACGAGCCTTGCTTCACTCTTGGTTATGAAACTCCTTGGAAATATACATTGGTAATTTTACAATCTTACTATGTATCCTTATTAAGGGAATTAAGAAAATACCCCTATGAATATATGTTAGAAATTATATCCTGGATAGAATAGATTAAATCATATGGATTCATATGTTAAGGAAATAAAAATTATTTATAAGTCATCAGTTTTTCCATTGGATTAACCTTTACGTGTTACCCCTTACATTCCTTTTCTTCCTTCCAATGGCTAGTAATAGGAGGACTTGTCCTAAAAACCTATGTGATGATCAATGTGATGACTATGGAAATGAGATGCCCAATTAGATGGGAGCAGGAATCATGATCTTTGGAACACTTTTCCCTTAGTTATCTCTAGATTTGAATAGGAAAATGGGTCAATAAGAATGTTTACCCCCCCCATGAAAAACAAGTCTCTATCGATAGCATCATGAGACAAATGCATCATACTTTTAATGGATCATCTGATCCCTCAATCGCCACATAATTGATCAACTCCATTGAAATGATCTTGTCCATCCTCAAATGTTCTGAACAAGAGATGGTTCTTCTGGATGCTTATGGAATGGAGGGTGAAGCCAATGAACAGTGGACGTTGATAAATAATATGAAGCCCTAGGAAGATATTGATGTGTTGGAATGGAAGGATTTTTTAAAGATGTTTTTGGATAAATATTTTCCATGCACCATCTGACATAAGAAGGAACGGGAGTTCCTTTCCCTCAAATAAAAATATAAAAAATATGTTAGAGTGTATGAGGAAAAAATCACAAGGCTTTCCTGATAATCCATTGGCTTTGTTGTTACCCCCATATGCAAGGTTGAACTCTTCTTTGGTGGGCTAAAACCTAGCCTACAGAAAGCGCTTGCGATCCATGACTTTGACAACTATGGGTAGATTGTCTGAAGTGCCCACATGGTTGAAATAGAGATCAGATAATCTCCGGCGTATCATGTGGATACATAGTGTATTTCGGAATTCAATACTGGTGGTCCGATGGATAAATCCCATGGTTATATAAAGATACAGCACCCCACTTTCCAATTGTGTGGAAAGAAGCACCCCTGAAATTTCCTGAAGTGGATGAGGAAATTATTTAGGTGTGGAAGAGAAGGGAACCTACCTGTTCAAAACTGATATAAAAAAATCGCAGCTGCAACAGTGGACAGGAATGCTCGGTTCAAACCTAAACGTGTTGTTCATTGCTACAATTGCAAATAACCAGGTCATCTTACATATCAGTGACCTATGACAAGGAATTTCATAGGCATCCAACAACCTCCAAGGCACCAAGGGAGTGATTTTTTCATCACTACTGCCAAAGTGAGAACCTAAAATTAAGTGCAGATAGGTACAGTAGTATTTCATGCATGAATAGCGGACATACTTTCTGATTTAGAATCTACGCATTCTTTTATATACCAAAAAATTACTATAACAGTCCCATCACCACCACAAATCTTGGTAGTAAAGATGTCGGTGAGTATAGAAAATGTGGAAATCATTTCATCCCATGAATATAACTCCTCCCCTGTCGAAATCTATGGATTGAATTTCCCAGTGAAACTCGTCATAATCTCTCTTGTGAAATTTGATGCAATTATTGGCATGGATTGGATTTCTTTATTTAGAGGCAACATAAATTTCTATGAGAGGGAAATCACACTCCATGGGGAGAATCAACCCAAGATTCCATACATGTACAAGGAAGATGGTGAGTCTTCTTTAGATCCATAATCTCAAGCATAGATATTACTGCCCTATGAGCACACATATTTGGCATAGATGATAGAGTCTAAGGGGGCACCAATCCTTGAAGATAGGCCGATTGTGAGGGAATTTGATGAAGTGTTTCCTGAGGAATTGTGTGGTCTTCCTCCAATGAGGGATTTTGAATTCTCAATTGATCTTATACTTGGATCATTTCCAATATCCAAGACACTATATAGAATGGCAGTTGTGGAGCATGTGGAGCTTAAGAAATTTGGTAGTATTATCTCTTTGGGGAGAAGAGTGAAATATATACGGACCACAAAATACTCAAGTATATATTAATATAGAAAGAGTTGAACATGTGCCAATGATGGTGGTTAGAGCTGATCAATAACTATGACTATGAAATCCATTACCACTGTGGGAACGCGAACAAGGTGGTAGATTCTCTATGTAAAAGGGACCCATGAATTATATCATTGATGGGAATATAGAAGGACCCAATCATCTTAGATTTGATGAAGATGGACATGGGAATCATAACTATGGAACATCATCAATCCTTTCACAAATTATTTCTCAATAATATCTTTTGGAAAGGTTAATAGATTTTCAAACGTATGATGTGGGAATTCATAAGATAGTGGAAGTAATAATTAAATAGAAATCCTTAGAGTTCAATGTTAATGAAGATGGAATTGTGATATTTTGGAAAATACTATGTGTTCCATCATGTCCGAAGCTAAAGAAGGAACATTTGGATGATGTCCATAGTTCAAATTTCTCTATTCACCTATGAAACATAATGATTCATTGAGATCTATGAGAGAATTATTGGTGGGACTATATGAATTAGAAGATCACTGAGAATACATCAATGTGCGTGGTGTGTCAGCAAGTGAAGGTAGAGAGGAAGAAGTCTAAGAGGATGATGCAAACATTGCACATACCAGCATGGAAGTGGGAGAACATCACTATGGACTTATTCACCAGACATCCGTATACAACCAAAGGAAACCATGAAATTTGGGTTGTTTTGGATCATCTTACAAAGTCTGCACACTTCATTACAATTTAGAAGGATTTCTCATTGGATCAGCTAACATAGATATATATCAGGGATGTTGTAAGGATGCATGGAGTACCATTATCTATTGTATCTGTTCGAGATCCAATATTATCCTCTAATTTCTAGAAGAGACTTCAACATTATCTAGATATTGATTTGAACTTCAATACTACTTACCATCCTCAAACTGATGGCCAATCCAAGATGACTATCCAAGAACTTGAGGACATGTTGAGAGTGTGCTATATAGACTTCAAAGGAGGGTGGGACCAACAACTTCCACTTGTTGAATTCTCCTACAATAATAGTTTCCACTTGAGTATTCCAATGGAACCTTATTAAGCCATGATTGGGAAGAGGTGCAGAACGCCAGAATGTTGGGATGAAGATGGTTAGTGTAAGATGCTATGATCAGAAATGGATGAAGAAACTTTTGAGAAGGTAAAAACAATTCAACAACATATCAAGGTAGCCCATAGTCGACATAAGAGTTATGCATATAACCATCGACAAGACCTTGAGTAGATGGTTGGAGACATGTTATTTCAATGCACCTCTCCATGGTATAAGGTAATGTGGTTGTAAAGAATGGGATGTTATGTCCACGGTGCATTGCCCCTTCGTAAATTTTGATCATGTTGGGGTTGTGGCCTATAAACTAGGACTTCCACCTACCATGGAAAAAGTACATAATATATTTAATGTATCCCTCTTAAGGAAGTACATACCAGACCCTTTATATGTACTCTTTTCAGAGGTAGTATGACGAGATGATGATCTTTCATATGAGAAGAAACCAGTGAAGATCTTATATCATACAGAAAATGTTCTATAAAATACATCAATTCCCCTCATCAGGTTGTTGTGGAAAAATCACAAGTTTGAAAAAGTGATTTGGGAATCAAAGGAAGTGACGATGAAATGTCATCCAGATCAATTTTAGTCTGCGAAAAGGAAATTTTGAGGGAGGAAATTCATAATGGGAGAGGATTGTAATGACCCAAACATTCATTAATAAAAATTATTCTTAATCCAATTAAATGTATTATTATGGTTATATAGAAAGTGGAATTAATTATTTTTTTATTTTTGGATTTTAAAATAACGTAATGAATTTTGATCATTGCTAATATAGTCATTGAACCGTGATCACATGATTAGTATAAATATAGGGCTATTACAAATTGAATTTACTCCTACAAAGAAAGTAATGGCCTCATCTAGTAGACATTCCCTATACAAACCCCATTTTTCGAAGCTCAGAAAGGAGTTGGAATCATTGGGATTTGCTCTTGACCAAGCCCCATCTATGATTGAACACATTAACCATGATCAGAATAGACTATTGGAGAAGTGGAAGTCAATAGATATTACCACACGAGCGATGTTATCCGCGTCACCCCAAGAGATTGTCACCATTGCACACCTTATCCTTCGATCTTATGGGGGTGTTATAAGGGGTTATGAAAAAACACAATAACACTAGGAAAATGTGAATTATTATTTTATATAATAATGAATATAATTTCATTTTATTATTGTCACTTCGTAAATAGTTTTTAAAGAACAAACAACATTTTTAGTTAATATTTAACAAGGTAATCTATTTTGATAAATTAATGGATTTTTGAAATAAATAATAATTTTATAAAATATTATTATTAAATTAATTTTTATTAAATATAAATGATCATATTATTTAATGAATGGAATTGTAATTTTCATTAAGGTTTGAAAACAACCTTTTTCAAAACCCATTAACTTTCTGTAAACGTCGGTTTTTATTTTAAAAGTAAAAATGCACATATTTATAAAATTCTTTAGATAAAAATAATATTAATTTTGGAATCTTGACTTTGAAATTATATAATACTGAATTTTTAATAATTTTCTAAGACAGTCAAATTTTTGGGTAAAAATTAAATATCGTTTAAATATATAATGTCTTTTTTGACCTCATAATGACCCAATAGTGATACAATAAAATAATATAAAAATTATTTTTGGACAATATATGTTTTATCATTAAAATAATTTTATTTTGGATTTGTTTTATTTATTTTAGAAAGATTATTTAGACCCTCCATGACTTATAAAACATTTTTTCTTTATAAATTGTTTTCCTTGAGTGTGTGACTCAACTCCACATAAGAAACCCTAATATTTTAATATTTTCATCCATTGGGAATATAAAATATGGTTTTCTACTTCCCTTTGGAAGAAACAATGGATAAAAACCATGGGATTTTTTGTGGTATTTATTAGTTTAATGTGAGGTGTCCCAAACCAAAATAATAATGAATTCCCTCTCCTTTTTTATATAAACCCAACCAAGCTACCACTTCCTCTTCACTGAAAGCCTTTGGAGTTCAAAAATACCCCACCCTCCCCTCCATATAAACCTCCCAAGGTTCCCCAACCTCCCACTAAGTCTCTATCAATCCTCTCCCAAGCCTTTGGGATCACATTTCCATGTAAGGGATTTCTTCCTATCTCATTTAGGTATAATTCTTTTAAGTTGTTATTTCCTTTTGTTATCAATTAAAAATGTTGGGGTATAATTTCTCACCTCTCCCATACATTGAAATTTTTTTGGAGGTTTGGAGACCCCTTTATCTCTCATTAATTGTTCCCATGTGCACCAGTCTCCATGTCGAGAGTCTGTGAGGGATTTCACTCTCCTCATTTACATTCAAGCTATTCATTTGTATTGTCAATCCAATTTCCATTAAAATTTTTATGACATGTATCTATATGACCCCCTTACATTTAATTTCATATATATTTTATGATACAACTATTTCAATCTCATCAACCATTTTTATTAATTCTTATTTCATGATGTTATGTTGTCCAAATTGCATAGCGTTTTTGCAAGCCAAGGTCATAGTGTAGTGAATACCATACCCATGTCTCTAACAAGGGTATTCACCTATATGCACATCTAGGTATTAAATGATACTTTCTTGTATTTATTCCACATTTATTAATCATGTAATAACATATTATGTTGAATGATTTCATGTTATATGATTCATGTGTAACACTTATGCGTAACATGAAATGTTTAAGAAAGGGTGTGCCCTAATAGTGCTTCAATGCATTGGGTATAGTATAGTATCATTATATGTCTTTTGTAATGAGTGTTGACTCATTCCAATTCAAGTACAACTAGGTTTTAATTGTGCTTCAAGTGAAATGAGTGTTTACTCATGATCCATGTGTAATGAGATTTCGATAATGCTAATTAAATGTTAACTGTTGTTGCCACATTTCAATGTTATGATTATCATGCTTTATCATGATTTTATGTTCATGTTTCTCTTGTTTCCATATATATCGGACTATTTTTTAACATTTATTGTATTTCTCATGTTATTACATGTTTATTCAATTATAGTGCTTTATAGCGAACAATTTTCTTATGCTTGTCCCCAGGTTATCCCACACAATGCTTTGTACGAGGGAATGCAATGGTCATGTAAAAGAAGGTTTCAATAAATATGATGTGTGTTTTATGATCTACGCTATTATGTAATGTTTATATGCTCCAAATACACTAGAACTATCGCTATTCTATGTTTTATCAAATGAATCTTTTTTTAATAAATCCTTTTTATCTGTGTAATAAAATGTATGTTTTTTATAAAAAGTCTGAATTTACATTCATTATAATTTTTATAAAATCAATTATTTTATTCATTCATTAACAATATAATTACAACATCATAATTGTATCATTATTAAATTATATTATTTAATGAATAAACATTTTAAATAAGATTACATGATTTAAAAAATCATTCCAGATTTTTATTGAATATTTATATTAAAATTTATCATATATATAACTCTACATTATAATGGTTTTATATATTAAACATTGAATTTTAAACTTTTAACCCTTCTTTAAATAAAATAATAATAAATGTCCCAATATATTCCATGTGGTTCAAAAGGATCATATTTTATTCCTAAAGTTGATTTTGGTACAAATACACTTATCCACGAGAATTAGGACACATGTCAATGTAATTATAATATCATATTTATCATTAATTACATTATATAATTTTAACTATGGTAAATAAAATTGAAAATATGATATTCACCCAAATTTATTTTAATTATATTGAACCAAATTTTACTCACTAATTTAATCATTGTCTCTTTGATTTTGGAAATTTAATTCAATGTCGAGGTAATTTATTGTTGAAAATTTTCAAATGTTCATGGAAGGTGGGTAAAAGTCGTTAAAAATAACAATACAATTTTATACATCTAATATTATTATTAAATAACTTCAATGAATTTTATTCAACTAATATAGGAATAATGTATCAATTTTGAAATTAAAATAACTTTAAATAAAAAAAATAATTGTTTAAATAAAAATCTATTGTAAACAATAACGTAGAGTTTTTTACTATTCATAAAAAATTTATAATTTTCAGAAAAAAACCAAAAATTCAGACTAATCTAATTTTGACATTCCAAATCCAAAACTGATTTCCATTTTGAAAAAGAAAATTTATAAAATTTCAAAATGTGGGTGTTATTATTCATAACTATTTTTTAAAAGGCTAGTTTGATTGGTCGTGGCGTGATAGAACATAAAATTGCATATGACACAAGATATTATATTATTAAAAGAGAAGCATACTATAGAAGAATGGGTTGTTACATGAACCAAGTAAAATGTTTTTGTAATTTCTTTACGTGTGATTTGTTTTCTTCTCTATTCTTCAGACCGGTTTAACTGGTTCCTACCAATGTGGGAACATTATCTACGAAGAATGAATTAAAACATAGACTCCCTAATTAACCCCCTCCCTCATAGGGTGTTATAAGTGCATTCATGTGGTATCAGAGGGTAACGGTTGATGGTGATGGATATTTCTTCTAAATTTATGAAGAATCCAGTAAATGTTATGGGAGTTAACATCTTCGATGGAAGTAATATTCAAATACAGAAAAACAAGATGAGATGTCAACATAGATCTCTTTTTTTGGATGTATTATTTTCTACTTCACAATGTATAATAGTCATTGATCCAACAGGACATCGAATGACTAATACAGACATAAAATTTCATGAGGCTAATGCCAAATCATATAATGCTGTCACTACTACCATTTCTGATCAGATTTAACTTCAGGTAATGAGGTCCACATCTACCATGTGAATGTTCCATAAAATTTATAATATTTATGAAGGATTTATAAAAGTAAAGGGGAGGAAACATATATTATTACAAAATTGGTTTGATGGTCTGATGATACGCCCTAATGAGAATGTAGATTTATTGATCAATCTAAATGCGTATGTTTTAGGAGAAATTCGAGAGCTTGGAAACATTATCAAAGATATGGATATTTTAGTGAAGATATTGATAATACATATACACTATTACAATTAAAATGTTTCATCTCTTGATGAAATGGATCTTTCTAAACATTCTCTTGATGACTTGCTGAGCATCATGGTGGAATATGAGATGAGAGTAAAATTAGAAGATTCACTGAATCGTATAAGAAATGAAATGACATTCAAATCCACAAATATAATAGAAATTTTATGACATTCTGTCAATAAAGATGATGGTAAAAAGTAGTTATTTCACACTTTTCCACAAACACAATAAAGGAACATGAATATTTGAAGGAAGCCTGCATATATCTTGTTTTCACTATTGAAGAGTTTGTGACATTGCCTCTCATTTCCCAAAGAACTACAATTATGAAGAAAGGGAAGATGTAGACATTCAAAATCCTCATAAAAGTATTCATTCAATGGTAGCGTTCAAATTTGGAATAAAATTCAAATAATGGGGTATTTTTGTCATAAAAATGATAGTGACAATGTATTCTTTGAGGAAGAGGATGTAGAATTTAAAACTCAGAACCATGATTCCATGATGGCTATCATGGAAAAGTAAGAACCATTAACAGTTAACGTTACAGATAATTAGATGAATAATAATGTTGATCCCACGTTTTAGCATAATGATGCATTCAGTAACCAGGAGAATAAATTTATGAGATTAAATAAGTGGAAATCAATGATTGGGGACCCTTTAGAATATATTGACCATCTAGTAATAGAAATTGAATAATTGGAAAAAACTGATGAAGGTACACTAATCAATCCATGAAATCAATAATGATGTTGTGCAACTAAAAATCATAATTGATGAAAAATAAATCGTAATCAATGACATTACCCCATGTATGGAGGAGATTTAGAAGACTGATCAGGCACTTGAAGAAGAATTAGTTACTTAGGTAAGTAAATTCGAACGTGAATAATTTTTAAAAGATGATAATAAGAAAGTAAAATTTGGAAGGTCCTCTAATTTTCAGATTCTATAGTGAGAAAAAAAATTTCTTAGGGATTTTAAATGATATCGAGTGATAAAAGACCCACATGGATAGGAAATAGTGGAATTGGATGGGATTTCGTAATATCAAATCCTATAAATAAAGTGAACCAGAATAAAGGAATGTTGAAAGTTGACCAAGTAGAAAAGCCACCAAAAGGGATAAAAAATGAAACCCTTAAATCAAACTGAATGGTGAGATAAATATTATCCTTTAGTTTCTATAATTTATAGAGAGTCAATCTATTTTCCTGAGGAATAATGAATGAGGAGAAATATATGTGAGAATACATTTCCATTTCTGAAGTGTTAGTTTTGTGTCTATTTGGGCCATACCATGTCATACTCTGAATATGAAATGAGCTATATCAATGGATAAAATTTAGGAGTTTAATAAATTATAATATATTCATATTCTACCTCTTATAGAATAAATAACTTTTGTGGATATTTTTTTCACTATTCTATCATTGGCCATAATGTTTTGTATCTAAGGCAGTAGAATGACACAACAAATTATTTCATTACTCATAGATGATTCAATACTCATCAACCATATGTTTTTGCTATTAAAAATTGTGTTTCTCCCCTGGAAAAAGAATTTTAATATGAAAAAACCATGTACAAAGAAGAGAGATGTGAAAGTCCATTAGTGTCATATAGTTAATCGAATATCTCATGGAATGAAAAGTGGAAAATTGAAAATTTAAACTATTCATAAGTAGCCATCAATGATACAAAGAAAAACATCAACTAAATTCTTGATAGAGGTTTTTCATCCCACATGATGGGTAATGTAGACCAATTAACAAAAGTTAAGAAAAATTTCGATGGAATAGGGAGTTATGGTAACGATGGTGATTTAAATAATAAAGGGAGTAGAAGTACTGAGCATTCTAATAAAGAGCTAAATAAAACTGAAGACCATTATGTGGATGGTTTTCTTAAAAGTCATTTAGTGTGAGTCAACTCTATGACATAGGCTTATTATGAAATTCAAACAGAATCGATGTAATATAAGAGTAATGTTTAGGAATTATCCCTTGAAAGGATATAGAATATATGGTAAATTATATTTGGTTGAAACCAAAGAGAATAATTTCTACTTATCAGTTGAAGAGGTAAACAACTTATGAAATTAATGATTGGGGCACAAAAATCCGAAATGCATGGAAAAATATCTATGCTAAAGATATTCATGGATATCCCTAATCTGTGGTGTGAACGGGAAAAGACCTATGATTCTTGCATGAGAGGGAAACTGGTCTATAGTTGCTACTGGACAAAGAAGAAAAGAGAATAAAATCTTCTTGACCTCACCCATACAGATGTATGTGGCTGGGTAAATGTTGCGTGAACATATAGATAATGGTACATTGTTCTTTTCTTTTATGATTACAGTAGAATGGAATGCGTGATTATTATACATAGCAAGAGACAAGGGCATGACTGCATGAAAACCTATTAACATATTGCCGAGAATGATACTGGATGGAAGATCAATATCCTATCGTCTGACAGTGGGGGGTAATACATTTCCATTAAAATTAAAAATTAACTACAGAATCTTGTGATATAATATGGGGGGAAAATTGTGAGAAATTCACAGAAAAATGGAGTTGTTGAGTACATGAATCGATAGGTAAACAACATAGACACAACTATGCAAATTGAGAGTTTTATTCCTCAACATTATAAGAAATAGGTACTATAACATTCAATGTATATTCAAAATTTAATATGGATGTATAGTGGTGAGAAAAAACATTGTATGAATGGTTGCATGAATAGAAGTCCTATTTGAAATATTTTCATGTTTTATAAGAAATTGTTTCATCCGAAACAATGTAGGTAATCCAGGGAAGTATGGAGACAATGCAGCAGAAGGAATATTTCATGGATACTTCATGAACAAAATATCCTACACATGTTTCAATAAGTTCTTCGTAAGAATTATTGAAATTAGTGACATTAAGATCCCCAAATATAAAAAACATGAATTCTTCAATGAATTCATATTATGATGTGGTAAAGGATGAGGAAGAATATGAACATTTAACAAATGAAAATATAGAGTTAGAGGAAGGAGTTAAATATATCATGAGTCACATCATCAAGTTGACTTGGAAGAAGAATCAGCATATAGAGCCATAACTAGTGAGAAATCAATAGAATTCCAATGGTGAAATCAAAGACTAGAGATTGATCAGTCAAAACTTATCTGTGATCAGAATGCACCAACACAGACAAGGATAATGTTGAATTATTCACAATATGCATTTCTATCAGTTGTGTAACCATCCATATTTGAAGTGGTTACAAAGGATGAGTCATGGTTGAAAGCAATTAATGAGTAGATAGAAAATATTGAAAAAATATAGTCATGGTATCTTGTCAAAAGACTTGAAGAGCATAATGTTATTGGTATGAAGTGGATTTTTGAAAAACGTTTTCACAAACATGGAAATGTGATCATAAATATGACAGACATGGTCTTTAAAGGAGTTTCACAGATTGATGACATTGATGTTGGGGAGACACTTTTTTTAATAGAGAGGCTAGAGTTGATATGGATATTCTATCCATGTAACGACAAAGTGGTTATAATGTGTATCAAAAGGATGTTAAGAAGACATTATTAAATAGATTATTAGAAGAAAAAGTCTACACGAAACAACATACAAGGGTATTTATTTGAAATGATGAACTAAAGGTTTCATAATTAATGAAATCTATTTTATATCCTGAAATAGGCTCCCTAGTCGTGGTACTCTTGGTTGAACTCTTATTCCAGAATGAATGAGTTTAATAGAGGAGTGGAACACAATATCTATGTGAATAATTATAAAAAGGGTTAGTTCATGGTGTTGGTATATGTAGATGTTTTTATTTTTGGATGAATTATATAGGAATTAGTGGATGAATTTTATAATCACATGAGGTCAGAATATGAAATGTCTATGATTTGTGAACTCACATTCCTTTTAGGGTTGCAAGTACTTAAAAAATGGATTAGGCATTCATTTCTGAAGAAATGTTTTCAATAGAGAAGATGAATAAATTCAATATGTATGATTCCAAACCCTTTTCGACATCTATTTTTGTTAGATCAAAGATCATAAAGGGTGGGGAAGGGACTTTTCTGGATCCCATTATGTAATGAAGAATCATTGGAAGACTATTGTACCTGATGGTTACATGTATAGATAATGTCATTACAACATAGCTTGTGGCCTGCATTCAAAGTAATATAATGGAAGAACGAATTAAATAATTGAAAATAATCATGACATACATTCATGGTATATATAATTATAGGATATACATTACTCCATGAAGAGATAGTGATCAATTCACTTTTTTGGATGTTGAATGGTATAGAAATGTATTGGATAGAAGGTATACAAGTGGTGGAGAATTCTTTATTGGGAAGAAATGTGTGGGGTGGTTATGTATGAAATAATATAGTAATTCTCATAGAACTACTGTATCTAAATATATATACAATACCAATGTGTGCACTCAGTTATTTTGGATGAATCAACTATTAATTGATATTGGTGATGTGCTGAAACAACAATGGTGATTTATTATGATAATAAACGAACAATTGTTCTTACTAAGATTCATGCCCATCAATCTTGTATTGAACATAATGATATAAGATATCACTTCGTCAATGAAAATTTTGAAGGTGGAGTAGTCATAATTTTCACTGTGGGAACCAATGAGAAGGTGTTTGACATTATGAACAAGCCACACTAATCACTTGTGTTCTAGAAACATCAGTTGATCCTCGGTGTTCAGCCACCACCCAATGCACAAGACGGTAACAAAATTCCCCTATCTGAAATTTTTTCAACCATGATAAATTTTTTATGGAAGTGATGCATGTTTATAGGGGGAGATTAGATCTAGAGGGGGAATGTTGTTGATCTCTTCATGTTATGATTCAGTTTATTGTGTTTATTTCCAATGAGAGAGAATGAATAAATAAAATATAGAGTGATTTTTTTTCTATATATTGGAAAGATAGATAATTGAACATAAATAAATGATGCTATGGGGGAGAAACGAAAAAAATTATAACACAATTCATTTCCTTTATCTTGCTTTCTAAACTCAGTACTTCTCTCATTAACATAGAGTGATAGATGAGTTGTTTATTGATGGTTCATGGTTTGATTGTGGTAGAAATTTTAGTTAATTTATCTAGTGATTCCCAACAAACCCAAATGGGGAAATTATTTTAACCAAGGATGTATATTTATTTTAATGGTTATCATTCATGTTCCTGGTATTAGAAATGGTATTAAAAGTTGTGCACATAACAAAAATTGGTTTGTAGTGACGGTTCATGGGGAAGACATGTGGTATGAAGAATTCTGAAGGTTCTTAGGTTTGTAGAGGTTCACTAAATAAGAGTGGTACATAGTGGAGTCTAACATTACACAGATGGAGTTCAGTATACAGTATATATTTCCCAACATATAAAATTTACATAAATCGTATTAGTGAAATTTTTGGAGTTATGTTCTTATATAGGATAAAGTTATCCAATTCATCAAAGAGTTGGACAAATGATATAAATTTTGGGATGAAATCTGGTAATGTCCAAAGTGGTCCATAGAAGAGAAGATGATACGTGGAGAGAACCACTTTCATATGGGGAATTGGTCTGTGGAAGAAAATACAGTTCACATAGAAAGATCTCGTAGTATGAATCTGACCAATGCAGCACACAAAGAAGGGTGGTACACAGAAATGATATGAAGTATGCAGAGTAAGGTAGTATGTAGAGCATGGAATTTTTTAAAAGAGCTTTATAGTATACAGAAACAACAATTGTTGGTGGATGAGGTGGTTCCCGAACTATACTTGGAACACAGTACGCAGAACACCTAAAGAAGCTTGAAAATTGACCAAATTAGTTTTCAAAATTAATTTCCACAACCTATCAGTGTATAGGAAAATAAATTAAATCATTGGGTGATTATGGTTCTTCAATAGAGCATCCATTTATATTTTAGGATGAATGATTTAATGCTAAACCATTGAATTGACATTCATGTTGATAAATTGAGTGATTATTCTTCCAACACAGTGAGTACGAAGTAGTCAATAGAAGTGATAAAAGGGATGTAGTGTTCTATCCCTAAAACCTTGTAATGGATATGTGCTTGGGATAGAGTGACTGTGTCCAAACACTTTTAATACACAACATGAGAAAACTTTGGAGTTTTTTTTACGACTGAAACACTTTTTTGTATGCTCCATAGACGTCGCCCTTAGTAGTGAACGAAGTAAAATTGCTTCAACATTGATTGGCATGTGAATGTTATTTTTATTATCTTCCTCTTAGGATATGATTAACATGTTCCTAGAAACGTGGGAACAAAATCCGTTGAGTTTAAAAGGAATTGTTTTCACCCGGGTTCACCCCTTCCCTCTGAGGGTGTTCTGAGGTCCTTCAAGAGTATTGTTATAGCTGATAATGTATAATAACTACTATATACATTACATCCATAAGAAAGATAACAAGGTAGTTAATAATTTATGTTGAATTAATCATGCTCCTTTATTAATGAAAACAATCGTAAAGGATTTATCATTTATGGATTTGAAAAGACTCTATTTGAAAATATTGAAGGATGGGTAAAAATATTACCTTTTTAATTGTATGTTCATCCCTCTATCGAAGTGAAAATTAATGTGGCCAAGATAAAAGATGTACAATAATAAATGATGGTTAGAAATTTTCCTGAGTTTAATAATGATATAGAAGTAATGATATGTTTTTGGAACCATTTACTTGTTCATTCTATACCATATTTATATGAGGTATTATTAACGGAATCTCATAGTTCACCATTATTTATTCATCCACGAAGTATGAAGATATATTGGGATTCGAAAGAATATATATGGTGGGCTAGAATGATGATAGTTATCACTATGTTTGTAAATTGGTGCTTGGTTTTCCTACATGTTATGTCTGAAAGATAAAAGGATAAGGGGATGTTGCATCCATTACCCATACCAGATTAAAAATTGGAGAACATCAGTATGTATTTTTTTGGACTCAGAACAATACCAAATGGGTTTAATTCATCATGGGTGTATGTTGATCTCCTTATATGTCAGCACACAAAATTGGCATTAGAGAATACATCTCATTAGATCAGCTTTGTAAGATAAATATGACATAAGTGGAAAGGTTTTATGGAGTAGCACATTCTACTGTATATGGTTGGGATCCAAGTTTTAGCTCAATATTTATGAGAAGACTTAAGTATTCCCTTGATACCAAATTGAGGTTTAGCATTGCTTATCATCTTAAAATGGATTGTTATTCTTAATGTGAAATTTGTACCCTAGCGGATATGTTGATATGTTCTTATTTGTATTTGGAAGGTGGTTGTGATAATCCCCTTCCTCAAGTTGGGTTTTCATAAGTAGTAGCTTTCACACATGCATTAATATGTATCCAAATCAAGCACCATATGATATAAAATGTATATTTCCAATGTGGTAAAATATTACTGTAGAAATAAAGCTATTTAGACTTGAGATAACTAATGAAATGGATGAGAATGTTAGAAATATTTAGAATCATATAAAAGATTCTCAAATATGATAAAAACATTATCTTGGTAACTGTTGGCATAAACCTGAATTTAATTTTGGTGATAATTTATTTTTTTCTTAAATCACTCCCTATATGAAGGTAATGAGATTTATAAAGAGTGGGAAAATGGTCCCTAGGTATGTCGGTCCATTTGATATTTTTTGATCTTATCAAAATGGAATATTGTTCCTTTGAATTTTTCCAAATAACATTATGGTCTTTGATGTGATCTATGTTTTAATATCAAGAAATTAAACACTAAGCCCTTAAAATGTGATAATATTAGAGGTCATACAGCTGGATGAGGTTATTTTTTATGAGGAACAACAAGATAATATTATTGATCATACAATTAATATTCTAAAAAATAAGAACACTCCCCTGGAAAATGTTTTATGGAGAAAATAAATGTTAGAATAATTTATGTGGGAACTTTAGGATATGATATGTAATAATTATCATCATTGGTTTTAATGAAAATGAAAATTTTCGATGGTGTAATACATTTTAAGAGGGGTAAAATGTAACACCCCGATTTTTTTGAACATTTTTTCTAGAAAAAATTAAATTTATTTGATATCATGAATATCAAACAACAACATGTTAATATTTTGATATATTATACACTTATATAATCATTCTCTTCACACCACACTGACTTAAAATTGTGTTACACGCAACAATGAGTTTCTATGAAACATCTTATTATTGTTATAATTATTTAGATTAGATTGTTCTAACACAACTATTAAACATGGTAATATAAATAGTAACAAATAATTTTTAAAATATTATTTATAATGTTTGTCGTAAATAAATCATTTTTACGACAAATTGTAAAATTTTCAGTAATGTCATTATATGTTTGAAAATACTATTTTATCAAATGAACATATTTCTTTTATTATATGAATAATAATAAAATATAATTTTATAAAATTAATGAAATTTAATTTTATAAAATAATACCATATTTTAATTTATATTTTCAAAAATATATTAGTGTGAAATTAAGGTATTTTTATGAAATACAACATTTTCAGAAGAATTTTGAAAGATACTCATATTCATTTCAAGACAAATTTTTTGCCTAAATTATTTATACTATTATATTATTTTTTAATTTATTTTTAATGTGTAAGTATATATTTTTTTCTTAATTTAATATATCTTATTTCCTTAAATGTAAATTCACAATGAAATTTCATGAAAAAAATTGTAATATTTTTTACTTTTTTTATTAAAAACCTGCTATCACAACACATCTATGAGAATAATATTTAATTATGTAATTACATATATGTGATTAAAATATTGAAATATTGATTACATATTTGGAATAATTATTATTTATAATTTCTAATAAGTTCAAATACCTTTTTAATGAAAATATTTGTAAATATATTTAAAAATAATTACAGTTATTATGGTAAAAACCTGATTACTTAGATGTTAAACATTAATTTAAAGGGGAAAATAAACCCAGCAGAAAAATAAAATACAATATCATTATATATATTGAGTAATTAAAATATGGGATCAATAATGAAAAATTATTGGTCATATAGAATGTATGAGAGACCTCTCGATAGTGTTTTCATTTTAATATTTAAATATTGTAATTCCTTATATGCAACAAAAAGGGCACTCAACCCTCATTTCGTCAAACATAAAAACCAATTTGACTCAAAAAAATAGTTCCCAAATCCCCTCAAAACAACCTTACATTTATCTTACAATAATATCTTTTTGATTAAATCCAACCCAAGAATCCCTTTAGATACATTCAAAAAGAGTTACATGAAGAAGAGGCAACATTCGTCCAAAAGTTCTATTGATTTATTTTCCTTATCCACCCCCCAAAAACTATTTTAATTACATTATTGTATAATAACATCACTACAATCAACATAATTAAATTTATTTGTTATGGTTTTTTCTTACACATACACGAACGTCCATACAATGGGATATGCACTTATCATTTGTCTGTACGATGACCTACTACCTCATGAACCGATATCACTCTTTCTTCCATTCCCAGGTTTCATAGTCAGAAATAATGATTGTATATCAATTTTAATATGATATATATGAATTAGTTATTATTTTTAAAATATTATATAATAAATTAATTCATTTTTATTACGATAACCTTGTTTCTGTATGGGTGGACTATCGCCTCCTTAAGGAAATGAGATTAAATCACACATTACATAGATTTTAATAAGGATGTGTTTTTAAAATAATATTATAAATATGACATAATAGTATAACATTAATTATAATATATATATACATTACATTCATTTTATTCACATGATATGAAATATAATCATTGTTCATTTGTCTATACGACCTACTATATCCAGGAATGGTGTATTTCTTTTTCAATTTATATCTTTAATAGATTATTAAGAAAAACGTTATAATGAATATATATATATGATATTTATGTAATGGTTATAATTATGAGATTTTTCCGTAATTATATAATTAATAGGACTAAAAATACAAGAAATCAAAACACTATGAAATACAAAGTTATATTTACCTAATATATAACTTTAACATGGAATTATTAATTAACAGGTAATTTAATTCAATAAGTAAATAATATATTGTGTTACCTAAATTAATATGGTTCTATTATTTATTTATAAAAATAATATATTTAATATATTGAAATTTTGAAAAGGTACCAATTGAGTCAATTCACATGTTATGAGGATTTCTGGTTTATCTTTTATTTCTATGAGACTTATGCCTTATTAACAAATTATTTCTTTTTTTGGTGTATATAATTTATATGAATGTAATCTATTATCCTTATTCTTAAACTTTTGGTTATATAATTTACCATTTTATTATGTCTATTTAATGTGGTTCTACAGTTCAAAATATACAAATCATTTTAGAAGTTTTATATCAATTCTATTCTTTAAGACACATGTTTTTTATGCACCTAAATTCATACATGATGTGTATATAATTACTTTTAACATGTTATGTCACTAATATACTCATTTTAATGATATTTTATAAATCATGTAATTTTATTTTCTTACATGGTTATTTTTATTGAAAGTTACCAATGGAGTAAGAGTTTATTTCATTAATCTCATTATTTACCAAGACTATTTATGATTATGATTCCATATATGAAATAATATAATACAAATGTCATGAAAAATAATTTATTCTATTCTACTCTATTAATTTATGATTGCTTCTAGAATTAGTACAATTTTCATCTATTTGGTACTTACGATAATTCAGAAACTGTTTCTAAATAAATCTATCCCTAATTCTCTATTCGTTCAAATATCTATTTTATTTAAAAAATAATATTCTCCCACATGTTTTAAAAAAAAATCTTCAATTGATATCATAAGCACATTTTAATGGAAAAATAATTATAGATATTTTTTTCTATTTTAAGGATTTTGTTATATATTTTTACTGGTATTTTCAAATAAAATTATTTTCAAAACTATTTTATGATTTTAAAATATTTTTTTTACAATTAATATATATTTTCCTCATGAAATTTTTTTAAATTATTTTTCAATTTAGATAAAATCTAATGTTCTACTCGTGAAATTCTACAGAAATATCAAAAGAATAAATTCAAAATATTTAAATGAATGGTCTATGATTTTATGGAATGATCTTTATGAAACACTTTTCGATTTAACATGTGATATGATTTTGAAACCCTCTTCCTTTCACTGGCTATGATTTTTTGAAATGATCATGAAACCCACCTATTTTCTATATGTTTTGATTTTATTACATTTTTATTATGTCCATTTTATTTAATGGTTTATTATATGTATTAATTTTATGATATAGTGAAACATGTAATCATAGTTTCATTATGGGATGGGTGGGACATTTATCTCCCTCCAATACATTTAGTGATGATTTATATCTCATGATATAAACATTGTTGGAACAGGGAGTCCATAAGGTTTAGTAAAGGGGTGTGTACACTAATATCATCAATGGTGTAAAACATGACTACTAAAATGGTAATGAGAGTTCACCATGACAGACAATACAGTTTGGAGAGTTAACCCATACCACTAAGGATTCCATGGAACTGATAACATGATCGTTATGAGAAAACATTTATATAAAAATATGTTTTATACAATTTCATGTCTTATTACTATATTAGTCATTCAATGACTATATTCTTGATTTTTATATGATTAAATTATTATAAACTACCAATATATATTATATGATTCTTGTTTCTGATCTTTGAAATGCAGGGTATGATATTATTTTGTAATTATCATGTTCTCATACCTTTTATCTTTGGGTTATGCTAACATATCTCCCTTATTTACCATTACTGATCATTTGAGCTCACACCTCATTAAATTTCCATTCCCCAAGTTATGAAGATATATATTATTTATGATATTTTTAATAAGGGTTATTTTCCCAAAGAACCTAGTTAGAGATAAGATAACTCACTTATGTGCCAGTGTTTGGGTTTCTATGTTTCTAAAATCACTACACTAATACACTATTTCAGAATCAGTTTTTGTAATGTATTATGTATTCCACAAAAATTATGTAATGTTAATTTATGTTAAAAGTTGGAATCTATATTTAATGTGTTAATTCAATCTATTATGAGTATAAATTAATATTAGTAATGATGAAAAAGAACTTCAAGATTGTGGAGAAAGTCTATGGAACCCTATGAAATATCCCAAATTAAAAAATAGCCAATCATATTTAATGACATACACTAGCTATGTCGGATGAAGAATAATGATGGAATAAGATTTAAATTATTTAAACTACCATATAATGTAACTGTGATTGTGAATAAGGGATATCAAAAAGTAACAATATCTTCATGTTTTAGGAAATAGATTTGTTTATATCTATTCATAATATATTTTACAATTTTGAAATGTCACATAAAAATGAATTTTTCTTATACCTCAATTCCCCTAAGAATAATAACCTAAAAGGATAATTTAGAAATTTTTTATTTCAAATTTTTAGTTACAATATATGTTAAAATTTACTATGCATTAATAAATCTAGTTCTTTATATATCACTCTTGGGACAGATCTTTATTTTTCTACTGTAATGACCAATGTTTTATCTATAGAAAATATTATTTTATAATTACGGTATAAACACATATATTTTTAAAAATAAAATCTCTATAAGAAATTAATGAATAAAATAAGAAGCATTCCTAGAAGTTGAGAAATCTATACTGATGAAATAGTAACAATACCTTTGGAATAGTAATATGAACATTATGAATTGTAAACCATCCATATTAATATTATTCTCGCCCATTAATGTATAAATAAAATTTAAGGATATTATATATGAATATGTGATATAAAAAATAAGTGAATATTTGAAAAATTATTAATTAATTGTTGGTATATTTATAATTCATAAACCTTCAATAAAAAATTATGAATCATTTAATAATTGAAAAGAAACATTATTTTCATAAAATGTATTCATAAATTCATATTTATATGTATTATGATTTTAAAACTATTTTATGAGACCTTATGTAATTTTTCAATGTGTTCTAAAATCACTTATTATTTTAAAATGTATATTCTCAATGTAAATGATGATTTAAATTAAAAATTAAATTATTAATATTTTTAAAATTATTTTAATAAAAATGAATTAATTTTTTATTTCTAAATTTCGACAATGTTATTTTGTGAATTTTCAGAATTTATCTGAAATACTTGAATTTTTATGAATATTAAAATACATAATTTTAAATAAATGCTAAATATATAAATTTCATAGTCATTGTTTATGTAAAGATAATGTAAAATCCGTAATAAAAAAATTCATTATTTTAATACGTTTAGATATTATTCTAAAACTATTTATATTCTTGGGCCAAAATAATAATCTATTGAATATTATATTGGAAAAACACCACTCTCTTCCACTATAAATATCACCCTCACACCAATTCTCCCCATTCCTCCTGAATTTTTAGAAATTCCAAAATCTTTCACAATACAGTTCTATTTCAACTCCCCCACATCCAGGATATCTTGGTCTAATCGAAATATCAATCCTAGGTTCCTCGAGGATGATCTTAAGAGGATAAATCAAGAGGTAAATCCGCTCCATTTTTCTTTTTAATTTCCATTCAATTTAATTTATTTTCTTATTCTACACTCATAAAAAATAATCAAAATGACATTATGACACCATTAAATTTCATATAATATAATTATATTATGTTTATATAATATCTCTGATTAAAATCCCCCCCATATAATTCTAAAAATGAAATTATCGTCTGTGATGTGTCAATTTACAGACATCAGGGGTGATGCACATTCATTTTAAATTAACACCTTCCAAAATGTTATTATAAATATAAAATGGCTTAAAAATATTTTAAATTTAAATTTATAACCCACATTATGTTTTGTAAGTAACTTATCTACACAAACTCAATGATAAAACAAAACGAGTTCGCTGTGACCGAAAAACCTCCAAAATAACCTAAAACAATCATCAATAATTTTAAATATTGGTTCATACTATTTAAATATAGAAATATTATTTATAAAACCATTAAAAATTATACAATATAATTTTTAACATATAATAACAATTCATTACATTTATACTCATTTCAAACAAACTACCATTCATTTGTACAAGTTAACTGATCATTAAAAACATGAAAATTAATGCTCCCAAATGATGATTTTAAACTATATAACTCATCCAAAATACCATAAATGAACACAATAAAACAATAATAAATATTAATCCAGAATAAAAGGTTAATATTTTGTTAATTAAATAATATAATTTGATCATATATTATATTACTATGGATGAAGCATACAAACTCAAGGTGTAGGTAATTCTCTAACATAACTCTATCTTTCATGGAGGATTCACTATTTATACTCATTTTAAATATGGATATTAATTATATATAATTTCATATTAATTACCATAACATTTATGTGATATACATTATTTCAACTTATGTTAATAACAAACATATTTTCTTCCAAAAAGAAAACATATTTCACAAAACACACCTTATAATTCTTTAGACTGTCTCTCCACTCTTGTTTGATGATTCTTATATGAATTATATCATCCAATATTTAATTTGGGAAACCAGTATTTTATGAATGTATGATTATGTAACGAAACCCATTACTTCTTATTTGTAATATTATGATCAATTTTGATATTTGTTCGATGTGGTATTCATGAAAATGTAAATATTATGATATGAAGGGTGAACCCATAATTAAATAGCACTCCAATGCATTGGGTAATGTGATTAATAACCAATGTTAAAATAAAAAAACTTGTTAAAATTATTTTATCTTTTTCACAACTATGTGTTGTAGTTTAACACTAAGAGATGATTATTGTTTTTATACATTTCCACATTACAATAGTTTTCATAATGCTTCCTCTCTGGATTATGAACTCAAGACTATATTATGATTATAATGATAATTCTCATCCCATTTTATATTGATTCATGTTCTTATATATCCTCTTAATCAGATTTTAGCTCATACCTTTTCTAGGTATATCCTATACTGATTAATTTTTCTAAGGGGAGTTCAAGGGAAAAACGAATCTTGAGTAGAAAAAATAAATAAATGTTTATGTTTTATTTTGTAATTGTAATGTATGGTCCTAATTTTCCCTAGAGCGTCAACCTTTAGATCCCCATTATGTAAATAAATTATGATGTTTGTATTTAAAAGGATGTAATAAGAAATATAAGAAAAATAAAGACCACTATAGTTGGAATCAGAGTTTTAGTTAATTTTGATAATTATGATTAGACATCCTTAGTTAAAACCCTTTTGTATAAGACTATGTTTATTTATGCACCCATGATTTATTATTTTTTAAATTCTAAACACAGGGATCCAATATGACATGGCTTATAAAATGCAAAAAAAAAAATTTATTTATCATACTAGTTTTCATGAACTATTAAATGAATTCCAAAAAAACATGAGATATATTTATCTGTAAAAACCCATTTTGGTGTAAAAATTACATTCCATGTACTAGACTCTTCTCTTATTGGTGTATGAGGGAATATTATTATAGGTAATCTCACTATAATGCCTTTGGTGGAATTTGATGATATAATGTGGTTGTATTGGATCCTTTTAAACATAATACAATCAATTTTCAGGAAAAGGAATATCTTTTCAAATTATAAATAATCATATGATCCTTTAAATATTAATGGAAGACAATGAATATCCTTTTTAAATTTCTTCAGTGGTGTGGTTGTTAATTGTCTATGAAGAATCATACATAACATCAATGGTTTAGTCAACAGATGTTATCAACCATGGGAAAATCCTCATAATGAGGAAAGACAATGTTGTATTTCCTCAAGACTTACCTGGAATACCCCCCCTCAAATTGTGAGGAGGAGTTATCAATAGACCTCACAACTAAAACTAATCCTATGTGAAAGTGTACCTATAGAATGGATACTATCGAACTGGAGGTGTTAAAGAAGTAGCTACTAGAGAATTTCGGAAAGGGTTTATACACCCTATTTCATTATTTTGGGGGCTTCCAATTCTCTTTATCATGTGGAAGGATGTATCAATGCGGTTGTGTATCAATTATCGGGAACTCCAAGAGATCACTATAATGAAAAAGTATCATCTTCCAATGATTGATGACTTGTTCGATCAATTACGAGGATATGAAAACATCTCAAATTAGGATCACCATTCTTGATATCATCATTTAAAGGAGAAGAAGGAATCTATTCCTAAGAATACATACCATACAAGGTATGAGTACTATTGGTTTTTTCATCCGATAGGGCTTACAAATTTCACTAAAATCATCCTAGATTTGATGATTAGAGACTTTATATATTACTTCAAAATTGTTTTGGTAGTGTTTATCAATGATATTATCATCTAATCCAAGAGAAAGGAGGGTCATGAAGAACATATAAGGCTTGAGTACATTACATTAAGAGTGGATATGTTGTATGCCTGGTTTATCATGTATGAATTCTTGAAGTACAACATCACATTCTTTGGACATGTGATCACCAATGAGGGAATTTTAAAATCCATCAAAAACCAAGGTAATTGAAGAATATCCCAGACCCTCTAGTGTCATTTAAATCGTTTGTCTTCCTAGAATAATTTGGTGTTGTCAATGTTTTGTGATAAATTTCAATTTATTTTCAAGCCAGTTTGCCAATCCAAAATGAAAACGGGAAAAGTAGGTCTGGATAGAAGACTGTGAGGAAAGCATCAAGTAACTAAATTAAAGGTTTATCACTTTAATGTACATATATTACAGAAAATTTGATGACGTTTTGTGATATATTTTGATTCTTCAATGTAAGGATTCAATTGGGTACTCATGTAAAATGATAATTTCATATCTTATTCTTCATGGTAGTTAAAGATACATGATAATAACTACCTGAAACATTATATAGATCTAGAACCAATGACATTTTCACTGAAAATCTTGAAACACTATCCTTATTTTGAGAAGTGTGACATATATACCGATCATAAGAGATTAAAGAATATATTTATAGAAAAAGAGAATAACATGTTCAAATGAGATGTTTAGAGGTAATATGAGAATATGATTACACTATTAACTATCATCCTCAAAAATCTAATAAGGTATATAACAATCTTAGCAGAAAAGAACATGTTACTCTATCCATATTAATGATTGAGAAAGACTCAATCTTTTGGGATATTCAAAGGATGGTTTTGAAAATAATAATTTAAGTGAGTACGTCCTACATTACCCAATATATTTCGGAATAATATATCCAATATAATATACATTAGGCACAAAGGAATGGGATGGAGATACAATAGAATTTTATTTTAGTAAGACATGGGAAGTTGTGAGAGTTTCATATTGATGATGATGGTTTTATTCTGGTTGGAATGAGTCTCTGTGTGCCTTAATCACCTGGGATAAATAAGTAGATATCTGAGAATGCACATAGCTCACTTCCTATATCCATATTGGGAGTACCAATATGTATTGTGATATCTGAGTACACTTCTGGTGGGAAAACATGAAGAAAGATATTATTGTGTATATAAAAAGGTTCTTAATATGTTATTATGTTAATGTAGAAGGCAAAAAAGTCCAAATGTATGATGCAAAAATTTCCTATATCAAGGTGGAAATGGGATAATGTCACTATGGACATTACCATGAGTCTTTTGAAGACATCCAATAGAAATAATACTATATTGGTTAGTATAGATACACTCCCAAAGACTACCCAATTTATCTCAATTTGGAATGATCTCTCTCTTGATCAATATTTTATAATATATCTGAATGAAGTGGAGACATTGGTTGGATTTCTACTATCGATTGGCTCTGATCATGATCTGAGGTTCACATCTAAATTATAGAGGATTGTTAAACAATACTTGAGAACTTTATTAAAATTGAATACAACCAATGACCCCAAACTAATGGACAAATCAAAAAAGACTATTAAGAGACTAAAACATATTCTAAGAGCCTACTATTTAGAACTAAAATGCGGATTGGATTAGTATCTCCCATTTGTTTATCCTTCATAGAAAAACATCTTCCACATAATTATTCAAATGGGTATATATGAAGCACTGTATAGAAAGAAATGTAGAACTCCTACCTGTATGAATAAAATTGGTGAATGGAAGCTACATGAACAAGATATTTGATATTAAATGATAGTGATGGTTCCGTCGATCAAGAACCATATCAAAGCATCACATAGTTTGGAAAATATCTATACTGACAACCATCTAAGGGACATAGAGTTTGACAACAGATATAAACTCTTTTTCAGAACACTAATATGGAAGAGAGTCATGGAGTTATAAATAAAGGTATATTAATCCCTAGGTACATAGCCACATTGAGATCCTTGATCACATCGTATTTGTGGCCTATCAGCTTGCACATCCACCAAATATGGCTCATGTTCATGATGTGTTTCACATATCACTCCTAGAGAAGTATGTACAAGATCCCTCACATGTATGAAACGTAGATGTGGTATAGCTGGGAGATTATCTCTCTTATGATGAGCAGCTAGTAATGATTCGTGACTACAGAGATAATTTTATATGCAATAAGAAACTCAATCTTGTCAAATTTTTATCGAGGAACCATAATTATGAAGACGCAACATAGGAATTGGTGGAGGCAAAAAACGAGATGTACGCTCATCTATTAATGAAACATGAAATATTGAGGGATAAATTTCAAAATTGGGTAGAATGTAATGATCCATTGTTTATCTATAGAAAAAATCTACATTTAATTATAGTGTGAGCACATAGAGAAGACAATATAATATACATAAACTTCATATAAATGAAACAAGATGAATTTTTAGATGTTAAATAACCTACACAGATGAAATAGAAACATGTCCTTAGAAATATTAATATGAACCTCATAAATAGAAAACCAAACAAATAAATAGTAACCTCACCCATGAATGTATAAATGAAATTTAGGGATCCTATATATGAAAATGTGATATAATTATATAATTATATAATAATGTAAATATTTTAAAATTATTAATTAAGTGTTGGTATTTCTTAAGTCCTAATTATTTAATTAAAATTTTATGAGTAATTAAATAATTTAAATGAAAATTTATTTTCATAAAATTTATTTAATAAATTAATATTTTGATATATTAGGATTTTAAGATACTTTTATGAGACCTTAAATAATTTTTCAAAGTGTCATAAAATATGTTATATTTTTAAAAATGTATTTTCATGTAAATGATGTTTTTAATTTAAAAATAAATAACTCATATTTATTATTTATTTCAAAAAAAGAAATTCATTTTAGGATTTTACACATAAATAAAATATTGGGGGGATATTTTTGGATTTTATTGAATTAATAGATTTTTTTTATGAATATAAAAATTTGAAATTATATTGATAAATGATGAATACCATAATTTTTGAGTAATTGTTGTTGTATAGCTGATGTAAGTCCATTTATATTGAAATATGATTCATTATTTTAATATATATATAGATAATTCTAATATTATTCATAGTATTAATCCAAAATAATAAACTACTGAATATAATAATGAGAAAACACCTCATTAATCCACTATAAATACCACCCCTAACCTCCTCTTCTTGTCACACCTATCAAGCATTGATCCTTACCCGGATTCATCCCAATTAATATCCCTACCTCAAATCCCAATTCATGGAGCTTCTTTTATCATCAAAAATCCAACCCTAAGTGCATTGAAAAATATCTCAATAAGATAATTCAAGATGTAAATCCTCTTTCTTTCTTCATTTAATTTCCTTCCAATTTCATTTATTTATTTATTCTATCCTCGCTTGTATTAATTCAATTGAAAATATAAATATAGTAACATAAATATTCTATATTTATATCACATTAATTGATCATCCATCATTAATCTCTATGTTTCATCTCTTTTATTCAAAAATGAAATCGTCACCTATGATGTGTAAATTTACCAGCATTGTGTGCAGTCCACATTAATTTTCCATTAACAACATAAAAGATATTAATAAAACAATGAACTGGATTAAAAAATATATTAATTTGTTTTTCATAACCCACATTATGTTTTAGAACTAACTTATATTCATAATTCTAAATTATAAAACAAAACATGTTTGTTGTATTCCAATAACCACAACAATTACCGTAAAATGGTCATCATTAATATATATCTAATGATTAATCCTCATGAAATAAAAAAAAAATCTAACCTTATTAGAAAATATTTAATATAATTAGAAAAATATAATGAAAATTATATATATTTATCCACATTTAACAAAAACAACCATTTATGTGTGCATGTGAAATGATCATGAAAACCATGAAAACGAATGCCCCCGAACGATGAAATTAAACTCTGAAACTCATCCAAAATACCATTACTGAACATAATAAAATCATAATGAATACCATTATTGTATAAATGGTTGTGATTCCATTAATTACTTAATATTATTTTATTATATAGGATAATAATTTTAAGGAAGTGTTCAGACTAAATATAAGGAGAATTATTGAACCCAACTCACTCTTTCTTATGGTTTCTCCTATTTCCCCCAATTTAGGTTATGGATACTCTTTAAATAGTTTTTATTCATCATTGTACTAATTTTTATATGATACAAATATCTATAATTCAGTTTATTTCAAACACAATGTTTTATAAAATATATATTCTTTTAAAAAAATACGCCTTATACATATCGATATAGTTTATTCACTCATGGTTGATGAATTTTATATCATATATTTTATTCATTATTTTAATTAGTAACCCAAATTTTATATATTAATTCTTTTGAAATGGAAATAATTCATTCCCATGGATAATTTTATGTTCAATATTTATATATGTTTTATGTGGCTTGCTTGAAAATAAAAATGTTTTTATGTGATGGGTGAAACCGGAATTATATAGCGCAATGAAAATGTTATGATGTGACAAGCACAATGGAAATTAGGTAATGTTTCAATACTGTGGGTAATGTGATGAATCTCATGATTTAATGTCAAATATTTTTGAATGTTATTCTAAATGTATCACATCTATATGAGGTATTTTACCCCTTTGAAATGATATTTCATTTTTATACACTAGCACATTCCATGTCATTTGTTAATGTTTCCACTAATTATTATGATTCCATGACAATGTTTTGATGATAATGATGATCGTCACCCCACGTTATATTCTTTAATGTCCTTATATATCCTTTTACTGAAATTTTACCCCATCCTTTTTAGGTATATCATCAAGTGATTACTTGTACTAAGGAGAGTTTAAGGGCCAATAAGAAGCTACAAATAAAGAAATTGAATAAATGTTTATGCTATATTTTTTGAACATTATGTATTATGTTAATTTATCCATGACACTAACAATTTGGATCTTCAATGTGTAATTATTTTATGTTTTTTTCTTTAAACTTCTATAATATGATATTTATGAAAAATTAGGGTTGTTATATATGGTATGATATTATAAGAGATATAAAACACCATTAAAGGTCAATTAATGAAGATTATTATATTATTTTATCCAAAATGGTATCCAACTTATTTATATCCTATATCTCATAATTTTATAATGGATGAACCACTCCTTAGTGTGAGGCATGAATAATCATCTGATCTTTTATCAGATCATCTAGAGCTCGGGCTAGATTATCCATCACATTGACACGATAATTGTGTGACCAAGTATGTGTAATCACTAGTTCTAAATGAATCATAGACATAAAATATTTTGTATAGTAATATAAAGGAATAAAATACACATTATTAAAATCATTCACACCATTTACCTATTTCAACACAATTTCCATGAAACCTTAATGTTTATTTATATGACGTGTTTGAATAATGCTTAATCAGATTATGTAATGAGGGATCGGGACACAACATAATTATTTGTGAATCATTTTGAAAGGATAAAAGAGTGTGAGTTCATATAATTAATCTATAGTATAAAATAAATTTAAAGAAGACTGCATTGAGAATAGATTATTCAGTCAACATATAAATTGGGATTCATGAAAACTAAAAAAATATATATTTTAATATTAGACCAAACCCACACTTCCGGATGTTGTTGTAAATGTTGATATTTTTTATATTTCACAATAATTAAAAAAATATACCATGATTGATAGATTGATTTCATTGAGAAGTAGGATCATAATACATTGAATGCTTTAATATTTTCCATATAATCGATCTTAGAACTCTTATAAACCAATCGTATCATCTTTAGCACCCTTGAGAACCTAAGAAAATGGATAAAAAGAGAAAGGAGTGACCTAAAACACTTAGTAAGGGGTAAAAAAATAAAATAACACATATAATGTTTACCAATAAAACTTATACAACTTAGATACATGATTTGAAGAATGATATCTTATTTAAATGAACAATATCATGAAATTAAATGAAGTGATCAAGAATCATGACTTAATAATGAAATATCATACCCTAAAATCTATACAATAATGATTCTGATTAAATATTACATTGAGTAAGGATATAAAATAATTTAGTAATAACAATGAATCATAAAAACATGGAACATGAATGTATCTTGTCCATAACCATTAGAAATTATAAAGTAATTGATTATCTCAATAAAGACAACGTTAATATAGTTTATTGGTTTACAAACATGTCCCAAAAACAAAGTTATCTGAAGAGACGAAATTATTTACATAATATAAAAGTATGGTATATTTTTTTCATAGTTAATCGTATTGATATATCTATTTATATGTCTAATACCCGAATAATAAATCTTGAATGGATTCATTAAAATAACAACATGATTTTTCCATTGAAATAAATTCTGAATCCAAATAAATAAAATATAAATCTTGGTTAATAACATATAATAGTGATGTCAATGTTAAGGTAACTCACACTATATGTAATAAAATGGGTACTAATATGCCAGTAATTTCCCTCTATTATCAAATGTGTTTTACTTTGGGGTTTTCCATCACTAATATAATGACACTAATTAATATTTTATTTTTTAGATAAGGCTGAAATGTGATTTATCCCTATAATGATATTATAAATTACCTTGTGTAGTGTAATCAAAACACCGATGGTATGAAGAAAAGAAATTATAATCAGAGATAAATATATGGCCTTCCTAATAAAGTATTATATTTGGTGCTTTATAGAAACACCATAAACAGGATATTTATTAAAATATCCCCAACCCATGTATTCAATGAAATATTTCACAACAATTTTTGTTCATTCTTCATAGACATCTATGATAAATTTAGAATGGTAAAGATAAGATTGATTATATCCAAAAGCATTCAGATTATAGTTATTAATATGTTTTAATCAAAAATAACTATATGAATGATCAATAAATATGGTTGTATGAAAATTTTATAGACGTAAATTTGAATATAATGTTCCAATTTATGGTACATTCATGATATTTTTCTATAATATAAATTACTGTCTGACATAATATATATATTTTATTAGTAAAAAACATTTTTATACGAGTAAATGTAGTCTTACACTTTTTATGATTTGACAAACCCTCAAAAAAGGAACCAAAAAATAATTTAGAGAGAAATTGGGAATATTTTATTGATAGTATCCTATATGAAATAGGGGATAATTTAATTAATTATAATTTTGATACAATTTATTTTGTTTTATTCAATATAATTTTTCTCATTTTCTAGAAATAAATGGTTGAACTAGCTATAAGGATGGTAATACTAATCTAATATTGGGAGGATTTATCATTTAATATGATCCAAAATGACCTGTCCATGATGTATCATGATCTAAACACATATATTATTTATGATATAATCGATCCTTAAGCATTAAAAAAGTATGATGAGAATAAGAAGACCAAAGATATTATTGATTAGTATAGTGAAGGTCCTTTCAAAATTTTTCTATAGAATATATGATATTAGTAGAGAAGACACTTAGAATCCATGATCTATGACTGGTATATATTACTTTTTGGTGATATCCTCCAATACAATGGTTGATAGGAAATTATATTTTACAAATTTCCCATTACAAATTTACTATTATACTAGTTAAAAAACATTGAACATGTCATGTAATGATTCATAATTAAAGGAGGGTTCCATTAAATAGCTGGTCCCTATGATCTAGATGATATAGGTAAAAATCCATAATATTTTAAAAAATTTGGGGAAAATATTGGTTTTTCATTCTATTATCATCTTCAATGATGCATGTAAAATAAAATTTTAATTGTTTATGTAGTAAAATATACTTATTCATGTGTTCTTAAGGGTATTTTTAACAACATGATGATTAGTTCAATGCATAATAATTTCATGTGCATGGTTCACCAACGTTTAGGCTATCTATTTTTTAAATTATTATGCACTCTTTTTTAGAACCTACTACTATTTTTCTTGTTTTATGGTGGAAGTAGAGAATTAATTTTTTATCATTCACATTATTCAAAAATTCATAACTATCAACAAATATTTTTATCATTTAAAGAATTAATTTTTTATATTACCCAATATCTAGTGTTAGGAAAAATGTATGGGGTTATTTTTTTCTCATACGTCATCCAATTTCATAATTTCTATATATTTATTCATATTTTTGTCCAATTTTTATTTAATTTAATTTAAATTGTGATAATTAATAAATGAATAAAATATTTATTTATAATTTTTGTACCAAAATAAAATCAGTTCTAGTTCACAATCAATGTGTTCAAATTCAGATGTTTGTGTTTTTATGGTTATGTTGGTGGAGATATTCTATTGAACATACAAAGATCAGGTGACGAATTTTTACACAGATAGATTGGGAGTAGTCATAGATATATCTAAAATCCAGAAAATCATCAATTTAAATGGTGGTGGTCTATAAGTTATAATTTTTTTACCTAAACATTATTCAAGGTTATCTGTTATAATTTCAATCTATCATGAATTATATTTATATTCTTATAGAATGATCATAGAATCCAAATTGTCCAATACATCATTCACGTCATATTTTATTAAATCATCCTATGGGTATATATATTTATATAATAATTAAGACCCTTCCATTATGAAATAAAATTAGTTTCTATTTTATTATCCAGATACATATAGTCATAGAAGTCACAGATACATGAATTATTTAAGATGAGTAGAAATTGTTTGTGAATAAACGATGAAAATATTTCAAACAAGAGATATCTCAAGCACTATGGTTACTATAAAATACTAATTAATATCTATATGCAGTCTTCAAAAATCATTTTCTATTTGTTTCCTTTTGTTTATATGGGGTTCAAAACATTAGGTTTTATCATGAAAAAATGTATTAATGGTGTTTCTTTTGTTATAATGTTATATTAATAATTAAAACATTTTTTATTACTAAATTTCAATGTTGGAAGAACTATGTCAAGCAATTCAGTATATGTTTTCTTCTATATAATTACCTATTTTTATAGAAATATAATAAAATATAATCTATAAGTGAAATGATATAATATTTATATATGTAATTTTGTTTCCTATATTATGGTTTTTCATGGGATACAAGACAAAGTATGTACCAAGTGACTCAAATGTGCTTGTGAATGATTTTTTCTAAAAAGAGGAATATCTTGGTTACAAACTAATGATAAAATATACAAAACAGTTTGAAATAGACTCTATATAGTTGGTAAACTATTCAATTCCATCTTGGGTTGATTAATGTCATCATTCGAAGGTGAATAATAAAAAATATGTTCAACACCATCAGGAAGTCATGTTGAGAAAGTGGACTTATTAGTAGTAGTTTGACGCTATTATGCTTTATAACTTCAATCATATTTATATATTATGAAATAATTTCATACAATATCAAATTTTTTAGAACATTTTTATAGAAATTAAATATAAATAATATAACATAAATGATATATGTATTTAGTTTTTTAGAATGTATTCATTCATCACATACTTATTTGAAACATTTATTCAATATTGAAAATATATTCATTTCTAATTTATTCTAATTATCATACTCTATTGAATATAAGGGTCAATATTAATGACAATTTGTGATTCAAATATGGTCAAAATATGGAAATTATATGGATACTATGATTGATGTCATTTTGGGGATGACACGGATGGGCCTGTAAGAGGGTCTATGAGTGGGTCCCCCCCCCCTCGCCGACTCCTTCCTCCCTCGCTATGGATCAGTTGTGGTCCTCTCCCTAATACATCGGCCTGGTGACCTCATGGCACATAGTTTCTTCTTATGGTGGCTTCAATACATGGGATTGAACAACTCGAGAAATCTCAAAATTTTCTATCCATCGATTCATGGGGGCATTGTAAGGGTCTAGTATTTGTTCTCTAGCTATCTTGAAGAAGGTTGTCACCTTCTTCTATGTCAAATTTGGGTAGGTGGAGAAAATTTTGATTCCATGTTCATTGATGGAGGTGATAGTATTTTCCTATTAGGCATGGAAAGAATCTTGTTTCGATGTTATTTTCAATGGAGGTTTTGGAATTATTTTTTAATGAGTTTATAAATATTTGTTGGTGTTTTTGATTACTTTCTTGTTTAGATTTAGGTTTGGTATTTTCAATTGTTTTTTTCCAACATTATGATGATAGTCTGGTTTTTCAGGCGCAACATTGGTTTCAATCATATGTGTTTTCTTGAATCCTACAATGGTGTAGTCAAGTAATCATTCTATAGATTAGAATGTTTTGTGATGATTCGGATGTTTGGTCATTGATCCTTTTGATTCTATGGATAGAATTATGAGTGGGTTTTCACATTAGAACTGGAGTCTATGGGAATTGGGGAAAATAAACAATTTCACCTATATGGCTACCCCAGTATAGGTTTAGATCTTGGAGTTTTCATTTTCTATTACTATTTTTATATGGATGTTTTAGAGGATATAGAAAATTTATTTTGGTACTAGGTTCATGCAGACATGCACAAGTTTTTTGCAGAGTAATGTTGTGATATTGAATCTGGACTAAACATGATTGATGATGGGAGGAGTTAATTATGTAGTTATTTTTTTCATTTTTATCCTTTGTCTCTTGGATTGTGAGGTCTTTTTTGAATGCTTCAGTCGCTAAAGTCATGTTGGGTTCTCCCTTTCCCTCAAAAGGTGGTTTTTGATAATAAAAAAATCATTCAATTAGTGATTCAGATATTACATCATGAACCAACATTCATCTACATATGTGTATATAATTCCTTATTGTCTAAATAATTACTCTCAATAATTTTTCATATTACTATTTTGATAATAATTTTTCAGTGAACAACTACACTTTTGGTCGATAATGATACTTTTACCATGGTTTATGGCATTACAATTTATGTGATGTGGGAGGCTGATCATGATATGTTATCATTAGAAAATATATATCGATCTCCACTATAAATAATATAAAAAGTTGGATAGTTTCATTACATGTAAAAAAGGAATAATATTGAATTTCCCACATCCCTGAGAGAACATATTTTCATAGAAGTTGTGCACCATCAATTTCAGTATATCTCTATCATATTGATAAAACTAGGGGTGGCGATGGGGGTAATCATGCTTCAATATTTATTGGATTGTGATGCCCAAATTTTAGTGAAACTAAATATATCCACATTTTTCCGCTCAAGAATATATATAAAAAATTATGGATGAGTCATATTTTATTATTTTATGATATGATACATTATGTTCAAAAAATTAAAATTTAGATTTGATGATTTTGAGTGCATTCCCTTTTTTACTTATTTCATATTCCTTGAATCATGATATAAATTTTTTATCAATTTATCATTATTCCCATGTATATAAAGTTTTCAATATAAATATGGGATTTTTTCAATGGATTATGAGATGATCATAACTATAGATTTATGTTTGTATAGGTGAGGTAACATTTTATGTAGCATTCTAAGACTAATTGTGGTAGAATACAAGAGGGATAAAAATAATCTATAAATTCACCCCATACAATGATACACATATGTGGATCTATTCTTATTAATATCTCGTGATGAATAATAAGAAATTTTAAATTTTTGTATTTAAGGAATTCACAAATGTTTTCCCAATATGGGATTCCATACAACTTGGAAGGTGTTATGATTAATTTGGTGGAATATATCATAAAATAAATTGAGATGATTAGTGTAAAATAAATTGGGTATTTATCCTCCCCTATTATAGTTTAATGTTTCCCTAATATTATGTTGATGGTGTAGTATTCACGTTTACTATTAAATTTTGGTAATACAATACTAGGTGTTAGTAGTGGTCTAAACCATGATAAAACAATTTACATTTAATTTTAATTAAATGATTGTAATATCATTATCATATCTAGTGAATGGTTAATTACCATTTCATTATAAAAAATGGGAATTTAAAATAATTTTATCATTGAAGGAAAAACCATCTTGGATATATATATTTACATTCTTGATTACTTACATAAAGTGGATTCTAATGATGATGGTTTTTGAAACATACCCTTTTCTTGAGAGAATATATAATCACATTATTGACATTTTATTAGTACATTTAATGGCCCAGACCTCTCTGGTCCATTACTTTGTGAAATGTTTGTGTTGGAGGTGTTCCGGGAGGTCAAGGGGACTTATCCCCAACACTTTTCCAATTTTCCAGTTCTGTGAACAGTGTTTCCAGTTTTATGAACATTAATAGATCGGTCTCACCGATCGGTCTGACAGATCGATCTCATAGATCAATTTCACAGATCAGTGTGATAGATCGGTTTCACAGATCGGTCTGACAGATCGGTTTCACAGAGCGGTGTGACAAATCGGTTTCAGAGATCGGTCTGACAGATCAGTTTCACAGATTGGTGTGACAGATCGGTTTCACAGATCGGTCTGACAGATCGGTTTCACAGATCAGTCTGACAGATCGGTTTCACAGATCAGTGTGACAGATCAGTTTCACATATTAGTGTGACAGATCGGTTTCACAGATCGGTGCGACAGATCGGTTTCACAGATCGGTCTGACAGATCGGTTTCACAGATTGGTCTGACAGATCGATTTCATAGATCAGTGTGACAGATCAGTTTCACAGATCGGTTTCACAGATCGGTCTGACAGATCGGTTTCACAGATCGGTGTGACAGATTGGTTTCACAGATCGGTCTGATAGATCGGTTTCACACTTCGGTTTCACAGATCAGTTTCACAGATCAGTTTCACAGATCGGTTTCACAGATCGGTTTCAAAGATCGGTTTCATGTACAGTAACAGTGGATGAACAGTGTTTCCAGACTCCAACAGTTTTGCCCCTTTTGATGTTTCCTTTGACGTAAAATACATTTAAAGCTTTATTTTAAGGGCTCTTAAGGCCGTTTAAAATGCCATAAATCCTATATTAAATTTTCCTAAGGCTTGGAATGTTTTACTTGGTCAAACCGCGTGGGTTAATGCGATCCGTTTTTTAGGGAGAATTAACCGGATCTTAAACCGTTGACCCATTTAATCTTCAAAAAAGGGACGAGATATCATTCTTCATTGTTCTTTCCCTTTGTTCTCAACTAGGAGGCACTGGAACCTTTCAATCCTCTCCGTAGGAGTTGCACAATCAATCTTTACTCCTAGGATTGGTTTTGATCTGTTTTGGATGCAACTGAGCCGTGTCAATCAATCTTCGATATAAGGTATGTTGTATCATCGTTCTTTTGGGGTTCATCTTCTCCTATCCTCTTTTCCATAATTATACCATGTAATTTCCACGATTCTAATGGGTTTTCTTGGGGTTGGTTGGTACTTTCATACCGCAGCATCCTCCGGTGGATGTAGTTGTCACGAGGGGAGGATCGTGACCTGTTGTGTGGATAAAGAATGTGAGGAACTGTTTGAGGTAGGAGATTCATGGCTTCTCTAATTGTATATGTGAAATCTTAGAATTAGCATGATTTATCCCTTTGGATCATAATGAAATTGACCTAATTAAAATTATTGAACCGGATTAAAAGAATTGGTTGATCGCATGTTGTTTCTTTATACCGTGATAACGGTTTGCCTCATGTTTTCCTAGATATAGTGATATATATGTTTTCTTTGATTTGTTGTTCGTTCATGATAGAAATTGACAATGAACGTAAAGCTGGAATTAATTGTTAATTAATTGGCTAAAGATAAAGAGGCATGTAAATTAGTCTGGTTATTGTCGTTGTTGTAGTTGTTCTAATTTGAGGGCAATCAAATTAGGGAAGTAAGCATGGTTATTTAATTGGGATAGCTTACTGATTAGGTATCCATGATTGGAACCTACGAATATCAAATCTGTTAATTCAATATGGATTAGAGAACAGATTATGTGGGAATTTCTAAAAGGGTTCTGAGTTACCCTCTTGTTTGTTAAAGGGTCAAGAGCCCATGATGTGATGTTTGTGTTCCTGCGGCTTGTGCTGTGATGTGAGCCTGGATGGCTGTTGTGATATGTGGAGGCATGGAGGCCTTGTGGTTATGGCAGCAGATGATGCCTAGAGTGGAGAGATGCATCAGTTTATGCATGTGGGTGTCGGGGAGGACACCAGGGGTGATGGAATGGGATGGATATGGTTGTTGGTTGCTTGCAGTTTTCTTGAATGTTAATCTACTTTTCTTTTCCCCACTGGTCAAGGCAGCTGGTCCTGCTACCCTTCTTCCGAAGGAGGCGAAGACGTGCGGGTTATGCCACGTGCTTTCCGTGATTAGCCTCTTGAGGGAGAATGGGTATATGATCTTTCTCTAGGCAGCAAAGACTCGACGGGTAGTATATCTACTCGCCGTGTTGAGCCTCCTTTGTGTTTAGAAGCATAGGATGTTTTTCTTGAATGCCTGGGAATGTGGAAAATTAATTCTGTAATGAATGTTTGATTAAATGGTGAAAATACACGGGGATGGAGATGCTGGAATTTAAAGGTGATGTGAATATTAAAAAGGAAAAGTTGATTTTGAATGTGATGCCAATTCAGTTTAATGTGGAATTGTTCATTCTTAATTAATGTTTAAAGAATTAATTAATGTACAGTGGAACTGATAAAATGAGAATGGAGTAATCTAATAAATCTCTTCAAATGTTTGTGTGCTTATAGGATACATAGTCTTAGAAGTAGCAGCCTGGAGTCTGAGAGACGTTAGCTGCAGTTGTATCTAAGACTAGGTAATACCCATAGTGTGGATGTTAGTTACTTATATATTTTGTACTTTTTGTGTTTCTATACGCTAATCCACGCTGTCGGTAAGGGCAACTGACACCCCGGGGATTCTGAGCCCTGGGGGGGGGGGGTGTTTTCCCCAACATTCTGATGGGAGGTCGAATGGATGACTACCCCCTTTGGCCCCTCTCTTTTCTCTTTGTAGATACTTGTTCCATGAGGCACAGCGGTTAGTTAACCTATATATGTGTGTAGAGGGCTGTAATGGCTTGTGGTTATTCACACGCATATATTCTGGATATAGTATCCTATGGACTACTATAGGTGTAACGTGTATAGGCTATGATGGCTTGATGATCCTTACTCGGAGTATGGGCTGTAATGGCTTGAGGTATTATACCCGACGTATGATACACGTTATGCGAGCTGTGGTGGCTCCCGAAAACTACCGGGTTACCTTTGGTTGTGAGGACAGTGTGGTGCTTCGCCCAGGTGTCTGTGGGCAAGCCTATGTGGTGCACGAGGTGTAGATTGTGGAGCTTAGCCCAGGTGTCTGCGGGCAAGCCTTTGGAGAGAGATGCAGAGGAGTATGTCGTTGGGGCAAAGCGGAAAACCAGTGGGGAAGTAGTAGCGGGGTACCCTTGATATTCTTTACTATATGCTATATTCATGTATGCGTTACTTGGTGAGAGTAGCCATGGTGAGGTTGGGAACATAGTATACCTGTTTAGGTGACGAGTTAGTTTCACTTGTTGTTAACTGGGCTTTAGCATGCTTTCTGTACCTTTGCATGAGAGGTTTGGGGAGGATCCTACTGAGTAAACTGTTATACTCACCCTATGTACATATAAACTGTTTTTCAGGTCACTAGGATCAAGTTGGAGATCGAGCGGGTTACTGTGAGCTTGTGGTTGGAGGAGGAGCTGTTCGGGCTCGTGGTCGCTGCCGTTTTTCTTTCTTTTGGGTACTTTTAGTTTTCCCTTTCAGTTGTAGTACTTTTGCATGACATTTCATATATGTACTTGGGTTTCTTTTATATTTCAGTTATGAGTTGGAGTTGGTCGGAGTCTATTCTATCTCTCTCTTCTGCATGTGTTCTCGTAGAGGGTAATGCCTCCCATTTGTATGTTATTATACCCTCGGTTCTAGTCGCCGACCAAGGGCCTACTGGAGGCGGGACTCGGGGTTCATTATCTCCCTTTTCACATTACCGGCCCAGGAGGGTTACACTTTGTGGGGAGGGGGTCGTGACAGAGTGGTATCAATGGTCTGGTTGAAGTATAGGATGGAGTTTGCAGTTAGGCACAGGTGAGGATGCATGGTATGGTAGGGAAACAGTGTCATTCTTGTTTAGAAAGTGGAGTAAACACTGGAGACCGGCAGACACATAGGCGTTTAGGGCCCCCTATGATCGGTTGCACGGACCTTTAAGTTTACGATGGCTACTAAACAAAGTGAGACTGGTTTCAGGGTAGAGACTTAGGAATGGATCATGCATCATTATTCTTTGCGCCCGTGTTTGAATGGGTAGAACTTGGAATATGTAACCTAAAATTAAAAAAACAAAATAATTAATTAATTAATGTTGAGTCTTCCATATTTCAGGCTTAGGAGCTCTAATAGTTGTTATTTTACAGGTATGGCTGCAGGTCGACGTCCTCGTCAGGTTTGCGCAGAAGGTGCCCAGCAGGCTGTTCCAGCAGATCACCGCCGGGTAGAGGTTGACGACGATGACACTTGGAGGAAGACACTCCAAGAGTTTCAGAGCCAGATTCTTCAGAAGTACGAGGGCTCCGTTTCAGATGCAGTCATAGAAGACTGGTTGGAGGAGGTCGAGATAGGCTTCAGTTCGATTCGTACTCAGAAGGACCACTGGGTGTCTTTGGTTATGACGATGTTTCGTGGAGCAGCGAGACAATGGTGGTTCTTGTTCCTCGGGGATCTTGAGGAGTCAACGATCTCATGGGAGGAGTTTCGAGACAGGTTTAGAGTCGAGTTTCTTTCTTCGACTGTGAAGGAGGCCAGTCGCCAGGAGCTTCTCACCCTTCGACAGGGGAGCTCCAGTGTTCGAGAGTTTGGAATACATTTCAGGAACCTTCTACGATATGCTTCAGACCTGTTACCAGATGATGAGGCCAGGGCGAGGCATTTCGAGGAGGCTTTGCGTCTAGAGATCCAGTGCCAGGTCACCCCATTTATGCTGAAGACATATCTTGAGGTGTTGGCGATGGAAGAGGTTGTTGAGAGGACTTTGGCTAGGAATGGATCGTCACGAGAGGGGAATCGTCATGATTCCTCACGAAGCAGAGTTGTGGTCCTGGGTTCCCGGTTTTCAGGACAGAAGAGTTTCCGTTCACCTGGGGGTAGGTCCCAGCCCTTCCCATCTCGTTTCTCCGGAGGCAGCAACTCTCAGGACTATTCCAAGGGATCAGGCGCTTGTTTTTCTTGTGGTGGTCATGGTCATCAGTAGCAGGAGTGCCCGACTTTTCAGAGCAGTCATCGTGCACCAGGCGCTCCACTCTAGGTTCCTCCGTTGAGGCAGTTCCAGCCGAGGCAGCAGCAGCAGGTTGCACCAGCTTTAGATCACTAGAGGGTAGATGGAGAAGGCAGAGGACATCCCCATGATGCTCCCCATCCTCAGAGAGCAGAGCGCGGCCGTGGTGGTGGTCGTCATCAGGGTCAGAGAGGCCGTGGAGGTGGTCGTGGTCAGCTTCATGCTCTAGCGTTGCCAGCTCCAGGTGAGCCAGACGTCGTCCGAGGTACCCTTTGCATGTTTTCTACCTTGGTGTATTCCTTGTTTGATTCAAGAGCGACACACTCCTTTATATCCCCTACCCTTGTCCACGCTTTGGGACTTGAGGTAGAGAGGCTTCCAGTGCCCTTGGCGTTGACTACGCTAGTTGGAGGTCGAGCTAGCTTGTTTGAAGTATGTAGAGATTGTGAGCTAGTGTTGGGGAAGCACCGCTCTTGGTGAGATTTCCTATGTTTACGAATACAACCATATGATGTCATCCTTGACATGGATTGGTTGTATTTGGTGCAGGCTATTGTGGATTGCTACAGGAAGAAGGTTGTTTTATTTGATAGAGATTGAGAGGATGTAGTGTTTGTTGGTGAGAGAGATCCTCGGATGAGTCATAGACGTGTTTCATCCTTATCATCCATGATGTCTAGGATGATGCTGAGTTCTTAATAGGTTCAACAGTTGGCGTTTCCTATGGTTGTAGAGGAGTACCCTGACGTCTTTCCATAAGAGGTTGTATCCTTACCCCCTCGACGAGAGATCGAGTTTGGGATCGATCTACAGTCGGGAGCGTCTACTATCTCTATGTCTCCGTATAGGATGTCCCCTTTTGAGTTACGAGAGCTACGTATACAGCTCAATGGTCTGTTGCAGTATGGTTTTGTTCGACCAAGTGTGTCACCGTGGGGTGCACCAGTCTTGTTCATGAAGAAGGCCGACGATAGTTTGCGGTTGTGCGTCGATTATCATCGATTAAACAAAGTCACAATAAAGAATCACTATCCTCTTCCACGGATTGATGACCTATTCGATCAACTGAAGGGTGTAAGTTGGTTCTCAAAGATCGACTTGCGGTCAGGATATCATCAGATGCGTGTAAAGGATGAGGATATCCCGAAGACTTCTTTCTGTTGTCGTCATGGGCATTATGAGTTTGTTGTAATGCCATTCGGTGTGATGAATGCTCCAACTGTTATCATGGGGTTGATGAATGATGTGTTCTGTGAATTCCTGGACAAGTTTTTTGTGGTTTTCATCGATGACATCCTTGTGTACTCCACATCTGAAGAGGAGCATGCAGAGCATCTACAAGCCGTTTTGGGAGTTCTTCGCCAACATCAGTTGTTTGGGAAGTTTTCCAAGTGTGAGTTTTGGGCTCGAGAAGTTCGTTTCTTGGGGCATGTTGTATCCCAATAGGGAGTAGATGTGGATCCTTCGAAGATAGAAGCAGTAGTTTCTTTGGCAGCCCCCAAGACCGTGTCAGAGGTGCGGAGTTTCCTTGGTATCGCAGGCTATTATAGGAGGTTTGTAGCCAATTTCTCTCGTGTTGCGACTCCTATGACAGCTTTGACCAAGAAGGATCAAGCGTTCATATGGACTGATCAGTGTTAGGTAGCTTTCGAATATCTAAATGAGAATTTGGTAAGTGCTCCAGTCCTTTGACTTCCAGCGGAGGGAGTCCAGTTTGATGTTTTCTGTGATGCTTCACATATGGGGATAGGTTGTGTTCTCATGCAGCATAGGTCAGTTGTTTCTTATGGGTCTCGGCAGTTGCGCCCACATGAATGCAACTACGCCACCCATGATCTTGAGTTGGCAGCCGTGGTGTTTGCTCTGTGGTTGTGGAGAAATTACCTCATTGGTGAGCACTTTGTGGTTTTCACCGATCATAAGAGTTTGAGGTATGTTTTCTCCCAACGTGACTTGAACTTGAGGCAGCGTCGGTGGATGGAGTTCATGTAGGAATACGACTTTGAAATATCGTATACACCTGGAAAAGGGAATGTTGTACCTGATGCACTAAGCCTAAAGTCACGTAATGATGTTGTGCGTGAATCAGGTGATTCCTGGAGAGTGATGGAAGATCTAGCAGCTTTGCATCTTGATATGGAAGAGGATGGAGGTAGAGGTTGTCTTTTCCAGATGACGGTGCAGTCATCTCTGATGTAGAAGGTGGAAGAGTCTCAGTTGGGTGATCTAGAGGTGGAAGTTTGGAGAGACAGAGTTGTTTGTGGGGAGGCCCCTGAGGGTTGGTCGGAGGATGAACAACACCGAGTGTTGTATCATGGCAGGCTTTTTGTTCCCTTGGCGATGCGCGAGATGGTTCTCCGAGAGTTCCATTGTTCACCCTTGGCGGTACATCCTGGTGTGACGAAGATGTACTGATCCTTGAGGAGTCAGATTTAGTGGCCTGGGCTGATGCATACAGTTGCAGAATGTGTGTCTCAATGTTTAGTCTGCCAGAAGGTGAAGGTCGAACACCGTGTTCCTGGTGGTCTTCTCCAACACATAGATATTCCTCAGTGGAAGTGGGAGGACATCTCAATGGACTTTGTTACAGGTTTACCTCGAGCTCCGGGAGGACATGATGCTATATGGGTGGTAGTGGATCGTTTAACTAAATCGGCCCACTTCATAGCAATCAAGGAGTCGAGCTTAGTGGAGGTTTTGTCGAGGCAGTATCTGGAGGAGGTGGTGAGGCTTCACAGAGTTCCTAAGACGATCATTTCTGATCGAGACCCTCGTTTTACCTCTAGGGTGTGGAGATGTCTCCAACATGCTTTTGGCTCTCAACTGTGCCTTAGCACTGCTTTTCATCCTCAAATGGATGGTCAGATAGAGCGAATCATCCAGACTCTTGAAACATGTTGCGCTCTTGTGTTCTTGATTTTGGAGGTTCATGGGTGAAGCACTTACCCTTGGTAGAGTTCGCTTACTATAATAGTTTTCACTCTACCATCGGCATGGCGCCGTTTGAAGCCCTGTATGGCCGGCCTTGCCGTTCTCCGTTGTGCTAGACTGGGGTCGGAGAGTCAGCAATTCTCGGACCGGAACTAGTGAAGAATACAACAGAGATGGTACATGTGATTCGTGAGAGGATGAAGACAACAGAGGATCGTCAGAAATCATATGCTGATCAATGAAGGAGACCTTTAGAGTTTAATGTTGGGGATCATGTGTTTCTGAAGGTGACTCCCCGTCGTGGGCAGTGAAGGTTTGGTCGTGGAAGTAAGCTTTCTCCCCAGTTTATTGGGCCTTTCGAGGTGTTAGCTCGTGTTGGAGCTGTGGAATATCGAGTAGTACTTCCCCCTAAGATGAGTCGGATACATGATGTTTTCCATGTATCGCAACTCCGTCGTTATCTTTATGATGAATCTCATGTTATCGATTGGGGAGAGATCGATATTGACGATGATTCAACCTTCGAGGAGCGACCTGTGGAGATCCAAGACCACAAGGAGAAGGTGTTGCGTGGGCGTTCTATCCCCTTAGTTCGTGTCCTGTGGCGACACGGTGGCATGGAGGAGAGTACCTGGGAGCGTGAGTCACAGATACGTGCTCAGTACCCAGAGTTGTTCAATGTTTAACTCCTTTCATGTAATGATGTTTCCTTTATGGTTAGACTTTTCATGTTTTATTTATGTACCATTGATGTGATGTTATGAATGAATTGTTTGGGTATTGATTGTTTGTTCCCATACTCCCGGATGTCGTAGCTTTTTTCCAGATTTCGAACAACTCATGGTGGTTTTTCCCTAAGAGGTATCTTATGGGGTTGTTGTTTGGACCCCTCTTTTCTTCTGGGTTGGATTTTAATTCTCGTGGACGAGAATGTTTTGAGAGGTATCTAATGTAATGGCCCAGACCTCTCTGGTCCATTACTTTGTGAAATGTTGGTGTTGGAGGTGTTCCGGGAAGTCAAGGGGACTTATCCCCAACAATTTGCCAATTTTCCAGTTTTGTGAACAGTGTTTCCAATTTTATGAACAGTAACAGATCGGTCTCACAGATCGGTCTCATAGTTCAGTTTCACAGATCGGTGTGACAGATCAGTTTCATAGATCGGTCTGACAGATCGGTTTCACAGATCGGTTTCACAGATCGGTGTGACAGATCGGTTTCACAGATCGGTCTGACAGATCGGTTTCACAGATCGGTCTGACAGATCGGTTTCACAGATCGGTGTGAAAGATCAGTTTCAGAGATCGTTGGGACAGATCGGTTACACAGATCGGTGCGACAGATCGGTTTCACAGATCGGTGTGACAGATCGGTTTTACAGATCGGTTTGACAGATCGGTTTCACAGATCGGTGTGACAGATTAGTTTCACAGATCGGTTTCGCAGATCGGTCTGACAGATCGGGTTCACAGATCGGTGTGACAGATCGGTTTCACAGATCGGTCTGAGAGATCGGTTTCACAGATCGGTTTCACAGATCGGTTTCACTAATCAGTTTCATGTATAGTAACAGTAGGTGAACAGTGTTTCCAAACTCCAACAGTTTTTCCCCTTTTGACGTTTCCTTTGACGTAAAATACATTTAAAGCCTTATTTTAAGGGAACATAAGGCCATTTAAAATTCCATAAATCCTATATTAATTATTCCTAAGGCTTGGAATGTTTTACTTGGTCAAACCGCGTGTGTTAATGCGATTCGTTTTTAAGGGAGAATTAACCGGATCTTAAACCGTTTCCCCATTTAATCTTCAAAAGAGGGACGAGATATCATTATACCTTGTTCTTTCCCTTTGTTCTAAACTAGGAGGCACTAGAACCTTTCAATCCTTTCCGTAGGAGTTGCACAATCAATATTTACTCCTAGGATTGGTTCTGCTCTGTTTTGGATGCAACTGAGATGTGTCGATCAATCTTCGATATAAGGTATGTTGTATCATCGTTCTTTTGGGGTTCATCTTCTCCTATCCTCTTTTCCATAATTATACCATGTAATTTCCAAGATTCTAATGGGTTTTCTTGGGGATGGTTGGTACTGTCATACCGCAGCATCCTCCGGTGGATGCAGTTGTCACGAGGGGAGGATCGTGACCTGTTGTGTGGATAAAGAACGTGAGGAACTGTTTGAGGTAGGGGATTCATGGCTTCTCTAATTATATATGTGCAATCGTAGAATTAGCATGATTTATCCCTTTGGATCACAGTGAAATTGACCTAATTAAATACCTGAACCGGATTAAAACAATTGGTTGATCGCATGTTGTTGCTTTATACCGTGATAATGGTTTGCCTCATGTTTTCCTAGATATAGTGATATCTATGTTTTCTTTGATTTGTTGTTCGTTCATGATAGAAATTGATAATGAACGTAAATCCAGAATTAATTTTTAATTAATTGGCTAAAGATAAAGAGGTATGTAAATTAGTCTGGTTATTGCTGTTGTTGTAGTTGTTCTAATTTGAGGATAATCAAATTAGGGAAGTAAGAATGGTTATTTAATTGGGATAGCTTACTGATTAGGTATCCATGATTGGAACCTATAAGTAACAAATCTGTAAATTCAATATGAATTAGAGAACAGATTATGTGGGAATTTCTAAAAGGGTTCTGAGTTACCCTCTTGTTTGTTAAAGGGTCAAGAGCCCATGATGTGATGTTTGTTTTCCTGCTTCTTGTGCTGTGATGTGAGCCTGGATGGCTGTTGTGATATGTGGAGGCATGGATGCCTTGTGGTTATGGCAGCAGATGACACCTAGAGTGGCGAGATGCATCAGTTTATGCATGTGGGTATCGGGGAGGACACCAGGGGTGATGGAATGGGATGGATGTGGTTGCTGGTTGCTTGAAATTTTCTTGAATTTTAATCTACTTTTCTTTTCCCCACTGATCAAGGCAGCTGGTCTTGCTACCCTTCTTCTGAAGGAGGCGAAGACGCGCGAGGTATGCCACGTGCTTTCTGTGTTTATCCTCTCAAGGTAAATGGGTATATGCTCTTTCTATAGGCGGAAAAGACTCGACGGGTAGTATATCTACTCACCGTGTTGAGCCTCCTTTGTGTTTAGAAGCATAGGATGTTTTTCTAGAATGCCTGGGAATGTGGAAAAGTAATTATGTAATGAATGATTGATTAAATGGTGAAAATCCACGGGGATGGAGATGTTGATATTTAAAGGTGATGTGAATCTTAAAAAGGAGCAGTTGTTTTTGAATGTGATGCCAATTCAGTTTAATGTGGAATTTTTCATTCTTAATTAATGTTTAAAGAATTAATTAATGTACAGTGGAACTCATAAAATGAGAACGGAGTAATCTAATAAATCTCTTCAAATGTTTGTGTGCTTATAGGATACCTAGTCTTAGAAGTAGCAGCCTGGAGTCTTAGAGACGTTAGCTGAAGTTGTATCTAATACTAGGTAATGACCATAGTGTGGATGTGAGTTACTTATATATTCTGTACTTTTTGTGTTTCTATATGCTACTCCACCCTGTCGGTATGGGAAACTGACACCCCGGGGATTCTGAGCCCTGGGGGGGTGTTTTCCCCATCATTCTGATGGGAGGTCGAATGGCTGACAACCCCCTTTGGCCCCAATCTCTTCTCCTGGTAGATACTTGTGCCATGAGGCACAGCGGTTAGTTACCCCAAATATGTGTGTAGAGGGCTGTAATGGCTTATGGTTATTCACATGCATATATTCTAGATATAGTATCCTATGGACTACTATAGGTGTAACGTGTATAGGCTATGATAGCTTGAGGATCCTTACTCGGATTATGGGTTGTAATGGCTTGAGGTATTATACCCGACGTATGATACACGTTATGTGAGTTTTGGTGGCTCCCGGAAACTACCTGGTTACCTTTGGTTGTGCGGATGGTGTGGTGCTTCGCCCAGGTGTCTGCGGGCAAGCCTATGTGGTGCATGAGGTGCAGATTGTGGAGCTTAGACCAGGTGTCTGCGGGCAATCCATTGGAGAGAGATGCACAGGACGTATGTCATTGGGGAAAAGCGGCAAACCGGTGGGGAAGTAGTAGCGGGGTACCCTTGATATTCTTTAAAATATGCTATATTCTTGTATGTGTTACTTGGTGAGAGTAGCCATGGTGAGGTTGGGAACATAGTATACCTGTTTAGGTGACGAGTTAGTTTCACTTGTTGTTCACTGGGCTTTATCATGCTTTCATTACCTTTGCACGAGAGGCTTGGGTAGGATCCTTCTGATTATACTATTATACTCACCCTATGTACATATAAACTGTTTTTCAGGTCACTTGGAGAAAGTTGGAGATCAAGCGGGTTACTGCTAGCTTGTGGTTGGAGGAGGAGCTGTTCGGGCTCGTGGTCGCTGCCGTTTTTCTTTCTTTTGGGTACTTTTAGTTTTCCCTTTCAGTTGTAGTACTTTTACATGACATTTCATATATGTACTTGGGTTTCTTTTATATTTCTGTTGTGAGTTGGAGTTGGTTGGAGTCTATTCTATCTCTCTCTTCTTCATGTGTTCGCTTAGAGGGTAATGCCTCCAATTTGTATGTTATTATACCCTCGGTGCTAGTCCCCAACCCGGGGCCTACTGGAGGCAGGACTCGGAGGTCATTATCTCCCTTTTCACATTGCCGGCCCAGGAGGGGTACACTTTGTGGGGAGGGGGTCGTGACAGTACATGTAACTGTAGATATATAGGTACATATTTTTAAATGGTATTTTTGTGATATTTGGACCCCAGAAGTACCTTTTTGATAATGATTTATGTTCTCTTAAGTAAGACATTTTTTATAGTTACTATTTTAAAGAACTCTATGGAGATTAAGTTGTACATTTTTAGAACCTCCATAGAGTATAGTTTTTTTACTATTATAATTAGTGGAATTTAATTTATATTGGATGTTTCATTTAATGGAATTTATTCACAACTATCACCATAGGGAGGATCTTAATGGATACTGTTTCTTATAATTAGAGATTGACAGTTTTTAAAATGATCATCCCAAGGGCCCATAAGATTACTTTTTTATTGAATTTCAACCAAAGGTGGTGATTTAGAAACTATAAAATATGGGATGAGCTTCATGGAAATAATTTAATGGATTTTTACATTGACGAGGATCTCTATATAAGTTATGTTTTTTATCAAGTGGATGAAATTCATGAAAATTCATAGGGTATAACCTTAAATGATAATATGCACTGATTTTTTTAAAAATGGATGACCAACATTTCAATAGAATATTTTCCACTTGATGGACCGACCTAACAAAACCTAGGGTAAGTCCTTCATGGTCACCATTTTTGTATTAACCATTTGAATGAACACTATATTTTTATTTTATATTTTCATGTGGATGACCTTTTTGTGGGTTTCTATGGAGAGGAACCTTATATATTTGTGATTATAGTTAATTTCTAGGGGATGACATCTATCGTTGATCATTATATTATTGGGGGGACTCATTGATGGTTAATCAAGGAGAACCACATGAGTGGATCCATATAATAGTTCAATGAAATATTGGATGATTCACTACCTAACATGGGAAATAAAATTAGATTTAATTTTTAATATTATCCTATAAGATGTTCAGGTCTTCTTATTGATAGTGATCATGAAATTTTTTTGTACTTCATTTGTGATAAGATATAAAGTAAAAATATATTAATAATTTAAAAAGAATAGACCTATAATAGGATATTAAATTTATTATTTCAACATAATACATCTTTTTTTGTTCCCATGTATAATTTCCCAAGGAAAATATAGCTTCCATAGAAATATCATGAGGTATTAGGATCCTCTAGAACAAATGTCATCTAGTTTTAGAAATAGCTATCCATGATAGCTCATTAGATGTTCTTCAGATGATATAAATGACCTCATGAAATATTTTAAAAAAACAATATAATCATTCTATTAATTTGGGGAGACACTCGTGAAGATGTATAATGATTTCATGATGTATTCCTGCCCCATATTTCACTATTATTTAGTTTTAAACCATCAATTCCTTAACCCCTCTAGATTGACCCAATACATATGTAATAATGGTATTGCTCATGTATAGTGTAATTTTAATGTCACGAGTTTCAATATTTATTGGTTCATCTGTTGAGTGTGTGAAAATATTCAATGATTCACTAGAGTAAAGGAAATCAAAAAATTGATTATGAAATATGTATAGGGATCCACTAATATGCGATTGAGGGTGACTATGCATGCTGTGTATTTTTTCATAGATAATCCAATGCGTCTGATTCAATTTGGTATGATAGATAAGGAATACATATGAATCTAGTGGGGAATAAATAATAATATCATTAGTATTGTATCATCAGAGATTTTTCATGGTTAATTCATCTATTTATTCTATAATTAAATTCACACTGTTTTGACTATTTTTTTCTAATAATTTATATTTCAAGGAAAATATTTAGTTTTTTTATAATTCAAATGTGTATATAAAATGATAGCACTGTAGTTTTAATCATCACCTAGAGGGGTATATTTTCATGCCTGAACTCTATTATTTATTTGTGTAATATAATCTAAATCCATCACAACAAGAACAATGTACACCAATTTATCAAAGATTTTCATTTATATCATGAATCTAGAAGAATGATTCCAAAATAGACTATACAATCTATCATTTTATATAAATATTTAGTTACTCTATAATTTAAATTAATATAGTAAGGAAATGTTGAATTTGAGTCCACACTATATATAAATGTTATAAAAATGGATGGATTGGGTCTGTAGGAATGCCTTCTTAGTTTTCCCCATTATGGGGATTTGATCCTATGTAGTGATGTACTATATAAAAAAAGAACATCGTACCTTTGAATTTATTTTTTTAGGACCATTATTGGTTGTTTTATATTTATAAATGCATGATAATTGTTTTTATTTTTATTTCTATGTATTTTAAGTCATTGGTGTGGATTTAAAGGTCGTTGATATATTAAAATTGTGTCTTTATGTCTCAGATCATTGAACTAGTACCCCAGGGATATAATTATCTCGTAATGGGTTTTTTTTTAATTACTCATGGGTGTCCCTTACCGGTTTATCGTAATATATGTGTTAGGTGATGATATTGAGGAATTTACTCATAATTGGAATCCTATTTGTACTCTTATAGGTCAATTAGACAAAATAAGATAAGTGTTAATAATTGGAAGTGAATATGGTTAGTTAAAAACATCAGATGTATGAATTAATTTTCATAGTATATCAGATCATCATCATAAAAATAATATATAATTTATCATATTTAAAGGATATATGGTAGATGGAGTAACTAGTGGGTTATATCCCATGATTTGGTAAGATAATCTTATTATCAAAGAAATATATTATTGTGAGGGAAATATGAATTGGGAATGTTTCTCAAAAACATATATTGGGAAACCCGGAATTTAATTTGAATGAATAGATATTTATAGGGTGAACAAGGAAAATTTTGAAAAAAACATCAAAGAATCTAGGGAGAAAATGTAAAACATATCCTAGGGAAGTGAAATTAGAAAATAGTGGATGCACGATATCCCTTGAAAGATGAGATTAATTAGTCCACATTGATGTGAATTAGACACCAAGTAATTTCTCCCTTTTCCATAAATATATTTATCATGGAGTCTTCCACCATTAAGAGAGTAAATAAATGTGTAGAGTGGTATTTTAAAAGTGTTTTATGTATGTAATCCATGGATAAGTAAGTTAATATAATTTTTAATAATTTTATGGGTTCATTATTGGTAATTTTCTTCCCCGGATCATATCTAACTATTTTTTTTACTATAGTTGTATTTCATAGGGTTGATTTGAATAAAAATTAATTCAATTGATTATGATATATATCATTATAGATTATTTTATATATAAGTTATTTGGTTTGGTTAAAAGAGGGATATGGTAACATAATAAGGAATATTGTCATATAATGAAACAAACTACGAAAATGAATAGAGAAAGAGTTTTTTACTAGAAGACAATTTTTTATAACATTAAGGGATATTTACTAAATTCATAACAATATATATTCATTATTATTGAAAAAATTTTAAATTATTTTTAGGATTATTTATACATATAATAATGAATATAATTTATTTTATTCATTAGATAATACACATATTTATTTTATTATATTGTTCTATACCAATATTAATTGTAATGTGTCTTGTGGGTTTTTTGGACATCAATTGAAGTAAATAAAGGATTTAATACATTGATCATGAAACCATCATATAAATTGTAAAATTTTATTTTTTGAATGATGAAACACTATAGAAAATAGTAATTACAATATAATTTAGAAAATTTTGTTTTATAAGGGATTAATGATTTGGATTTTAACGAATTTTCATGATATCTAAAAATACGTAGAGTGCTTCATAAATAATACTATGTGAGTGGAATTTGACAAACCATAAAAAATTATATCTTATATCTATCACACACTATAAAAAAGGGGTTTTAGAGGGTGAGAACAACGTGAGTTATTCACTACGTAAATCATTGTATAGTTTTTTTATCACAACTATCGATCTTAAAATTATTTGATTTTCAATTACTTTTTCATTAAATTTTCAGTCCTATAGGGAAATAATCTAGTTAAACTATTAAATTATATATAATACGAAAAAATATAATTGATTAATCTTCAATGGTAGGAAAAAAATGTTAACATATGGTCAGAATGACAAAAATATTTTAGAGTGGATTTCATGACGAATTAGGAGAAAATCAGACACTATATTTGGGCTCAATAAAACAAAAAATATCAATGTCTCGGTGTTTCCCAATGTCTAGACGAGGTTGGGTCGTAACAATTAGTGACACATCTATGTGCTCCCTTAGTGGAATAAGTGTACCGAAGTGGTGTCATTCTAATCATTAGAAAACAAAAAAAATATATAAAACATTTACAAAGACCCATGAATCCTTGTTCAATGAATTTATGCATATCAAATAAATTAATTGGGGAGGATTCTCCCATTCCATGTTTTGAATATATATTGTTTTATTTATATTATATTATAAATAATTATAATAATAATGTTTTATAATCATTATCATCGTCATCATCATCATTTTACCCATAGAGTTTATTATTGTGGCCATGACTATGCTGTGGTTGGGGAATGACTCAAATTGAATCCTTATTTCGTGTGTGCATTGATTTCTATTGTATTTTACATTTTCAAGACTAGTTATAATTATTTTTAAAACTGTTAATCCATATGGTGATGTCAAAATTAGATAATTCAATTTCCCATCCCAATATATTGTTCATAATAATCATAATATAAATGATTTCGAGATAAAATAATCTCATTTGAAGGGTATTTATGGTTTTATAAAACGATGGTTGTCAATATCGATCATGAGAGGACACCAAAAATACAATAAAAATTCCCCCATAATCATTTTCAGTAGTAAAATAATGTGAATTACACTATTTAATTATGTAAAATGTCAACATTGAAGAAAAGATGAGTTAATGACTTTTAAGATGGAAATTAGAGGGTTTCTTTCGATTGTCTGGAATATTGACCTTTAAATGTACGGTTCTCCTTAAGATATATTGGTCCACTATAATGTCGATAAAATTTATTTTTCCCACTTTTAGAAGAATGTTATTGGTTTTATTGTGAGAAAACAATATGGATACAAATATATAATATTCAAATTATGTGTGCATAATGTCATTCAACATAGTGTTATGAAAATTCCTTTAATGTCAAAGGGTTGTTGGAACATATTTTATTTGAACATGTGAATGATTAATATTAGATTATGATAAAAATTGTAAGATATTATTCAATTTATATTGAAATGTTATTTTTATTACTTAATTTAGAGATTTATTGGACCACTCTAGGTGGGGATCATGCTTCTAAAATGAGGAAGTTGTTTTGTTATTTTGAAAATTTCAAGTATTATATATTAATGAACACTATAGGGATTATTTTTATAATAAATTGAAAACACCATGAAGAGATAGGGAATTGGAAAAAGCTAAAAACGAATTATGAGTTATTGTGTGATAAAATACTTTTATTAGGATTTCAGAAAAAGAATTATGATTTAAGAACTAATACAATAAAAGTGGTTCTAAAAATGATTAATGTGTTTTTATATTCTTTTCATAGATTAAAACGCTACAATTATAAACATTTTTAATAAATTTGATAATATTTATTAGAAAATGATACATCATAGTTGTAATAAAAATGTAGATTTATTGATTGAATAGGGAGGATAGGTAGTTTTGATTATTTATATCTTAAGAGGATGGAATATAAAAATGATATAACACTAAGGATATAAAATTACCTAATAATGGTGTGGAATTGACATGAAAGAGTTTGTGGGAATATAATGAATATGTTTGAGAAACCATAGTTACATTTTCTAATAAAGGTGAAATTATAGTGAGGGTAATTATATTGAATTATTATCTTGATTTTCCAAGTGAAAAAATAAATAAAATCAGAAAATATTATGTAATTATTATATCTAAGATTTTATATGTTTTGAATGTGGATTACCCTTGTGAATGTGGTGACATCCAATGATGTGCATGAGAAATGACATGTATTCATTTAAATAATGATTCTAGAAAAACATTATAACTGACAGTATATATTTATGTGTCTTCACATACTATGATATGATTTTGTAAGTAAGAAGATTTTTGGGTGTGATTTCATAATAATATTTCTATACATGCAGTTTTACATAACATTCTGGAGGATCCTTTTCTATGTTGAGGTTTTTTTGTGTATATGTGTTTTCTGAAATGAATATTTTATAATGTCTCCAGCTATTAGACATAGATGTTTAGTGGATATGATATATTTAATACTTGGAACACATGATTTTACTAGGGGTATGAGTGGGATGAATGTGTTTTTACCATTTCTCATTCACATATATGGCTAGATATTGACGGTGGCATGCCATTTAATTAAATTAATATCACCCAATTATCTAGGCTGAGATGGGAGAAATATTTATTTGAAGACTTTTCAAGACCCACATTTCTATGAATATATCTAGAAAAAATTAAATGTATATGAGTAATTCCTAAAATATATCCAATGTTAGAAAAAATGCATTCTACTGGTGGAGACACATATTTCGTAAAAAATCTTATTAATAAGAATGATATGGATCTCAATTCATGGGATTATCATTACCCATATCATCTAAATGACATTAATTTAGGTGGACAAGGATTCATCAATTAGTTTCTCTATTAATCTTCTAAAACTCTTTAACTTAAAGAACAAGATATTTAATATATATCTTAGAGTTGGGTATTTAAACTAATATATTGGTATACTATTTTACCCATATATGTATATATATATATATATATGTTTTTTTATATATATTTATATATATTCTCTAATTTTTTGATATATGGACATTTATAATAGTATATATGTGAAGTTTCTCTAGTGTAGATGTGTATTTTCTCAATTATTTCTAAGGTAGTCAGAGATGAATATTTCATTATGTGTCATCGAGATACGACGAGATGTGTATTTTCTCCCCCATATCAAAACCGTTTTATCAAGAGTGTTTGTAGGGAAATGAATCTATGTTGTGTGTTTATTTATGTTGACTATTATTTATCAACATATGGTGCTACATGGAGAGTGTGGTCAAGGTGATGTATGAATTAAAATAAAATGAATGATTATTTTTAGGTTTATTAGTTTCATTGGGTCATGTTAAATTATATATATATATTTTTTATTAATTAAAACAAATCATGGAAGAATTTTGGGTTTTTTCACTTCTTAGGTTGACAATACATGGAACTTTTATACTCTTGGAAACATGTACATGTGTGTGTTGTTTTCTTTGAATCCATCTAGATCCGCATGTGAAAATGATAGGTGAATATAAATAGTTGAGTTTGAAAATTGATGTAAATAATGGGTGGAGTTATATTCTTAATGTAAAGTTCACCATCATCTCATTAGTTTTTTGTCTAACATCTATTCGTGAAATGTGATATATATCTAGTGGTTTTTCGAATTATTTTAAACTATAACATGAAATCAATATAGATAAAAATCGTTTATACTCTACATCTTATATTTTATTAATTTTTTGGAATATGGTTATGTTTGATAATAGGTGATAATTTGTTTTTAGTGGTAATTGATTCAATGATCATTCATATACCATGACATTTTTTATAAGTAGTTGTCCTAGTCGAGGATGTTTGGGGGAGTTATTTTCCATTATTTTTTTGACATGTACCATATTTATTAGAGCTATAATATGGAGTATTGATTATGGAACAAGTGAGGATTTTTTGGGATATTCTAGATAGATAAATTTAAAGAGAATCCAATACAAATAGTGATTTTAGATGACATCACAATGGATTCATTATACATCATATATCTAATAATGAATCTTTTTGGGGGAATATCACTGAGAGATAATATATTTTTTATTATGGAAATGGTGTCTATCATTCTTCATAATGTTATATGTCATGTTTTTATTACATTATAAACATCATTTTTTCTGTGGATAGTAGACATAGACACAACTAAGTGGAGATCTATGATCATCGTCACCATTTTCTATTTGTAGGTGCTCAAAATGATGTACATGAGACATGCTGATGGGATTTCATAGATTTTGATGTTGCATTATGAATCAGTGATTATGATGAGGAATTGAGATGGATAAAAAAGATGATTGACTATAGAATTTTTGTTGATAATGAATTTAATATTACATTAGAAATCTATTGAATTGTTATTTTATGTGGTGCTATTACATTTGTGTGGAATTAATGAGAATTCGTCAATATTTTTTAAATTAATTTTTTTAAGTGATTTAAATTTTTTTCTCATTCCTGCATTATAATTTATGATACATGGAATATTGTGTGACTTTATAATCTATATGATTGAGTGTATATTAAATTGAACTACATTTAAGGTTTATGATTGTATGATCCGATATCTATGATCAAATTAGTGTAGTTAAATAATGATGATAACTGAGATATTTTATGTATTCATATAAATACATATAAGGAAATACACTTCATAATATAATTTATCATCAAAAACGAACTCATGATGTCCTTGTAATTTAAATAATTAGTGTGTTATTAATGTTTTCCTTCCGAGAAGACACAACTAGGGGATGTGATTTGATTATTCTCATAAAATAGGAGTTTTTATATTTATATTGGTTTTTATGTATTGGTTAATTCATGTTATATATTCATATGATATTGTAAATAGTATTTATTAGAAGTCTCTATATAACATCATCAATGTCATTCTACTATAGCCTGGTGATATGCTAAGGAATGAGTCATCCATTTTATCTTGATATTTAATAGGTCGTCAATTGTTGAATCTGGTGATGGAATTTAATTTAGAATGATGAAATTGGGTGTTGAAAATGAGATATAATTATCATGTGTCACTATGACTATTGTTGAGAAACAAAGTGTTCGGTATCCATCCATACTGGAAATTTTGAGATATGGTACTGTCCCATAGACTTGTTGGTATATTTTGATGAGTAACTAAATACGAAGGACTCCCTAACAAGAGTTTAATGACACTTATTATGACCTTGATAGTTTATCAGTGGATGATAGTAAATTTCTTGGAAATGAATGCCTCATTGGGTGATGGAATCATCAGTATAGCTTTAAAATGTATCATATGAATTTGAAAATATTGATTAGTAATTTTAATTTGATAAAATTGAGATATTATATTTTTTTGGGTTCCTGATGAGTGTTATGATTTTATGTTATTCAATAACTATATTTTTAAATGGGTTATCCATTAGTTTATCATGGGACCACCATAAGAAATCATAGGAGTATTGATTTAAATATGGATTAATGTGTAATGTAATATTGATAGGGTGAGTTAGGATAGTGTTGATTTGTTATTTATATATTAAATTATTTTATTATAAGGATAGATTAAGAATAAGCGAAATTTATTCTAGGGGAATTTTTAGTTGAGCAATCGGCAAGTGAGAGGTTGATATTATATATCCACATGACCTATCCTTCAATAATTACATATGATTCTTTTGTTTTTTTATAACTTATGTGAAATGGATTGTGATAGGTAGTCTGTGATAAGATATAGTATCCTGGAAGTGTGGATATATTCTCTAATGATGGGTAGCATGTCATACCAACTATGAAAAAATCATTTAGACATGGAGGAATGTGTTTATTTTGACTGAAATATTCAAATGCTGATAACCTAAATTTTTTGATACAGATGATTGAGATGTTATATAAATGGCACCTTTTATCCATTTATCATTTTTTAGCGATATGATTGATTCGTTTTTAGAGGTATCCATTACTGTTAATTTGTTTTTCTGATATGTGATATTTGGAAAATATAATTTGAATATCAATATCTATAAGAAAGGAATCCTTGATTTAGTAATCTAATTGAGTCGATATTTATTTTTTGTTTCTCCATGATATAATTTTCGTATTTTGATAGTTCTAGAGAATGAATTGTTTCTTATTTCATAAATTGATTAGATAACTATTGTGTAGAACAGAAATTCTTTTGAGGTACATGATAGTAGATAATTTCATATTTTAAGTTTATTTTTTTAGAATAACTGGTTTTAAAGTGGGGAGGATATAAAAATGTTGAACTTTTCTCTTGAATTTATTTTCAATAAATTGATTATGACACTAATTTCAGGGTTATTATATTTTTTATTTTTTATTTGAATATAAATAAATAACATTATAGGATTTATTGATCACCAATAAACATATAAAATTGACATATTAGCTTTGAGTGAAAAGGTAAAATAGTATATTACACTTTAATGTAGTGTAATATTAAGAAACAATCATTATCATTATGTCAATAATTAGGTGTTTACCATTGGATTAAATTTTATATTTTTTTGGGATATGTTAATTCAATTCATGTGGCTAAAGATTATTTTTTAGATTATTTTTTCATTGATTCATGATAGTAATTGAAATAATTATAATCCATAATCATATATCCTATATTCATTGGATGATATATCTTTTCATTCTATTGGAATAATTAAAAATTTAGATTATGGAATGGGCCCAATGTATTTTTTTGGAAACATGTAGGAGTCATGAGAGGTTTTGTTATATTGAGTTTCAAACTATCCTTTGGTTGGGGGGGAATTTTTATCTTATAAAATATAAATCATATTGGAAAACGGTATATATGAAATTGTTTAGAATGATGTGTTTTGTTTTACCAGGTAATTATGGATGTTTAGATTATGAATGAGATATCCAAATATATTAATATTATTTAATAAATAATTGGGGAGAGGATTTGAAAGAAAAAATGTTCCTCTATTTTCCCTCTTCTCCCCCTCTCGCTCCGATGGGTTCTTATATAATACATAAAAACATGGTAATGGGAACAGTGCACTGAAATGCTAGATACAATGTATATTTCATTGAACTAATCTCTAAATCCCAATTTCTATCACTATAAATTATATTTATATTTGATTTTAAAACTGCAATGATCTTCTATAATAACACTCTTCATATATTTTTAAAATAGAACATATAAATGATATGATCATGAGGGGTTGAATTAATTCAAATTATTTTTAGTAGATGGGAACATATATTAGAAATAATGTGTGGGGATAAAACAATTTCGTGCTGAAATTCAATGGTCTTACTAGCTGAATTCTATAAATTAGACACTAACTATGGGAATATGTTGATGAAAATATATAGTCCTAATAATTTCATAATGATCAGAGGAGGCCAAGTGGTAGATGATTGTAGTGCTCTAGGGAATACCATTGAAGTCAGGGGATGGTGGTTGTGGCGTAACCCACATATTTTAGATAAATAAATATAGATATATATATATATATAAATATATAAAAGGATCATAGAATTTAGGAACTGTCTTTCAGTTCTTATGCTTCTAGTATTGAATGTGGTGTCGGTTTTGACTCTCCTCCGATATATTAAATAGATTTATATATTACAATTTCAATAATATTAATAGTGTTATAATAAGTATTTATTTTGATTTTTTTTATTTTTTTCCCTAATGAATAAAATTGTTAAATAAATAATCATTATCATGTAATATACTGCAATGTTCACAATGAAAATGTTTTTAGAGAATTATTGTGCTTTCAATCTGTCTGTTTTGTATTATAAAATATAATATTTTGGGGATCCATTGACATGACCTATGAACTATTATGAGGATATATCTAAAAATATTATCACAATTGTTTCATTAATACATCATCTATTCGTTGATTTATAGTAGAGATGTTGATGGAAAAGTGAGTGTATAATTTTAAATATGGACATTAGAGGGCTTAATAAAATAACCCTTAATGTATGAAATGTCATGTGAGAAGCACATTTTAATTATAAGAACTACAAATATAGTAACCAAAAGTTAGTGTTTACAATATTTCATTGGTATCACATAAAGGTCATCATGATTCAATTATAAAACTATTAATACTTCTTGGAAGACTAGATACATACATGTTTATAATAAAAAATGTAATATCGAACGTATCATTAAATAATTTATTCTATCATTGAAAATAATGAAAATATTCTTTTATTATATCATGTGGAAAGGATAAAAAATAAACGGTCATCTATGAGAATAAATAAGGGTAGAATACAATGGGATATTTCATGTTTATAAGGAATAAGTAATATGTAAAGGTGAATAATAATGACATAATATATTTAATCAATAAAAGGATCTTAATAATACATCAATTGAAAATATCAACAAAATAATCACATATATAATAATAACCGATATCACAATGGATTAAATGAATTATATAAGACCTCCTGACCCATCCAGGAAATCCTTGTTCCATGAAACCACAAACATTACCTTCAAGTAATTGTACCATGAAATATTAAATACTTTTCTGTCCTTGTTCTAAGACATTTTCATATTATGGATCAGAAGACATTGGGTAATACACCTTATGGTTTGTCTCATGATATCTATTAATGTATCTAAGGGATGTCTATAATCTATCTCCATCAATAAATTAAATACATATAAGGTATTAATCATATATTTAATCAATGATATAAAACATAAATAATATTCAATAATAATAAATGAATATCCATATTAATTAAAAATTATATAGAACATCAATATTTCCCCAGATATTAAAACAACTATCTTAATAGGATTCTATTGACTAACATCATATTTTTAAATAATATATCCTAAATAAAATAATGACATATTATAAATGTTCCATAATATATCAATGATATAGGATCCATTGAGAGGAATGAAAACAATAATTTTCAATGAAAAATGGAGTATGTTAGAGTACATGATCACCAGAAATTGAATGATATAAAAATAGGTTAAATTCATAAATTTTTAAAAGATGACAGAATACCATCAATTAAATATAAATAAAAATTTTCACGTAAAGAAATATATTTTAAAAATTTTACAGGAAAATGGGTGTTAATCACAAAAATCATCTTTCATTATATATTATTTTACTTTTTTGAAAAATTTAATTAAAATCATTCTGAATGTTTATATCAACCTTTTTGAAAATAATAATCATTTAATTAGTTATAAAAATACAAAAAATATATGATATACAAGATTTTTATTTAAAAACCATGTAATATTTTAGTAGATGTCAAAGAAAGGATAATGGTCTCATAGGTAGGAAAATTCCTTCATGTTGTGTACATTATTTCCACTCATAAATTTGTAAAAATCCAATACTAGATTATTTATGATAAATGATACATATAATTATTACATATTTGTAAATAAAGAAATTGGTCATAGAAATACCATTTTATTAAAAAATTATATATATGTAAAATATTCCATTAAAACATATTAAAAAAAGATACATGAAAGATAATTATTCCCAAATGAAACATAATTATGGTCGGTTTTTAAAATATATATATTTTAGATTTTATATAAGATAGAATGAAATTTATTAGAAAAAATATAAACTCCATAAATAACAAAAAAGGTGAATATATATGGTATTAATGATATAAAGAGAATATAATTCATTGGATATATATTTAATCATTAATAATATTTTTTAGTGTGAGCCTATTATAAAAACCATTAATCATTAACAATTTTTTAATAAAAACACAATAAATGAAACACTATAATATTAAAATGAAATAAAATTAATAATGTGTTTTACATAATATAACATTTAAATTGGTCATTATATACACCATATAAAAGAAAAACAGAGCATAATATTAAAAATTCCACAATATAGTTGAATTGGGATAAATTAATATACCCATGATTCTTACATGGAAAAACCTGTTTCATCCTCCAAAAATATTGAATTAAAATTAATTAAAAAATTTCATAAGAATATTAGAATATATATTATGATTTTTAAGGCTCAATGATAATATTTTTATATCCCATCATTTTATAGTTCTTACTTACATTCACTATATAAGGATGTTTGATCAAAATATCCTAATCAAATTATTTATATTGTGAATTTCCAATGGTTTTATGAAATGGATCATTCACAAAAAAATGATAATAATTTTGGGAATATAATATTAATTAATTTTATAAATTTATATAACCAATCATGAAATCAGGTAATATAATAATAGATTATGTCAGTCATAAATATAGTAGAATGAATATATATATGATGACATTTTCATTTTGATAATGATTGGAAATTATATAACTTATATTATAATAATTCACTAAAACCCCATTTTTTACATCATAAACATCATATATATTCATTATATTTTCCCTAATAATTATATATATAATGAATTTTTTTTAAAAAATTACATCTCTTTGTAGAGGTGGTGTCTACACATATTCATGAGGGAAGCTAGTGTTTCCAAATTGATGAAAGGGTAAGAAGATAAAATATATAATATATTTCTTGAATAATAATTTATGTTTTAAATAGAATATATTTTCATTAATTAAATAATTATTACTTTGTAAATTGATGTTGTTATGAAAACTATGCAACATAGTTATGTGGAGATAGTAGTATGAACATATACTTGAGTTTCGTTTTTATTTACATAGGATGTGAGAAATATAGAAATTTATTAATAATTAATATAAGGAATAAAAAATTGAGTATACATAATTATGTAATTATGTTAATATGGTTACTGAATATTTTTTAGGGTTAAAATGAAATGAGAATGAATAATATCAGTATGAATATATACCATGTTTTGGTAATATGTTTTATATTAAACCTATAGATATCTTGATGGGGAATTTTAGTGATACAAGGACCAATTGGTTGGTAAAAATATCATTTCAAAATTATTTTTTAGTTATTTGTTGAGATAAGTAGATCATTTATTTTGAATTGGAGATGAGTGGAGGTTTCATATTATATGTGAGGTGGGTGGAAAACATATCAAAACACGAAACATTATTACATAATATTTTTCTTAATCATGCATAGTGGCTCTAAATTATCATAACATTGAATATAATGAAGTTAAATTCTAAATAAGACCATCCAATGATAATTTTTTATAGTCTTGAATCCTTATCCTTTTATATTCAATATATTAAACCAATATTCCCATAGCAATGGTGATTAATATTTACTATGGTAACTATTTATTATTATAAAATTTTTATAATACCTAATTACATAATTAATTATTGTACTTCATAATATAGTATTCATTTTATCAAATTTAATTTAAAAAATATCTCGAATTTATTTTTTTAATAAAGACACCAAACATACACCAAAACACATTTTATAGAAAATTTACCTTTTTAATAGTAGAAATTATTAATAATATGTGATTTCTTTCTTATAATTAAAAAATTATTACATATTTCTATGCAATACGTAAACATATTTTTAGATGAAACCCTTTTCATCATATATATCATAATATTGTTACTCTAATTCATACCCAATATCTTTGATATATAGGTCATTTACGAAATCATACTTATATAGTATATCATGGTATGTTTAATGTAGGTGTTACATGTATTAAATAAATATTTACATAGTATTAATGAACTAAAATAATGAAGTATTTCATTATCCCGTCTCTAACTAAATTTTATTCCATACTTTGAATATCAAGACATATTAATTGATTTTACCATTTATATTAATTTCTAAGTTAAGAATATGGAACTTATTATTTCAATAATAAAGAATATGTCACCTGTTATAAAAATTACACATGTGAATAGGTTTAGAGAAAATTACTATTACAATTAAGTGATTCTTTGCATAAAAACATTATTAATTTATCTTAAATTCCTTGATTATGAGGACTTATAAGGTAATATAGGTACTTGATTTCCATCAACTCTGTATGCACTATTTCCCATCAATATGTGTTATGAATTGTTTTATACCTTTAATTTATCTCAATTTTAAATTAATTAATAAATTATTTTGATTTTTATGTTTTAGTTAATAAATACACTCCCAACGGATCATGTGATCAATTAATGTGTATTGTTCTTCATTGTATGAATTATTTAATGATTGTTGGTTCCTAAAAATTATTCGTATTTATATTAAAAAAATAAATTGTTATCATAAGGGATTGCAATATTATATACTGTAAACAATTATATTAAGGTGTAATATCTCTGAATCCCTGGTTTTATATCCAAAGGGTTACCATTATTTATTAAACACTTATACACATCAGATTATGAACAACCAATTCTAAATAAATGGAAATAATGTATTCAAAAAAATTACAATAATAATCATTACATAAAATAACATACTAGGAAAAAATGTTATACACAATGCTGAAGGTATACATTATCATACATACATAAACAAATATTCCATATATGGAATAATTATTATTATTCATGGAAACTTTTTAAATCTAATGCTAACACACGATAAATTTATCTACAAAATTCATTTACTATGAAAGTCTCTTGAATGATTGACAAGTGATTATCATGAACATCATCCCATTTTTAATACCAAATTAACATATTAAATAACATAATTATATTATTAACGTAATCCTGGATGAATGAGACATTTATTTGAATATTACCAATTCTTTTTAGACTTAGTGAATACAATATTGGTTAAATCATTCATTTTGTTACATTCTTGAATCTTATGTCTTATATCTTTGTAATATTAAAATACTCACAGTTGCTTTAAATATTTACTAAGATGTTTCTTTCCACAATTACCACATATTGTAAGATCCACTCTTCCCTTTTTATCCTCCATTTAATTTAGTTTTTTATGTTTTTCAATTATCCTCTAATTCATATGATTTTATTTGACAACATAATTCTAGGATAATTATTATTATATATTAAATAAATTTGATACCATATCATAATATAATGAAATGCATTGTGAAAATAATTCACTTTAGAGACTATAATTATGTCTATTAATAAAATAGACAATCATTCTTTTTTATGTTTGTAGTTCCAAAAAATCCTTGACAATCAGGTAAAGTAATCCTAATATTCGGTAACTCATTCCTCTTAATTATACTTTATTTTCTATTATATATAATAAATTTAATATCAATTTTCAAAAATTGAAAAAATTAAGTTATATCACCTAAAAATATATCTATTCCCTAATTTATACCTCACTTTACCCATTCATAACTTTTATATATCCAATAAATTTTTGATATATCTAAAAAATATTATATAACATAATAAATATTTATTATCAATAAATAAATATCCATATTTAATTATTAATTCTAAACATAAATATTTCCCAGTGAAATAAAATAACATTCTTAGTAATCATACATTAAATAATATGGTCTATAGAAATGGAATAAGTTTTATAAAATATTGAAGTATCAGAAATAATATTATATATATCCATGATACTAAAAACAGGAAAAATAAGGAGAAAAATTGTGTCCCATGAATAATCGATTGTGTAATAGAGCAAGGTCACTCAAGAGTGAGTGATCAAAAAACCATGTGTAATTCATTTATTAATAAGTGATTAATGAAGACCCTCTACTAATTAAAAAGGATTTAATGTAAAAGAATGTTTTTAAATATTTCTATAAGAATATTGAAGTGAAAATATAATACCAAATTTACTTAAATATATTGTAGAATTGTACTAGAAATATATTTTCAACTACTATTCAGAAATCATTCAAACCATTCAAAAAATAATAAATTTTTATATTTATTTCCAAAAAAATATCAAAATAATGGTAATATTATTTTATTGAAAAAATCATGGATATTTAGAAAAATTTCTATTTATTTATTTAATAATTTTGGTAGAGTAAGGAAAACTCATAAAATTCTGTTTAGATTAAAATGAATAATCATTTTACACTTTTGAAATAGTCAAAAACTAATTTCATAGGTTTTTTTAAAAACAATTTTCCCATTGTATATTGATTAAAATTTACAATAAGAAAACTATACCAAAAAATTATATATATATATATATATATTGTTGATAAATTTGAATAAAATCAACATTATTATGAAAGAATATCGACTACATATGAAAATTAATAAAAAATTTAATAAAAAAATTATTTTAATATTTTAGTTGAAAATAGAGAAAATATTATAATAAAACAATATAACCCCATTAATAATAATTTGAAAAACATATAAATGGGTTTTTTAGTGAAATAAAATATAATTATTTGAATGTAAATGTATACATGAATAATCAGAATAAGAGTGATTGTGTACAATAAACATTTACAAAATTGATAATTTTTGAACCAAACCACACTAAAAGAGGGAACATGAATCAAAACAATAAATAAAATTGTTAATGAGTAATTACAGATATTATATTATTAATGGGAAGTATATACATCATAAAAAATAATTTGGTTATGAAATATAAAATAATTTCATTAGAGTGGAATACAGATGAAAAAACTATATTTTGGACTCCTACTTGGTCAGACATCTGGTATTATCTGAAATAATCCATTTAAATTTATTGATTAGTTTACTATGTATATTTTCACCAATATTTAATATTTATTCATCCTTTGATAATTATTTTACATCTATACATTATGTAATAATTTCCAAAATTGGCCATTTAATGTTACTTGGTCATTTTTTCCAAAAATACCTCGTTATGTTGACCATGGTCAAAAGTGTTATTAAATGGATGAATCATATCCATAATGTAAATAATTTTATGAAATTGGTTTTTTCTTATTTAATTAAATATTATAACAAATCATACAAGTTGGTAATAGAAAAACCAAATATGGCATACATGGATGTGGTAGTTTATACATCCACATAGTGATTTTATATTCTTCAAAATGGTTAGAAAGGAAAGAAATTATATAATTATTCATCTTTAACGATTATTATTTTGATCAGAAATATCATATATGTTCATTAATTATATCATTATGATCATTGTTTTAATGTATATATATTATTCGAATCATATTTCACTATAGAGGTTGTAGCCCACAAGTATGAATGAGTAATGTTATGATCTTCTAATAGGTTTATGGTTATAAATGTAGATGGGTTATTATATTTAAATAAGAATAATAATTTAATATATACCATATATATAAATTAATTCCATCTATAAAACCATCTACTTGAGGAATTGTTTGAAAATAAAATTCACAACAATGTGGAGATAATAGACCGTTTATACATACAAGAAATGTTTTCATTTTTCATTGAATTAAAATGAGATATAAAATGGATTTACAGAAATAATATATATTATTATTTTATATATAAATATTTTACTATCGTAATATGGTTATTAAATATTTATAATATTTTTTAGAAGATAGGAACATGAAAATTCATGGTGAGAACATATATCTTTTACTTTGGTAATCATCATAAGATTACCCATTATGCAATCATATAGTAGTCATTTGGTGAGATAGAAAAATATTGGCTGAGACAAAGAAATTCTGTAAGGTATTTCTATAGATAATTAGTTTGAGAAAATTATCAATATGTATGAATAATATATGAATGTTGGATCACTTTAATAGGTTATATGGGTCGGAAATATGTATATACGTAAAACAATATTATATAATAAACATTTTACCCATGTTTAGTGGCTGAAATATTTAATATAATTGATGATTATGATTTAATATTTACAACCAACCAGTTAATTTAATTTAATAATCTTATTTTTTATATCTTGAATCCTTATCCATTTATTTTTAACATTTACCCTTAATAGAGGTGATATATTTTTAGAATGGATACACTTCATTATGATCTAAAATTTTCTTCAACCCATTACCTAATAAATATTATTATGATTTTAATAATTGAATTCAATTTATATGTTTTTTACTATATCCTTTCATATTAAAAAATAAAAAATAATAAAAAATATATTTTATAGAGAAATTACCTATTTAAACAATTACTGCACTCACCCTTAAGTTATTTCCTTCATATAATTCAATATTGGATACAATTCTCCTAAGGAAAAATTAATTAATTTTTATAATGAATACATATCTATATTTATTTCAAAACATGTTTAATATTATTCATACCCCATAACTCAATGAATAAGTTTTAATAATCACATTTTTATATAGTTTTAGGGTATGTTTGAAAACATTTTTCTATCGATGAAAATATATTATACCTAGTATTCCCGAAAAATAATCATTTTATGTTATATTGAAACAATGAAATATGTTAATGTTATAATAATATATTTGTTTTATTTTATGGAAAAATTTAATGATATCTAGGTTAGGAAAAGTAAATAACTAAATATATACCATACAATCAACATAAGGAAACACAAATCCACATTGGAGTAACCAACATTCGTTATATGTCCTAATAGAAATGAGAACTTCATTAAATTCATTTGAAAGACTATATTTAAATAATTTATTATAGTTAGTGATACATCATCAGTATTTAGTTATTATATCTATTAATCAATGTAATGAGTGTCAAAACCATAAGACAGTTGTATTAGATTATATTGATGAAACTATTTTTACGTTTAGAGGTTAACAAATATGTATGTATTTTTTCTTCTTTCAATGCATATATTGATCATATGATGATTTTGAGTAAATATAAAAAATTAAAATGTTTTAATGAGATATTATTAGAATAAAATATGTGTATCATGATTTTAAATAATATATTACAATGCTAGATGTCTTCATAAATATTATTGGTTATCAAGAGAATCAATGGTTGATCCATTGTTGTTTCCAAAACCTAACACTTCAGAAATTAAAATTTGATATATGTGTGTAAATATATAAAAATATATGAAGAAAAATTTATTATAATAACAAATATGGAACAATTTTTTGAATTAAAGTGGTTTACAATGGTTATTGTTATTAAATATTGATATTTTAATGGAATAATTTTATAAAAATAATGTTGGGTAATTTCCTAAAATGCGGTAGCACAATCAAAAATGAGATGAGGTTAATTAATAATCTAGTAGAGTAATCATTATTACATAAAATTATATATTAAACCTCCATGTAATGGAAGTGAAATAAACCATAGATTTGATAATATTTTATTGTTATTAAATTACATCACAATATTTTATGGGAATATCATCACAAGGGTGTGATGTAGTGATAATATTTAACAAAATTGAGAATGTGGTAAAATAATTTGATTTCATGGTGGAAAATGTTGTCTCTAGGGTAGTGATCTGGTTGGAATGACAGAGAAGAAAAAAAATTATTGATTTAGCATGAACATTATAAGAATTAATAATGTATGAATCAACATAAAATAATGTAGTATCTAGAATGATATATTTTCTATTTTTTTAATGATAGGAGGATCCTGGTCTAGGTTGGTATGATTGTAGTATATATGTGTTTACTCATCATGAATTATTATTTAACAAACAGCTATTGGATATCTATGATGAGAATATACGATATAATATCACTTAGAACTCACTATATGACTAGGGTTCGAGTGAAATGTTGGTTATTATACTCTTTCATACCCACAAATATAAACACATATCAATGATGAGAAATTTATGTAACTAATTATAATCACTAAAACCCCAATGATAAGATGGATTAGATATTTACTAGCATATTGTTAGGGATATAAATTTCTTCCAGCATATCTGATGTGATGTGGACGTAAATTGGTAATTCCAACAGTATCCCCAATGATATAATGTAATAGTTGGGATGGCTAAAGGAATATAGTTTCCATAGACTTTGAGATATGAGAAGTTGATGTAATTTAAATCATCAAATCATATTTACCACCTATACAATTTTTCAAATTGATTTAATATGGCTATGATACAACCAAAAATATCTCGGTTACTCACACATTTCATTGGGAATAAACTTAGAAGATATTAATCAACATAAATTATATTTGTATTTCATCTAGTATATCACTATTCATCATTATAACATGAGATATGTATATAAAATGTAATAAAGACATGTATACACTACTAGCTACAAATATTTGTATTTCCCCATGTAATATTGATATATTATGGGATACTTATTTATTGGACAAGAGATGCATATATTTGGGGAATGGGATCGAACGTACTTATGGGTATATTTACAAAGATAGATCATGGTTATTTAATTTAATGATATTTGGTGGTGTTATATTTTTTAAACATAATATCCTATTGATAAAAAAATAAATTATATCAGCATCGAAAAATATAATTTATTTTTATGCTAATAATATGTTTTTTATATACATCCCACCATTAAGACATGAACATTATTCAATTTTTGTCAATGAAGATCAAACTAAGATGATACTTGATGAATATTAATTCCATATATCTATGGAAAATGGGAATAGATATTTTATTAGAGTTATCATTATAATAAACAGTAAAACGAATATAATGTTTGGGATAATATCGTTAGAGGGGTTTGAGTAGTTTCTAGTGGTAATATTTGTATTACTTCTCATTATGTCATAGAGGATTTTATTTATTAAAATATTTTATAATATAAATTTACTATTTTAGGATTTGTGAGGATTATTTTATAGTAAGATAAATAGTCAAAGGTTTTTTAGAGTTAATTTCGCCCATAATCATGTTGATACCTCAGGTATAGTAGTTATCCACTATCTTAGTAGAGGTGAGATTGGGGAGTCACTTTACTCTATTATTGGGATTGACAATGGAAACCTATTTCAATTATTATTTTTATTCAAAAATCAACTATTGAATCTTATGGATTGTATTGGTTCATATAACTTGGATTCTTTCATTCGATTTATTGGATGGTCCCCAATATTAAGGAAACAAAGTCCAACATGCGAACAAAAAATCACAAGGGAATCACATAAACCAAAAGACCCGAAATAGGATGGAGTGAACCAAAATAGTAGGTGCATTATCCTTACTCGAAACATATAAAAAATCCATTTAAAAAACAACGCCACTTAACCCGATTCAATTGAATTGTCAAAAACACGATCATGAATGGAAGGACATGTTAAAACCTATTTTTGTATTGTTAAACAAACATTAACACTTTACCATAAACTATCTACACATTTAATATATTTTTGAATCACAGTTTATAAATTTATTAATAAAACACAAGCCACAAGCATCACATGGAATGAAATTTGAAAACATTTCATGGAAGCACCTAACTCAACATGTGTGAATGAAATATAACCTCAACATAGGGAAGTGCATCACCTTGCAGACCAACCACACACCCTAGACACCGAACAAAAAAGCACAAAAAATTACCCAAGGAATTTTCATTTGGATAATTTGTAGAAAGAACACCAAAGGAAATGAAAAAAACCAAACTTGAACAAGGGATCATGTTGAACCGGCCAGTTCATAGCTTGGAAGCAAGGCACACTAGGAAAGAGAGTTTGACACAATCTTGAAGGCTGGGCAGATGGAATGAGCATGTCACATGCTGGTAAACCGTCCAGATGGATATTCCTTATGTCATAGGAGGTGGGGAAAATGGTGTCGATGAAAGGGAGAGGGAGTGGTGGGTCGGCCGTGCGTGCATGGAGAAACTGAAGGGGGGGGGGGGTGCCGACACATGTGGATGGGAGGTTTTCGGTATGAGGGTGGCCATTCGATAGGGCATGTGAGGTGATTGTGCACCGCATAGGGAGAAGGCAAGGGGGGCTCACACAACAGGTAGGGGTAGGGGGTGACAGCTGGGATAGGGTTTCAAAAAGTAAAAAAAAAAATTATAACAATAATAATAATAGTAGTATACATTTCATTATTATTGTTATTTTTAGAAAACATTTATTTCTTTATTTCATTTTATTGAACCCATTCCTATTTAATTTTATTTTAAATGCAGTGGTATAATTTTTTCTAAAAACTGTGTAACCGAGTAGTCTGCCCATTATTATTGGTAGCCAGACACAAGGTTGAGTAGGTTGTGCTCAACCCGCATCATCCAGAAATGCCTGCTTGTAGTGTTGAGCGAGACGCTCCTCACAAGGCTTAAAAAAACCATGCTCAAGTCATTCACCACAAGACAATTAACTTTGGAATCCCTATGTGATGACTGTGCAATTTTAAAAAATCTTCCAAAATTTTAAAACTCAACTCCCCTGTCACCAAAACAAAAAATAAAAAATTAATGAAATTAAAAATAATATATCAACTAGGACGAGGTGTGAAAATTTCACAACAAGAAAACAGTCTTAACCTAGAATTTCATCAAGAAAATGGTTCACACTACTTGAGTTCAGTACGAACCATAACCAAAGGGAATTGGGATCCTCATGTGATCATTGCCCACACACCTCGCACCTGACCAATTCATGGAGGACCACTATCTGAGATTGAGGGGATAAAATGGGGGGGTTATCCACCCCAAAAGAATTCAGTAATATTGAAACCCTTGAAAACTGAACACCCCAACCCTATGGGCCAATACCAGAATGTCCAAACTAGACACATTTGTATTCCACTTATGGACTGAACAACACTCCTAAGACTTACATGGAACGCATTATACGAAACAACCCAACAAATTATGGGTGAGAAATTAACTCAAAAACTTCCATCAATATCATGAAACGAAACATCCCCCCTATGGAATACATATGAGATCGACTCAAAATTAGAAAGGATATGATTATACATAGGCCTAACACCTTTAATAGACAATGAAGTACATAAAATACACACTATGAGATGATTAGGCTACTTGTAATATGGTAAAAAGTGGTTATCAAACCACCACAACAAGGACGATTTTTGGAAAATGACAAGACTAGAACATTTAAACTTTAGATATTTTCATCGCAAATATGAAAACCTAATCTAGACCAAGTTTCCCACACACTCTGTAAATAATAAATATGTGCCAGCTTCACCATGAGACAAGTGGTTGGTGCCCTGATGACTGAAGCATTTTCTGCCTCACATTCTGGCATTTGCATCCTCCAGTCCCCAACTTCATCCTCTTGATGATACAAATGAATACAATGGTGAAATGTTTTCAAGGATATGATAGTTGATGGAATATAATTCCTGAACTAGCCACACTAGTGGATCTTAAGAGAATAGTTCGACAAAATGGGGGTCAGGACATATCAAGAATATTTTTCTGAAATAGGTTCCTTTGGCACGAAGCCCTCGCAAGAAAGGGAACCCTTATGAAAGCTGATCACTACCAACTACACCAAAAAATATAACTTCATTAAGATGTCCAATCTCCACACGCCCCAAATTGGACCCTCATGTTTTCCCGTGACATCGCAAACCATAACACCCATGGGAGTTCCCAACAACACAAAGAAACACCTTCTCCACAAACCACACAACTACCTCTAACAGACTTTGATTACCTCGATATATAGGAAACATACGATAACAACTGAAAACTGGGAATGGCTCTCATTCAAGATGGGGAATTATTTTGGTTGGAATAATCATAAAAACATGGAAAACATAACAAAAATTGGCATCAATCCAAATCTCAATAAAAAATACCTCCAGATAAAAAAAACGGCTCGGAAAGAGATAATCTCAAGAACAACGAAATATTTTTTTTTTCCAAAATCACATTTAAAAATAAATTTTCATAATGGTCACATTTCCATATTACTTTAATAATAATGAAACCCTCTTTTTAAAAAAATTTAAATTTCAAAATTTTATTTCCCATTTTATTCTAAAAACTCACATGCGGTACCTTATGAATAGTCACATGTGCATTCATCCAATCTTGCATACATAATCCATAGATTAGTTCCCCCACGATCTCTCCATATATACCCACACACATGTGAACCTCCCTAAAGAATGTCAAGGTCGAATCATCTCTTTTCCTTATCAATTTTAAACACATACCAAACCTTCCAAATCAAAACATGTCCCCTTTTAAAACACCCCTTTACTCATTTAAAACAATTTAAGGACATCACTCTCATTAGAAAACCATATTCACTTTAAAATTACACATTCAATTTAATCACCCACTCACATCAACTGAAATCAAAATGAAACACAGCCAATGATAAACCATCAAAATGTGGATCTAGTGTTTCTGCCTAACCTCGTGACATGATGGTGAGCCATGCCCTATAAAAATCATTAAACTAGGAAGAACATGAACCAGACACTTGGACTCCACATGGTACACCACCCCACGTGTGGCCACCACAAAACACAATTCGCTTATATTTTCATCCCTTAATCCAAAACATCCTAAGAAAAATGATTCAAATCCTGGAATACCAATGGTGAAATGATGATCAGTGCACAAGAGAGTTCACAATTCCCATCTCACACCTACCTCCCATGTATCAAATTTTATATTCTATTTTTAGCAGACATCAAAAATATTAATGGTGTGCTTTAATACCATTTTTTCACGAACCATCCTGGGTCGACCATAAACCGGTCACCCGAGCCAGTTCGTGGCACGGCCCGAGGGGCATTCATGATCCACATAGACTGGAAACAATTGTCAGGCAAAAAAACTGACAAAGTTGGATGATTTGGCCCATAAAAGAAATAAAAATAATTAATTAAAACTAAACAAAGAAAAATAAAACTATCAAAAGCAAGAAAAAAAGACTGCACATTCCTCTATGGGACCTCGTGGTACCCTCAAACGACTATCAAATGGCCTCCCATGGGTAGACTAAACAAGAACATCAACCAAGAAACTGAACCTTCATTTTAATTGGTAGGATATGCATGATAATTTAAAATTCTCAGTATGAATGCCAAAAGTGAACCACATAACCCATGCATTTATATATTCCAAAATTGTCCAATAATACCAAATTGAAATATAGTTATAAATGTATGGTTTTCATACATACAATGAATTTCTAAAACTAATAATAACAATTAAATTTCCATTATAATTCAAAAACAATTAAATGAAAAAGAGAAAAAAAAAATAAAGGGGCTCACACAAACGTTTCCATAACAGTTACATGGAAATCCTTTTCAAAACCAACCAAACATTCACAATTTTTCCAGATAACACCAAAACCAAGATCAAGGTTATGATTACACACACATCAAGGGAAATGGTACTAATAGATCACATAACAAAAGGATCACAAAAAATCTAGGAACACGGAGGAGGACAAGAACATGCTATTACCGGTGACTCCATCACGGATAACATTCCACACACTCTAAAATAAAATTTCCTAATGCTTGGAGACCCTTTCCTAGGTATGACCCAGGGGCCCAATCCCATAGATATAATCCCAAATATCCACCTGATACATGCCACTGTAACGTACATGATCTTCTAGTGCAGAAATCATTCTCAGTAACCACCCTAGCTATGCTTGGTTTTTGTTATATGTTTAAAAAGAGGTGTTCCACACATTAAAACAAGAATCCATTTGAATATATAACAAAAAACCCTACATAATATGGAACCACCCGAGGCACATCATGATTACTCTTATAGATTAATATAAATATAATCCAATGGAGGACCATCTTGTGGTCCCTCCAATTTCATGACCATCACCTGAGTCAAGAGACCTAACCAAAGAGGGGTTCTCCTAACATACCATTTCAAATATTCTAAATGGAAATAAGTTAAATTCAATACATAAAAACCTTTTCATATAGCAATTTTTAAATGCCAACCGTGCCTTTAGGTTCACAACAATCTACCATTTATTAGAAACACATGGACTGATTTCTAACACAACAAAAATTATTATTTTATGCATTCATAAGAACCAAACATGATTTACCAAAACATTCCCAAGAACATTTTAAATAATGTTTTAGAAAAACGTTATGATTGTTCCAAACATGATTTCACAACACTCATAAGATAAATCACTTCCCAAAGAACGAAACATTCCATAATTTCCAACCACTCCCAAAAAAAGTTTCAAGGCCAACTGGGCCAAACATTAGAGAACGTATTTGAAATCATTTTTGAAATAGAAGGAGAACAACGTACCCAATTTTTCAAAATAGAAAAAATTTTCATTGAATAAAAGAATGGGGGAAGGGGTACTCTTCGGGGGTGGCTCTAGAGTTCCACCTTATCTTGAATTCACATACATGTTTTCACCTAGTGCACTGATGGTTGAGTATTCGTCCAATGGAACATTATAATACCAAATAAAACATTTGAAACACATTTCCATCCATTTTACCCATTTACAAATCAGGACACATGTTCAAAATCCAAGGAGCACTTTTCAAGTCAACTTCCCAAGCACATTAAAGGAAATCTTTTGGCATTGAATATGTAAAAAAACCAAATTATGAACCAAATACATTTATTAAAACATCAAAATTGGGAAAACCTCATAAAACCAACAATTTTTCACGAGAAAGGTTCACTAAAATTTTTATCAATCACCTATGTCTTAAAAACACATGGTCATACACCATGATTCATATAAAACTCTATTTTTTACAACAAAAATCAATATTAAAGGTCCACAACAAGCTATATATGAATTCCACATAGGTACGAAATAATGTTATAAATTTAAATAAACATCAATAATTACTTGAAATGAAATGGAAATAAAAATGTTGGATTCACAAACCTCAAAGTGGAATAGGGCTGCGCCTAACACTATATAACTTGACGAAAAAGGAAACGACCACTCATAACCAGCCCACACTCACATGCACATACCAATATATATATATATACATATTTCCATAACCCAATCCACGTATTCCCCACACCCTGAGAGAACACGTTCATAGAGAACATATGTATAACATATATATATATACCTTATGTATATGCTTTTTGTGCCCTCTGATGTTGACAAAAAAGTCACTATAATAACAAAAAATACACAAAATTAAGGCCATAAAGACCAAAAAACGACCAAAAAAGTACCAGGGACTGGCATAAAACAAAATATCCTGAATAGGATGACGCGAAACAAAATAGTAGGTGCATTAACCATACTCAGAACATTTAAAAAAACCATTTCAAAAACAATAATAGTTTTCCAGATTCAATTTCACATACAAAAGAACAAGCATGAATTGAAGGAAATGTTAAAAATTATTTTTTAAAAGTTAAACCAAAGATAACTCATTTCCATAAACTAACAACACTAATAATATATTCATGAATTACGGATTAATAATTATTTACTAAAACATAAGAATCACAAATAACTAAATTAAGAGAAATTGTGTAGAAGCACATACCTCAACATGAACGAAGGAAATAGACCCTCAATGGAGGGAAGAGCATCGTTCTGTGGACAAACCACACACCCTAGATACCAAAAATAATCTCCCAACATTACCTAAAGCATTAGAGTATGTAAAATTTAAAAACAACACACAAAAGGAAATGAAAATAAACTCAAACAACGGTTCATACCAAAGCGGTCAGGTCGCATTCAAGGAGCAAGGCGAGATAGGAGGGACAGTTGGCCACACAACAGAAAGTCGACTAGTCGGAAATAGCATGCCACGCGCTTGGAGACTGGATGGATGGAGATTTTGTGCACTATATGAGGTGGGGAAAATGAAGTTGGTGCAAGGGAGATGGAGTGGTGGGTCAATCACCCGTCCATGTGGAAATTGAAGGGGGAGGGGTGTTGCTGGCACAAGTGGATGGGAGGTCGCCAGAAAAATGGTCGTCTGTGAGAGGGCAGGAGAGGCGGTTGTGCACCACACATGGAGAAGGAAAGGGGGCTCATACAAGAGGTTAGAGGATGTGGGAAAAAAGGTAGTGTAGGGTATCATAAATAGGAGAAAATTTTATAAAAATTAAAATAATAATAATTATTATATCAATAATATTATCGAACATTTATTTGTTTATTTCATTTAATTTAACCCATTACCATTTTATTTTAAATTAAATGAAACTGTATTATTTATACTAAATATGGGAAGCGCCATAGTCCACACATGGTTACCTATAGCCGGAGGAATGGTTGAGCAAGTTGTGCTCAATCCGCATCACCAGGCAGAGCCCTCTTACAGCATTGAGCCACTCACTCATGACACAGTTTAAAATTATCACGTCCAATTCGCATTCCACAACCCAATACACTTGGGAATCCGTGCGGGATGAGTGCACAATAATTAATTAGATTCTATAAAATTAAAACTCAACCCGCAATCTACCATAACTCAAAATAATAATTTAATGAATTATAAATAATAAATCAGGAAGGACAGGGTGTGATAATCAAACTATAATAATATTAAAATTATAATTACAATCAGTAAATAGACTGATATTAGAGACCACACCTATTATTAACTATTTGATATTCAACTAATGTGTCCTCATTTTTTGTAGTGTATCTAACAAGTCTACCTTACCTCTTATTAAAGAATGTTCCAAATAGGCAACCTATACCAACGCCTTATGGAATATATAGGGGAATCACCATTAGTTATAATAACATTCAATTTATTATAGAATTCTATTATATAAATAGAAGCATCATTGAATATTGATATTTAACCCTAATATAACATTGTGTTGTGATACCCTACATAATACCATTTCCAAAAAAATATATACATAAAAACCTTAAGTTTCATGAATACAAAAATTACCACATAACGATAAATTTTATATTAAATTATCAAGATAAGGACCACCAATAAAATTAGTAATGGATGATCAATATCCAAAACTGTCTATCTCTTATTGAACATCCATTTCCTTAAAAATTCATCATGATTTGGAATTCTATTATTTTCATTCTCTTTTTAAAAACACCATCAACCGATATCAATAATTTAAACTGATATTAACTATAAAAAAACTAATTAAATATGAAAACCCCTAAAATGAAGAGGGGTAAAAACCATAGAAAATTAATGGATTTAACAATGAATGCTGAGTGTACAGAAACTATCTAAACATTATATATTATAGAAATAATAATTCCACTCTCAAATAATTAGTGATAATAATCTAACAACCATAAAATTTATAATATGAACAATATTGAATCCAACAATAGTGATAGTGATGAATCCACCATGGTGGTTATCATTTTTTAAAAAAATTATATCATGCATACTTATTTTTATTTTCATACACTAGTAAAATTTATTGAAATTGGTACAGATACCAGTATATTCAATAGTATCCATCAAATATGCGATTTGATAATTTATAGGGTAGTCACTAAATATGTAATAGACTATTTATGATATATCAAACACATGGAATTATGAATCCTAAAACCATATCACCAACATGGATGTTCAAATAAATCCTATTTAGATCTCCAAATTTCATTTCTATCAAAAAACATTCTTATCTTATATATTCATATCTATATGATGATCTACATTGTCTTACTATATAATAGCTTCCACATATTTTTTGAAATATTCCATGTTTTAAATAGTGTGAATTTTTTCATGCATGAACTTCCATCCTTAACCAGATATTATACGATATGTTATTACATTCAATTTTCTTGATCCTATAATAAGTAACTATATTTTATTAATATGAATGGTATTATATATATTATAATATAAATGAAAAGTACCATATAATATATTTATATACACTATAAGTATTCCTTATAAAATTTACTCTTGGAAATATTATGTAGAAATGATTTATTTTAAATTGGCCACATATCGATTAATAACTAAATAGACCATTAAAATACAACTCATAACCCCATATATAAGATAATAGTTATATCCAATAAAATTTTTTCATCATTATGAGTCACTAAAACAAATCAATCAATAGAGCCTACTATTGGTAACTATACTCATCTATAACATCATATAGTATTTGAGCTCCCTTCATATATCTCAGAATTATCATCCTTGTGTTCCAATTATTCCATCTGGGATTCTACATGTACTAAATAATTACTCATAGTCAATGTTAAATATATGTTATAGTACAAACCATTGTAAACCCAACACTCCTTAATATTGATGTAAAGAATAATAAACACATCTCTACCCTCTATTCATCACTACTCAGACTAATTGTTGATATATATGTTAACATGATTTGTATAAACTTAAATATTGTCTTATAGTCATATATATATTGATGAGTTTCATGAATACACTCCAATAATAATTTTTTTTATATCTAAATGTTTCCACTAAACATTCATCTAAAATATGTATCTAATTAAACTTTTCTTAAACATCCATTTCCATTATACGATCGTACAAAAAAAATAATTAATCTTATGGAATGGAACAATGTTGTGGAAAATAATAAATATGTTCCCAAAAATTATATAAAAATAATGAAAAAATTAAAATTTTAAACTATGAAACATACATGAGGATTATAATGAAGTATATATAATCAATATCTAATGATATTGGATTAGAATAATTTTTTATTAATATATTGGTTCATGTCTTATACTATATAGATATTTTTTAAACATAGAACATGGGTTCCTCATTCCTTATTTTGTAAATACATTATGATATTGAACAATCATTTCATCCTGAATATCAAAAAAAATAAAATATGTGATTATATATATCTGATAAAGTTGTTAATTCTCTGAATAAAAAATTTCTTGAACAATCTAAATGGTTATTTTCATTACAATATGGGCAATTATTTTATAGAAACCAATACCCTCTATTAAATAGTATCCTATTTTAATAATATTTCACAATGAATTCCCTCTCAATACCATCCATCGTCATTGACCTAAAAGAACAATTCTTTCTTATTTATATCAATATATATGTTAATGGAAAAAGATATTATGCCTTGTTTATTTACATGGTTTCAAGTTACCCATAAAAATCCATAGGAAATAAGGATATTTATAAACACCATGTGTGGTCCACGATAGGATATGACTCTTTATTCTCTAACAATATGTAGTAAAAATATTCTCAATATGATATTAAATATATTCTATATTGATTTTATTTCCCACTAAGCTAACAACATACCTGGGTTTTGATAATTAGATTTTGAAAATCCATTAGAAGAAACAATTTATTCCTTTTTCATCCACCACCATAACATTAATAGTTTTTATATTATTATTTTCAATAAATATAAAAATTTTCATGTTTTTCTTTATATTTTCATAATTTTAATCATAATTGATAATGTAATTGTAGTATGTTGGTCCCTAAAAAAGAAAACACATTATACCTTGAGAATATACATAGAATATATATTTTAGTAATATTGAATCTACTTTTGATCATTTCTAGTTACTAAATAGATTATAAAAAACACATATAATATTATTTACAAAATTCATACATGGCTTTAGTATATTGTATCTCTATCAGTGATTTTTGAACAATCACCAGTAAAATAGGTATATCTATAACATAATAAATAGATTTTACTATTTATTATCATAATATTTCATAAATTTTTATGTAATATTAATTTCTAATTATCTTTATAATGGATTTATATTCATTTATACCAACACTCTATTTTTTTGTGTAGTTTACACAAAAAAAATTTCTTTATACTATGTAATTGATGGAATGTATGTTACTTCTCACTTGTATAATCATTAGCATATTTATTCCTCAAACTATATATATTATTTCTATAATATGGATTATTTTCTATATTGATTGTTTTGAAGACATAGATAATATCCACCCATCCCGTGATTTGCTACAAAACAAAATTTTATGTTAATAATCACCAATGAATGATAAGAAACTAGAAATATCATCCTGGACATATAACCGTTGTTTACCAGAGATCATAATGGATAAAATTTAAGATATCTTTCATCATTTTTATTAACATTAAGAAAATAAAATTTAGTTCATTTCATAAAATAAAATGTTGGAAAAGTTTTAATATAACTATATATGAACATTAGACGCATCTTATTAGAAAGAATCATTAATGCTTTTTAAAATATATATAAATAACCTCGATTCCACAATGCTATAAAGTCCTACATAGATGTTTTTGATGTAAAAATATTCTTATAGCCCTTATATATCTAACCAAACCTACTTTAGTTGATCATTAAGGTTTTTTAGCATTATCACAACAACTTATCCCATTAAAATATTCCATGGATGTTAATATAAATTATTCTATCACCTAATGTAATTAAACGATATCAAAAATAAAAATTTCATCCCCAAACATTTGACAAGGTTGACTGCCTTGATGGATTATATTATACAATCTTTTATCACTAATTAATTTTTTTATAAAATTGATTTTCATAGTGTGATAATCCCCCACAAAAAAAGTCATTTGAGAAATGTTCTTATTTTTTAAAACCGTTCCCATTAAAATTTAATTTTCCAACATTCACTTGATTATATTACTAACAAATTGTAAATAAACTATCAAACTCTTGTATTTTTTACCTCTTAACTAACTACAATGTCTCTATTTTAATTAATATTATCAACTTTTTCTTAATGTTTCATTATAAAACTCTTCTTATTATAATATCCCATGAATTCCCCCTTCTTATTTCAATTATATAATGTTTAAGCCTTTTTACAACTATATAATTTAGACATACAATGGATTCCCCCTAGAATGAATCTTTATTTTATAACATTATCTATTAACATAGCCCCCACATAGTTCAATGATTTTTATTTATCCACCATGTTATTTCCAAAACATTTATATTCAAGAACCGCAATTATATCATCATTGAAGAGTGGAATATCCGATGGAATATTATTGTTGATATTGATTATAATATATTTAAAAAAATAAATAAATATAAATTTTATATTTTTTACATGTTTACCACCACCTAATTTGTAATGCAAAACATTTACTTGAATGAATAAGGTTTGTGGAGTTTTGATGAGTTTTGAAAAAAATAGCGGTTCATTGAAATTTTATTTATTTTTATGTTCATGAATGTTTTACTATAGAATATATGTTCCACATTAAAAATAATTACAGTATAAAAACTTTTATTAACACAATATTCATTACAATTCAATATAAGAATACATATTCCAAATTAAAAATAACTGTTAAAATAGAATTTACATCCTTTTAAATCCATTTATCCTCTATCACAACCACGAGTTTGTGACCAATTTCGTGATTCCCATTACCCATAAACAACACCTCTGGCATCATGATATTCCAAAATAGAATATTAATCAGGTGGAATTTTTTAATCATGAATTTCATCACTATATATACATTCCAAAAATCATGAACTAATTTTTTTTAATAATGTTTTTCTAATAACAGAAATAAATTTTTTGATAAAAAATTTCATTCAAAGTATCAACAACAGATAATACTCACTCTATGAGAATTATCAATCCTCATGAATTTGAACATGACTTGGGAAAAACATTGATTAGATATATCATTTTGAGTTTACTTTTTTTCAATATTTTAATTGTAATTATGACAATAAAATATTTTACGAAATAATAAAAACAATTAATGGTCGTTGTAGTGTTAAAAACCTATAATGGTAAAAAAAAAATGTGTGGAATTTTATTTCCAAATATAAATGAGTGTGTGATATTTTTGAATATAATATAGTATAAAATGTGTGCCTAACAGAACAAAAAGTAACAATTATTTATTACATAAAAATGGGTAGTTAGGTATACTGAATGAATATTTTTTATAAAATCAAAAATCTAAAACATATAAAATTTGAAAAAAAAACCAGGTAATGAATTTTGAAATTAGAAACCTCGTGGTCCCATAAATGTTTCAAGATTATGAAAAAAATAATAAAATAATATTACTAATTTAATTGTAATTTTTTTAATGATATATATAACTACGATATAAAAATAATTAAATTATTAATGTATTCAATTATAATTAGTTATAATAATTATTAATCTATTATAAAAGTTAGAATAGTAAAATGAGAACTTGAGTTGTAACCAAACCATTAAGGATAGTAAAATAAACATTAAGAATGGTTACATAACAATTTGATTTTTGCGATGAATTTTAGAACAACAAAAATAATTTTTTGTAATATTTATTTTCAATAACATAATATAAAATAAATAATATATTTTAAAAAAAATTAAAACATAAACATAAAAATTAATTATTATAGAATATTTTAGAAAGTGTATTTTTTTTATTTTATGAATCCTCAATTTTATATTGAATATATAAATACTATTAGATAATTTTTTTCCAAAAAATTAATAATATTTGAGAAATCATCATCTCAATATAGTCTGATGTTGAATTGTTTTAGAAAATATTTAAAAAATAAATTTATAATTGAATAAAAACTAATTTTTTAATATATATATTTTTTATTATTTAATATTATGTTAGTAAGGAATTAATTAAAAATAAAATGGTTAGATCATCCCTTTATAGATTCATTCATATAAAATATTTATTAAAAAATAATGAAATCATTTTCTAAACCTAAACAACTATTTAAAAATGTATATAAAGTTATTGCATATCATTATTTTTTTTTCATTTTTATTATTTCCATTGGAATGAAAAATTATACTAAGAGGTGGGAACACTTCAATTATATAAAGATATATATTTTTATACAAATATAAATCATAATTTCAAATATATTAGGAATTATTATTTTTAAATGGAAAATAAAATTTATTAAAGACAATAAAAAAATACGCCCCCTTTCAGGTATAATTACAATATATACCTCTTGTGAAATAGCATCCAAAACACTAATATTTACCTAATATCAACCTAATTAACAAATTTTATTTCTTTATAATGATTTATGGACATTATTTTGGAAAAAAATCCATTAAATAATTAAGACCTAATCAGTTGAGAATATTCCACAATAATGTAACTGTTCCAACATTTTTATTTCTCTATATGCCTTCAATTCTTAAATTATAAAATGACATGTGTTAACATTATATTTTCCTTGTTAATTAGTTTGTGTAGAAACACTGTATTATTTTTTTTATATTAGGATATATTTTTTATATAATATTTATTGAATGTATATGGTCTCTCTCTCCCTCTATATCTTATTATGAAAAAATCTCCTTACTGGTAAGATAACTAGCAATGATAATATTTTCAATTCTTTATTTATCACTAAATAATTAGATATTAAGTGTGTTTTTTATATCAATTACGAATATTATGACATGTTGTAGAAATTATAAATAATTTATAATTTTAATGTATTACATACCATCCCTTAAATATGAACATATTTTAAATGATTGTTTAGCTACATGTGATGATTTTTTCAATCCACTACATTACCTCACCTTTGGGGTGGAGAACATAAAATACTAAAAATTTAAATATATATTTTTTATTATATGTATGTAATTTGACAACATAATAAATAAATTTTTTTCAAAATATTAAAATTATTCAAAACATGTTTAGTTAATGATATATCTCATCAAACCTTTTTATCTTAAGAAATTTAATAAATTATATTACCATTATTATAAATTGAAAACAGTTACATATATACATTTAATACACTTCTTTATTTGTTTTGAAATAAATATAAAGTTATTATAAACTATTTGTAAATGTGAATGTACAAAACAAGGATAATTGTAAGGGTAATATTGAACATTACACTTTACTCTTTTTATTATATATGCCTATATCCTTTCACTATTATTATTATAAAATTTTTTACAAACACATATTCATTTTTTTTCTGTTTTATTCTTATGGAGATTTGTGTGTTTATAATTAATTTTGAAAATTCATTGTATCATTCACGGTAAATTATAAATTTTTCTAGTGTTTATTAATTTTTTTTATAAATACATGATCACCGATTTTCTAAAGAAACCAGTTAATTATTATAATAGTGTTCCACCTTACCCTTATGGATTGGTATATGTTTATAAATTAAATTATACATACAACAACACTATGAAACCCATTTATTTTTTATGTGTTTATTTCTTGTTTTTGATTAATAAATGTTCCCTTTTTATAAGAAATTCATGATAACGAGAATATTATATTGTGACGAGTGAGCCTAGAATTATATATTATCTCAATGAATAGTGTAATGTGATATATCTCCTAACATTTGGAATTTTATACATGGATATGAGGATGAATTTGTTCAAATTATCAACCATAATAAATTTAGGAATTATTTATTAATGAAAAAGATGTATGATTTATTCACATTATGTTATTGTTATTTTTACAAAATGTTATATTGTATAGTTATTATCCATATAATAATTTACAACACACATTAAAATCTTTACTTATTAATATGAATATTAAATTACCCATATGATATGATGATGATGATAATAGTCGCAAATATAAAAAAATAATTTCTATCTCATTTTCATTATCTATTATCTAAACCATTATATATCTTTTAGATCACCCATTCATTGATGTATTTTTATAGCTGTGAACATATACTAAGGGTATCATGAAATAATATAGTTGGACTATGAAAAATATTTAATTAATGCTCAATGAGTGATATGTATTCATTTTTATGGAAATAATTTTCGGAAGACACTAACCAATTTGTTTATAAATGAATTATTATAATGTATGTATGACTCAAGAAATGTTTAATAGTCAATTTTAAATAATCTGGTTTATATAATTGGTATTAGTGATATATTTAGTTAATTATCAAATTAATATTGAAAATATATATGAGAAAAAACTTATATACCATAGAATTTATTTCTCTATAATTTTTTAATGCAATTTAGTAAGTAATATACCAATGAATCATTAAATTGTATTTGAACATACCAATTTAAAATTTAAAAATTTTGGGAACCATGATTAAATTAGACCCTAACCAATTTGATAAAAAACAGTCTTGAAAATTATTTAATTCAATGGGTGCTGGATTTCATAACCAGAGGGAAGCACATTACATATTATATGCAGTTATGAACAATAACCAAAAAGATATGAAATATTAAATTTCAAAAACATTCATTAATTAGAGATTAATTAAATTATATATAAATTAAAAATAATAATTGAGTATATATTGAGATCTTATAATTATATAAAAATGATCAAACTCCCTAAAAATGTTATTTTTCTACTTTTACATGAAGTGAATTATTAATATGGCATTCTACTATTTATAATTAGTTAATAATTATTTTTAGAAATTGATAAAAAAAATTCATATAAAAAGTATAATGATAATCAAACGGATTTCTATGAAATTTTAGATAATATTTGATAACATTGTTTAATTTTAAGTATTTATAAAAAGAAGAAGATATATGTTCAGGACTATAAAATATGTGATTAAATGTTTCTATAGATTTATGAAGAATTTTACAAGGTTTTAAAGTAGGATTCATGTTTTTATGTCAATAATCAATAAAGTAATATATAGATCATTTGGTGGATAAAATCCATATCATGAAAAATAATTATTTATTCATATATAATATGAGTCATAAATAATTAATTTGTTATGTTATTTATATAGGTGTAAACCATAAGAAATATTGCCATGGATTTGGAGGAATGAAATGAAGTATGAAGTTGTAGTGTTTGACAATCTGAATATAAATAAGCAAAAAAATATACATCCACCCTCATGTAAAATATGTAGAAAGATATAACATAATAATTTGCTCAAAATAATGAGGAAATTCTTCAAATACATAAGATACAGAAATTATATCAAGAATATCAACATGCCTTTTATTAGTAAACCATTATAACAATGGAATGAAAAGTACTTCCAAACGCACCACCTATAGTTTAATCCTCAACTACATGGAACATGGGACCCATGAAATCTGATTCAATAAATCAATGTACCTTGTTGTTAATAAACCATATAAAAAACATAATACAAGAAAATTAAGGTAATATTTTTCCATCACCACCAATGATTTTCATATCACCATTGATGTGGATTAATTAAATAATTTCGTGAAATAAATTATCACAGTTAATTTAGAATGGTCAATAGTTTATTTGATTTATGTTAAACATACAAGTTTATATATTTTTAATGTAAAAAAACTATTTGATCACTTATTTAATAGACTAACATAGATATATATGATAATGCACCTTGTGTTGCAATCATTAAATCCCAAGTGATAGACTATTTCCAAATTATCATGACTGGAAGGATTCTATTTGGAAATCTAATAATCCATGACCTGGAAGATTTTGATGTTATACTATAAATATATTCTGTATTTAACTAAAAAACCATAGCAAAATTATATATTATTGGAAAAGATTTCTGGAAACTAGTTCATAAGTCCGTTAATTTTTATATTTTTATATAAATAGAATTTTTATAACTTAATAAAACCTATAATACTTCAACAACATAAATTTTTTTGGATTAAACAAAGACCACTAAATGATACTCATTCTTCATTCCTAAATGAAACCCTAGAACCAAAACATGAAATCATTATTATTCCAACAAATCTCTAAAACCCATAAAAATAATTGTAAAACATAAGTAGATTATAATAAAATTAATATGTGGTACAAAATAAAGACAAAACCTTTTAGACAATTTAAATATATTAAATTTCGAGTAATTTTTTAAAATATTTTTGTACATGAGATCATACATATTTATCAATATGGAAATCAAATTCATTTCTAATAGATTTATATAAAGGAAGTCATATGATATCATAAAGATAATAACATAATATTTTTGGATTTTTTGGGATTTTAAATTCCTATCATCTATATAAAATTATAATCAAAGATAATTGAATAAATTCTATAGATAAATTTAATGAATTATAATAGAATATCATATGCCCTATTAATTATAATATCAATTTTCTAAATTATAAATATTTAATCAATGCATTGGGGGACATTTCCAAGCCCAACCATCATTTTTCTCTTTTCCAAACAACCATAACATGATTAAGACACACAATATCATGCATTGAAACTTATTACCTGAGTAAAATTAAAAAAACATGTATTTCAACCCACAGGTACAAGAATTTTCTATAAACCACAATAACAAAAATAAAATAATGGTTTAAAAAATTACCTATTAAAATGAAAATTATTGAAAAAAACAGATCATGAACATTTAGAAATGATAATAAATGATAAATTCCAAAAAAAAAACATTTTACCGAATGAAAAGAAAAATAACTAAACTAATAAATGTTATTTTTAGAACAATCACATATCTTGAATACATACTAGTAATATATATTCTCGACATCCATGATGGAATGATTCTATTTATTAGTTCTATTATTAAAAAATATTTTAAAAATATTTTAATTTCAATTTATTTCAAATATATTATTCCCTTATTTGATTTTTTTTTTCTTTATTAATTGTTTTCAGGTTCCTCAGACTATATTTCAAAAGTATAATCAGATTAATAGTAAAAATCATTGATCTATTTCCAATACAATATTATCCTCTATAAGAATCGTATAATTTAATTTATTATAGAGGAATAAAAAATATTACCCATTAATTATTTTAAACAAATTGTGATTTTTATACTAAATATAAATACAAAATTAATATATAATTATTATTCAATATTAATGGCATTTTAATACTCAAATAACATTATTAAAATAATATAGTACTATAAATCTATAATGTGGTTGAATAAACACAAAATATATAATAAATATTCTGATTTAATATAATACTATTTATATTTATATATTATGCTCTTATTAAGAAATATTTCTAACCGTAATTCCTTTTTTTAAGTTATAAATCATTCTCCCTAATACAAATAGGATGAAAATTATGAAAATAAATGATAGGGAAGATGGTCATTATGTTACATAGTTGAGTATTCCCATATAGGTCTCTCATAAAATTTATATTATTATTTCAAAAGGCTATTCCTTATTTTTTCATATTTTAATTTAAAAATACGAGTTAAAAATGATATGAAATAATTTTATTTTTTTTGAAAATAGTGTTGTGATTTTCCTTATATAGGCAGGAATGATAGAATTTCTTTAATTCAATATATTTTATAAATATTAAGCATGTGATTTTAGAATGTGAACCTTATTATATCTAATCCATAAATGATTGATTTTTGAACATTATATTATTGTTTCATTGTTATGATTTCATTTTGATCTCATTCAATATGATGTCCTCATTTTTTATAAATTTTAATTTCTTGACTTTTTTCCATATCTGTTACTGTACCCAATGTCATATATGGTATATCCACTTATGTATTTTAATATAATTGTTTTAACTTATTTTATGTTAAATATTTATTAGAAATTAATAAAAACCCTTAAACAAACTCATATATTCAATAACCCCCAATCTTATTTTTCCAAGATAAAATTTTTTTATTCCTCTTACGTTTCACAAGAATTGGGAGACATTTCAATATTTCTAATAATTTAATTTAGCATTGAATATTTATTATATATTTTCTTTTCATATAAACACACTTTTCATATTTGAAAAAAAATTCTAAATCATTTAAAAATATATACTTATAAGATTAAAGCTCTTATTTAAATATTATTTAACCAATATGAATCGTTCTGTTTATTAATTAATTTTTCAAATAAATATTTATGTATTTTTAATATTCATGTTCATTTTTACCCTTAAAACCCACTTTATTATGAAAATATAAATTTTTAGGAGTTTATAGTTAATATTTAAATTTAAATTTGAATATTACAATCTTATATGGGATTAAATCACACTTGAGTCAAAGATATGATATTATGGAAATGTTTAAATATTGTTTTAAGAATTTATTTATGTTATAATAATATAATTACATAGGAAAGTGTGTAGGGTGAAAATCATGTATTGATTGATTTTTTAGGAATTTAATACAAAATGGATGACTCATAAAGAGAAAAAATGGTTTTTAAGAATCATGTATGAGTTAAATATAATATGATAAGATGTTTCAAAATTGGGTAGTTATATCCAAGTATGGTGATGTGTTGGTTTCATAAAAAACATATAAAAATAAACTATCCACCAAAGTTATAATTGTTAATAAAGACATGGTTTGGTATCACATACTCAAATCCTGATGATATGAGAACTCATAGGACATCAAAAGTAATATGTGATTGATTTTTGTTTGTATGATTAAAACGGAGATGCATCAAACTAAATCAATGCATGTATCAGTTTAAATCATTAAACACTGTTTGATTAAAAATAATCTTCCATCATATTAATACCACACAGAAATAATATTAATTCTTTTGGGATGTGACCTATATTATATTCTATGGTTGATCACATAATATTATCTTTCCTTTTAATATTATCTAACCAAGAATTCAATCAAATTATATATTCTAAAATCATCACGTATAAACAAAAATGAATCTTATTTCATTATGATATATATTCCCTGTTTATGATATCCGATATAAAATGATGAAAATGATCATGCTCTATGATGTACATCACCATTGTTCACAGATTATTGAAATATATCAAGAAAGAATATTATAAACTGAGTGAAACATAAAACATATGATATTTTACACTATCCATGAAAATAATGATGCATCATAGAGGCAATGTGAATTGTAAATCTTTTTTTCTTTCATAATTATTAATGAAGATAATGGAAAGAGTGTAAATAATAACTAGGATATAATTTTGGGTTTTCCTCAATGAGTTTCAAAAAATTTATGAAGATATACTTCTACACCATGGTTTTATATTTATAGATGTTATTAACTCTATTACACCTATTAAACACAAAGAGAGATATATATAGATGCTTATTTTTTAAGTGTAAACAATATTCATGAATTTTTTACCAGTATGAGTCAGGTCATTATTTTTGAAAATAAATGATAAAAATTCTATTTTTTTTGGAAATAGTGAGCCCATTACAAGTTGGTAGAGACACATAGGCACACATATTTCCATTGATAAAAAATATATATTATATTAAATTATATTTATTGTTATAAATATTTTATGAGACAATGTTAATTTCATTTGATAACTCCAAATGAGTATCCATTTTATTATAAATCCCAAAATCAGTATAATAAATGTACATATTCATATATTGACCCTTTTTAATTGAATATATAATATCTACCCCCAATGACTACTTTAGTTGACATGTAATGTCTACCATAAAATGTCATTTTTTCTATAATTAACGACAATTTATATTTTAATTTTTTCTATTAATATTTCACCCATATTATAAGTTTTCTACTTATTATATAATTTTGTGGTAATATTTTAATTTGGGACTACAAAGTTTAAAATAAAATTGATTTAATTCTTTTATATTCTTGTTTTTTTTGGGAACTATATTAATTTTCATGATCTTATAGATTTAGTAAGATTTAATATTTAAGTATTTTATATTATGAAAATTAAATATTTACCATTTTCAATTACACATTTTCTATTCTATATAATTAAATTGTTTTGTGCTAGAGATTTAATTTATGAAAATATATGGAATTCTAAATAAATTTTTATTAAACATTTGATTCATTTTATAATGATCATTGTATTTTACAATAAAATGATATCTTTTTCAATATCGCAAAAAAATTATTGATCATATTAAAATTTTAATAAGATTAGGAATTATATTCATACAATTCTTCAAGGTTAATGGTGTTGATATCAAATAATGATGTATATCATACTCAAATTGTTGAGTTTAATTAAAATTATGAACTATGAAAAAATTAGTTGTAATACACCAGAATGACGAAGGGTTAAATTGAAAAATGATATAACTCATGACAAAAAGGTGTATCTTCTTTTTTGGGAGCATACCTGATAAGAACTCCACAAGTAAATGTGTTTGACCTGGAGTAGTGATCATGATGGGTGACCTCCTTAGAAGATTCCAAAGATGTGTGTAAGTGAGGACAAAGGACACTGGAAAGGACATGTGTTGGTTTGTGGGAAAAATCATTAGTTAGATAACCCTTTCCGGCATGTGGGTGGGCCCCAGGGTGGGGACCACGTGTCTTCGGGGCAACTGGAGGTTCCTGGTGGGCCAGGACACGACAACTATGTTATGGTAGGGTGGATGTTCTATCACCGTGACCCAGTTGTTACACATGGTATCAGAGGTGGTACCCACCCATCAGTGTGGTGCACTGCTTGGGATGAGATATTGGGCCCACAATGAGGACATTGTTCTCTACGGGGGGACTGTGACACACTGAATGATAATGGGTAAATTTACTAAATGATATAACTCATGTGAACAAGGTGTATCTTCCTTTTCGATTGTCTACCTAATTAGAACTCCAAAGATAAACATGTTGGGTCTGGAATACTGATTAGGATGGGTGAACTTCTGGGATATTTCACAAGGTGTCTATGAGTGAGGAAAAAACACACTAGAAAGGAAATGTGTAGGCCAGTGGTGAGAATCATTAGTCAGATGGAATTTTTAGGCATGTGGGTGGGCCACATGGCGGGGACCACATGTCTACGAGGCAACTGGTGGTACCTGGTGGGCCAGGACATGACGACCAAGTTTAGGCATAGTGGATGTGCCATCACCGGGACCCAAATATTACATTTGACTTCATATGTTTATAAATGAATCTTCCTGATGTTTTCCAAACAAGGTACTTTAGTACATTTTCGAATAAATTAATGTAAGAATGTCGTTTTTTAACTTATACGGTGGGTGTTGATATTTATGGCCATTATAACATAGTCGGAGATTTCCTTACAATATTATAGGAATATTTTAAAAAAAAAAATTTTCTATAATTACATGACTTCAAAATGATTTCAAAATAGAAAGAGATATTTCTCTCAAAATGTTTTCATTTCGTCTATGTGAATATTCATTGATGGATTTTAACACTGTTTGATGTTGATTTATTATGATACAAATATTTGATTCAATAAATATGGTATTGGTATATATTTGACTGTGGATGTGTTATTTTCATACCATTCATGGTTTATGGATAATGTGTTGAACATTCATATGACAACATTTATATGAATTTTTGAGTTATGTTTAATCCATTTCATATGAGGAATGTATTGGACATATTAAGTTATGGGTGGAGCCCGATATGGATCCTCGATGCATCGGTAGGTCTCTTGAGAAAAACTAGTATCTTGGCACAAGGACTTGACGATATATTCTAGTCTTGGCACAAAGATTTGACTACGTGGTTATGAAGTGTGGCATTATGCATTCAAACATTATGAAAGTGGATATTTATAATGCATGTGACTATTTGACTAGTAGAATATCAATGTGAATAATTTAACTGAATTATTTGATATTATCATTTCCATATTATGCTGAAGTTTTTGTTTGAAAGGATTTTGTTTTAGTCGTATACATTGCCTGCAATTTTGATTCCCATTTATGAAAGTTTCCTCTATATTGTTATCATTACTGATCATCTAAGATCACCTCTTTCTATGTTATATTGTTTCCAGGATGTGAAGAATTATTTTATGGATGACCTCTAGGGATATACTAAGGAGATATGTGTGTTCATAATGGTGAAAAATGTTGTTGATGTTTTTATTTCATGATTTAATGTAAAACATTTTAATGTATCTAGTAATTCCATGGCTACTAAACTAAATGGTATTTCAGGATTTGACCCCTTGGTATCATGCCAATGTTATGTAATAATGCACTGACTCTCGGTAACTAGGTTCGAGGCATTACAGTTGATATCAGAGGAAGTTTTGTACAAACTATAAAAGGTAGATTTAGAAAAACTATGATTAGAGAACACGACCCTAAGATAGACATTGCAGATTAGTATAGAAGAGCATTCTACAAATTTGGAACTGTAGATATTTTTTGAGTTTTCCATGAAATCCATCCTGGTCTAGATACGAATAGGTAGAGGCGTCTCTGACAAAGAATTACATAGAGCTCAAACCCGAAATCACTACTTTGTGCTAGACACAAATGAGAACCAGTGCACGACAACGAGCCTTTCTTCAATCTTGGTTACGAAACACATGGGGGATATGTTTAGGATAATTCTAATTTTCATTAGAAACCATTATGAATGTTTTATGAGTATATACTTCTCAATGAATTTTTTTTATGATTATGGATTATATCCATAAACTGGTCAATTTATGTTAACTATTTTACAAGTTTGGAATTATGTATTGTGATTCATATACTAATCTAGTGTATGCCATTGTTTAAAAATAAAACCTAGTGAAAATAATGGAAATCGTATCAACGCTAAGAATCCATGTAGGGATTTCCCTCCTATTCAAGATAATTATAGTGGAGCTGGTGAAGCAACTAGGGCTGATCAGCTTATCACCATACTAGGAAAAGTCACTTAGGATATGAATAATTACATTAACCATATGAAGAACCCTAATATACAATGACAATGATCACTTTTAGACCTCTTCTTGAGTAAAAAGCAACCAACATTCAATGGGAGTACAAATCCATTAGCAGTTGAGCGATGGGTAAATTTGATAGTGAAAAGATTTCTTGCATTGGGGAGTAGAAAAAGGGAAAAAGTTATCATGGAAGTTTATCACCTCATGGTAGAAGCATATCAATGGTGGTCCTTAATCAAAAACAAAAAAGAATATGAAGAAGTATCAAACCTGGAAGGGAGTGAGTTTAAATATATTTTCATATAAAAATAATTTCCTCGGGACCATCATGTAGATATGAAAATACAATTTCTGAGTCTAAGGAAAAAGGTTGATGAAAATGTTCCAAAGTATGATTCTAAATTTATGAGGTTTGAAAGACATGAAACAAATTATATAGGTAAACCATGAAGTAAAATTGATCGATTCTTCTTTGGGTTAAAACCATTTCTACATTGATCATTTGTCTCACAATCTTTTTCATCATATGATGATATTGTCTCATGCACTATCAAGAAAGAAAAAGAATTCTCCAGGTCGTATGACATTAAATCAAAGAAAGAGAAAAAGATATATGTTGAGTACTCTGGAAATATAAATAATGGGAAGAAATGAATGGTTGAATATCCATCCTATGGTAAATGAGGAATGAAACAGCGATGTACCTGCTTGAATGGAATGAGAGTCTGTTACAAGTGTGGTGAAAAAGGCCACAATTCTCATGAATGTAATGGGATGAAAGAGGCTGTCAATGTTAAATTATACAATTGTAGATAAAAGGGGAATTATGAAAATAAATTTCCTAATCTCTATGGGAACATACCTCAGAAAAGGCCATGGGAGAAATGATAGCTTATATGATCACTACTGATGATGTTGAAACCTAGAAATTCATGGCGGTTTGTAATTTAATGGATTCCTCAAGTTTAGCCAATGCTTTATTGTATTCTAAATAAACACATTGATTCATATCTTCCAATTTTTCTATGAAAATTAGATATTTTCAGTTTGACATAACAAGGGAGTTGTCAGTAAAAACTCCCTAGGGAACTATAATCATAACAATGTTTTGTGAATCGTTTCTCATTAGTGCATATAAATATTCATTATCTGATGATCTCATCATTATATCCATGATTTAATTTGATATAATCCTTCGAATGGAATGGATTTAAGACCATGATGTAAACATTTCTTGTAAGAAGAAGGAGGTTATAATTTTTGATGATGATAAGGAGTACCTTATCTTTAGAGCAGAAACGTAACCACCAGATTATTACCTAGATCCAACCCTAATAGATCTACTGAATTCAATTATTGGGGAATAAGAGAATGAAATAACTATAGGTGAATAAAATAATGTATAAATAGAGGAAATGTCTATTGTACAATAAAATGATGATGTGTTTCTGGTGGATTAACCTGAAAAGGCTCCAAAATGATAAATTCTTTTTTCTATCGATTTAATTTCTAGTTTAACGCCTATATCAATAACCCTTATAGAATGGCCACTATGGAATTAGTGGAACTAAAGATAAAACTATAGTAATTGAGTAATAAGGGATTTATTCTCCCTAGTGTTTCTTCATGGGGATCCCCTATTAGTTTTGTTAATAAGAAAGATGGATCATTGAGGTTGTGCATTGACTATAGTGAGATCAATTCTATAACAATAAAGAAAAAGTATCACCTACCCCACATTGATGATTTATTCAACCAAATTCCTGGAGATCAATATTTTTCAATGATTGACCTTTGATCTCGACATCATCAATTGTGTGTAATGAAGGACGAAATTCCAAAAACAACATTTTGAACTAGGTACGAGCATTATGAGTTTATAGTAATGCCTTTTGGATTGACTAATGGAACCTATGACTTCAAGTATCAAATGAATAGTGCTTTCATGGAATATATTAATGAAATTGTTGTGGTATTTATTGATGATATCTTAGTATAATAAAAAATAAATAAAGATGACGAAAATCACTTGAGCACTATTCTGATAACCCTTAAATGAAATGAATTATATGGGATTTTTAGCATGTGTGAATTCAAAATTCAATATATTTATCTTCATGGACATATTTTCTATAATGATGGAATATCTATTGATCCTTAAATGACCATGGCAATCCATGAATGGCCAGCACCGATTAGTATAACTAAGGTACACATTTTTTTATATAGAAGGTATTATCGATGTTTTGTCCAGAATTTTTCCCATCTGGTGAACTCATTAACCAAGATCACTTGTAAAGTGGTAAAATTTGTTTGGAAACAAGTGTGAGAAAATTGTTTTGAAGAACTGAAGAGAGTATTAGTCAATGAACCTATCCTGACTCCACCATCAGTGAACGATGTGTTTGTTATTTATTGTGATGCTTCCAAGAAAGGACATGATTGTGTCCTTATTCAGAATGATAGGGTTATTGTATATGCATCACGATAACTAAAAATTAATGAGAAAAACTATCCTACTCATGATCTTGAGTTAGAAGATGTAATATTTTCTCTGAAAATATGGATACACTATCTCTATGGTAAATATTTTGAGATATATACTAGTCACAAGATTTTGAAGTATATTTTCTCACAGATGGAACCCAACATGAGGCAAAGGTGTTGTCTTGAAATACTCAAGGATTATGATTAAACTATAAACTACCACCCGAGGAATTCAAACAAGGTGGAATATGCTTTGATCATAGAGGATCATGGAGTTTTTAACAAGATGATACTTGAAAAGGATCCTATATACAAGAATATAGTAAAGATGGATATGGGAATCACAATGGAAGGTGAAACATCAATGATTTTTCAAATGGTTGCCAAACCATCTTTACTTGAAAGGATTGAATGTCCTCAGACTAATGATGATAATTTCTAAAGAAAATTAAAGATATGAATGATAAGAGATTGATTTACCTCATATATGAAGATGTAATTTTAAAATTTGGGGGGAGACATTGTGATCTTAACATACCTGATCTAAAAAGGGAATTATCGGATGATGCTCATATATCCAATTTATCTATACCCCATGAGAGCACCAAGATGTATAGATATTTGAAGGAACATTTTGGTGGTACAAAATAAAGAGTGAGATTGCTGATTTTTTTTCAGGATGTATGGTTTGTCAACAAGTAAAAGCTGGAAGGCAACAACATGAAGGAGTCATGCATCCTTTTCCCATACCAAAGTTGAAATAGGATAATATTAAAATGGACTTTTTCATGGTGCTACTAAAGATTCCTAGAAGGAATGATGCAATATGGGTCATTATTGATTATCTTACCAAATGAACACATTTTTTAATAAGAGAATATTTTCCACTTGAATGCCTAGAAATACTATATATTAGTGAAGTATTATGATTCCATGGTGTACCCCTATCAATTTTTTCTGATCATGATCCCCATTTTACATCATGATTTTGGAAAAGTCTTTAGAAGGCCTTGGATACTGAACTTCTTTGAGCACTACCTATCACCCTCAAACCGATGGACAATTACAACGAACTATTCAAACCATAGAAGGATTGTTGAGTTCTTTATCACATGATTATCATGATATGTGGAATCAATATTTACCTCTGGTAGAATTTTCTAATAACAATAGCTTTCATTCATGTATTCAGGTGGCACCATAGGAAGAATTATATAGAAAAAAGATGTTCCGCACAGAATTTTTGGGATGATGTTGGTGAATGAAAAAATGTAGGCCCATAACATGATGAGGAAACGATAGAAAAGTTGATGTTTACCCAAACCCAACTCAATGCATCTCAAAGTAGTTATAAGAGCGATACTAATAACTGATGGAATGATTTGGAATATCATGTAAGAGATCAAGTTTCCTAGAATGTAAGTTCATGGAAGGGAGTTATATGATTCAGTATAATGGGTAAATTAAGTCCCAAGTAAATTGGACCTTTCAAAATTCTAGGAAACATTATGGTTGTAGCTTACAATTTTGCAATGCCACCAAGTCTCTCCAAAGTTCATGATGTGTTCCATGTATCACTATTGAAAAATATCAATCACGACCCAACACATGTACTCACCAATGGGGATATTGAACTGGAACCTGATCTACATTATTATGAAGAACCTGTCAATATTTATGATACCAGGGAACAAGTGTTAAAAACTGGACAACTCGTTTTGTAAAAGTTCTACGGGGAATCCAAAATATGAAAGAGGAAATGTGGGAACCTGAGGAACATATGATGAAGAACCACCTGAATATTTTAATGCATAAATATTATATAAGTTTTGAGGAAGATATTATTCTTTGTAGGGGATAATGTAACACCCCAAGCGTCTATGAAATGTTTCACTTTGAATAATGTAGTATCTTGCGTTGTATGCAACATGGTGTTTTAACACAACACGACCAATCAATGTAGCCGTTATGAATAGTAATACCCACCTTTTGAAAGTTTATATATTTTATTTTTCAAAATAGACTTTATTTTTGGATTCGGAATATCAATTTTTGATGAATAGTTAAAAACACTACATTATTGTTTTAAACCGATTTTTTTAAATAATTAAATATTTTAATTTAATTTATTTTATTTCAAAATATATACATAATACCTATATATGTTCAATGTAATTTATTAGAGTCATTTTATATAATGTCCAGATATATAAAATTTCATTGAACAATTTACCGTCTTTTACACGCCTTCTAGGAGAATTTAAAAATTTTCATAAAACATATTTTTACAACTTTTGTTAGTTGAATTTTAAATATCGTAGAGACATGATTAAAATCAGTATATAAAATGTGGTTTCAATAAGATTAATATACTTTTTGGTGAATATTAAATTTTTTTCTTTTATTTACAATGGTTAAAAGTAAATTGAGTAGTTAAGGGTAAAAATGATATTATAATTACCCTAAAAATTGACTTAATTCTATTGGATAAGTGTAATTCGAACAAAAAAACCTTATGAACAAAATCTGACCCCCTTTGGTCTACATAGATTAGATTAGGACATTTATTATTATTTTATTTAAAGAAGAGTTAAAATAGTTAAATTCTATGTTTAATAACTAAATCAATTTTAATATAGGGTTATATATATCATATATTTGACTATAAATATTAATTATAAATTGATCAAAATTTATTACATAAATTTATTTTATTTATAATTTTAAGACATTAAATAATTTAACTTATTTATTAAACAATGATGATGAAATAATTACCTTACTAATGAATGATTAAAATAATTGATATTATAAATATCCAAATAAATTTAATTTGAGACTTTTGATGAATTCCACTAATTTTATAAGTTAATATGACAGGTTATGGTTGATGAAATAATTTTTTTTTCAATGTAATCTTTCTATTATGATTATCTCCAAAACCAAATACCAATTAGTTTCAAAAAAATACATAATTCTGTTCTTAAAACAAATACTATATTATTAATTGATATAATATTCCTAAAAATATACGGTTCGGACAAAGCACTTTGATAAGGTTATATATATTAATAATGATCCAAATGGGGTTTTATTATCTTGTTATAGTAAGTATATTAACCATATACTATACAAATAAAATGTGACATGGTAAATGTCAAACTATTTAACTAAGAGCTAAATCTAAAAGATAATGTTAATATGGTGACGAAAACATATCTAGAACCTATTTTTTGATATGTTATCGAACCATCCCCACCATAGACATGATATAATTAATTTTAGAGACATTACAAATTGAAAATGATTTTATTATAAAATAATCCATGTTTTTTATGGATAGATTGTATTGTTTTCACATCGTCGAAGATTCCTTTAAAATATTATAAGAATATTTTTTAAATAATTGTTTTATTTTATGATAACTTGAATTATAAATTATTTCAAAATAGACAGTGATATTTCCCTCAAAAGATATGATTTCTTCTATTTTAACATTCTTTGATAGATTTTAAACCTATTTGAAGTCGATTTATTTTGATACAAATCCTCCATATTATATTGATGGTTTTGTGATATATTTGACACTGGATGTGTTATTTTTATACCATTAATGGATTATGGAAAATTTATTTACTTTAGAATGTTTGTTTTAATGTGAATGTTTGTGTTATGTTTAATGCTTTTCATATGAGGAATGCATAGGCATAGTAAGTGACGGGTGGAGCCGGCTATATGTCCTCAATGCATCGGTATGTCTCATCAAGAAATATAGTGTCTTGGATCAAGGATTTGACAAAATATTATTTGTATTATTTACATAAGACATCAAATATGTGGTTATAATGTCTGGATTTATGCATTCCATCATTATGAAAGTGGATATTGATATTGCAAGTGATTATTCAACTAGTAGAATATCCATGTTAATAATAAAAATTAATTATTTGATTTTATATTTTCCATATTGTGCTGAAGTTTATTTTTAAAAGGATTTTTTTAGTCTTATACATTTCCTTTAATTGTTATGCTCATTTATGAATGATTCTGCTATATTGTTATCCCTTCTGAGCATTTGAGCTCACACCTTTCTATGTTTCATTTTTAAGAGGATGTGAAGAAGTATTTTATTATTGACCAGTAGGGAGAGGCTAAGGATATAAGTGTGTTAAAAAGGTTTAAAATGTTATTTATGTTTTTATTTAAGGATGTAATGAAAAACTTATAAATGTATCTTGTACTTCCAAGGCTACTAAACTGTTCAGTCTTTCAGGATTTGACCCCATGTGATCATGCCAATGTTATGTAATAATGCACCGAAGCAGGGTAACTGGGGCCGGGGTGTTACACAAAAATATTTTATACATTAATAAGATTAATTAATGTTTTATTAAGATCATTTATTATCTTTTTTATGAGTTATATCATTTAATTCCATCGTTCGGGAATGTTCATTTTTTAGTTTTCCTGAATGGTTTACTTGTATTCATTAATGGAAGTTCATACAAAGCATGGTTAAATAATCATTAATGTAGTTATAATTTACTGATGATGTTGGAAGACATTAAATTATCTTATAAGTAATTTTTTTTATATACCAGGAGAATAAATAATTAGATAATAATTTAATGATGATCATTTGGGTTAATTCGGACAGTCTTTCGACCACAACGTACTTGTTTTGTTTAATCATTAAGTAATATGTACATATGATATTTCTAGAACATTAAATATGATATAATGCATATAAAATGATCTAGTTCAACCATAATAATTGTCTCATGTCCAGATCTAGAGGTGGTAAAGGAAAAAAACATGTCATTATTGAAGATGATAAATTAACACCTCATGAACAACATTATCTATTCAAAAACAAAAAGAAGTGTAGAAGGGGGTGGATGATATATTATCCCATTAGTATAATACAATTATTTTATATTTGAGATAAAGGTGTTACCATATGATGTGTATAATGATAGGAGGAGAGAGAATAAGAAAAGAAATTGAAATTGAAATGAAATTAAAAGAAAAGAGAAGGGGAATTACCTCTTGAATCATCATCTTGAGATCCTCCATGATGAACCTAGGCATGGTCGTTTGATGAGAAAATGCCATGAAACAAACCGGGACAACCTTGAACCTCTAACACATGACATTCACAACATGGACCGAGGGGATTTCCTGATCCCAAAAGGCTAGAAACAAGTTCCAAGCATAAAAACTAACCAAGTGGGAATGATTTGTCCCATAAATGAAAGATAAATAAATAAACAAAAACTAAACAATGAAAACGAAAAATAGAAGTGGTGATAAAACAATGTCATACATACATCCATGGGACACTATGGGTAACTACCAACCTCAATCCAATGTCACACTATGGCGACTGAATCCAAGCATGTCGCAACAACCGATGTTAAAAAACAAATGTAAACCTATATGTTTGAGTATTAAAACTTAGTAGGGATTCCAAAAAATATATATTCTCATATTCATTTACTTTAAATAAATAATTAAACAATTTAATTTTTAAAATAAAATTTATAGAACTAGGTTTTTACAATATTTCTTTTTAATAGCACATCATGATCCCTTTCCCTTCATATTTTAAACTAAGTTCTTTTCCATGGTAGAAGCATTAACCTTTTTATAGAAAAATGGATAGTGAAGTGTAAAACATTTTAAAATCTTTTCCAAAAATTTTGAACTACATTTTTATCCACTTTCACAAAGAGGTTCATCATACAATAATGAAAAAGCAATAATCACACAAGGGAAAGAGAAAATAACAAGAATGAGTAATAAAAAAAACAAGGCACCTCAATCATCCACCACAGACAACTTAGCGCCGATATATATTTGAAAACCGTGAAGCATGTGAATATTCAATAACATACTGGACATGTGACTCATCGCGATGGAATTCTTGTTCTAGATGACTTCATAATTCCCAAACATATAGTGTTCCCCTACCTCGCCTAACTGTGGGGCACAGTCCCCTAGCAGAGCGAAGTCTGTACTAAGGGCCACTAGCCATTGTGTATTCTAAACTAGTTCATCAATTGTTCACTAAAAAATCACTCCCTATTCTAGGTTCCCATGTTCAGACTATGAGGGTGAGACAATAGTGTCAAACAAGTATGAAGTCACAAGTACATTCCTCACACATAGTCAACATACAAATTGAGCTCACCCCCCGTGTCAACCCATGGAATACGTCCCTCACCATTCAAAGATTTCTTCACATTAAAGTCCTACCCGAAGGAACTCCCATGGCATAAAACTCAACCAAACCAAGGGGACCATATATAAAGAGAGTTTTCATAATATAACTTGTTTTTCAAAAGTTAAAACCGGGCCTCACCTAAATTTCACAAGCCAAACAATTTCATAAGAATAACATGCACACCACTTTGAAAACAAGAAATACACGTCAAAACCCATTTAAGAAACCCAAACAATAATTTTAAATCTAAAGAACACTCACAAAGGCTAATGGGGAATTCCATCAGGAAATTGATTTGAAGACAATATCAACCCTTTTATTACAACACAATATAAGGAATGAACCACTCCAATTCAAGACATTCCATTTTACTAACAATTCTACATTAATAACTAATATTAAAACACAGTGATAAATGTTTGAAATAAATGATTCATAAATTTAATGGATAATTCTTAGATATCATACCTAAGAGAAGGTAGAGGACAAAGCTGAGACACTTTGGATCTTGAAGATTTCGATGAATAATGCTTACACTAGCACACACATACATTCATATACATATATATACCTTTAGTCCATTATAAATATTCCCCATTCCATGAGGGAATATGTACAAGGAACATATATATATACATATAATATACATACCAGTGTATGTGTGTGTACACACCAACAATCAGCCCCCAAACATTAATTAATTTTCCTTGATGGGAAAACAATATTTAGAAACAAACAGCCTGTTCAAGAAATCAAGATCTAAAGAATCACTATTTTAATGTGAGTAATTTCAAACGGACCATTGTGTTTTACCCACACAAAATACATTTACCAAAAACACTTCTAATTTAATTTTCTATAATATGAAATCTCATTTTCGTTAAGCATTTCCCAAATGGGAGTCACCCTTCAGATAATTCCTTTTTAAACCTTTTTTTGAAACTCCACAAGGAACTGAATTCATTTGGAAAACAATGAACCATTTAAGATACCATGATTTTATGAGAACACCATTTTCCATAAACAAGACTATTTCAATTTCACATACACCAAAACAAATTTTCAAATGAATGTATCATTCCTCAGTCAAGTTATGAAACCCCTTAGAAATTATCATAATTACACATACTCAATACAAACATTTTTTATGGGGAACGGCCCATTTAAACCCCACACAGAAATACAGTTCAATCAAAAATTCACCCCACATAATTTTTCCAAATTTTCAAATCATAATTAAAAATGAAAACAAAATTCGACATGATGAAATTATACATTCCCATTTTAAGAACTCACTATCAATGAATTATCACTTAATGTTACTTTAGAACACATTTTTCACCTTTTTATTAATAATAAAAAAACTTCTAAGAAGTACCCTCATTAGGCACACATGAATACATATCTATATCTTTTAAAAATTCAACTTTCATTATACAGTCATGTCAAAAAACTTCTGAAAAATATTTCACACCACATAAAACATCTAATTTCACTATTATAATTCAAATAACATTTAACTAACAAAAATTGAAAAAAAACATAGACATAAACAGAAATAACTTCATAGATATTTTTAGCCAATTCTACTATCTCTGAAACACCAACACACGACTAGAAAATTAGTTTCTACTACAAAAATAATTTAGGAACCTAATTTAGACTCTTTGACAACAAGAAATAGGATTTAAACCACATCTCGGATAGATGTGACCTACTGAGACAAACCAAACTACTCCACCTTTGGCAGCGGTTTTTAAAACATGAACCCAAAGGCCCTGAGAAACTTTTCTCACTACACTGGAAGAAAATAAAATCGTTAAATTGGATTACCCAAAGAACTAGGGTTTTTCTGAACCCTATGGGGAAATGGGTTGGCCAAAACTAAGCCAATAAAAGGGGGGAGAAATTAGAAGAGAGATTACCTCAATGAGCAGGACAAAAAATGGAGGGAAATCCAGTTATTTAGCTAGAGATGTGAGGGTCATGAGGGAGGGCTGGCGCGAACACGAGAGGAACCATAAAGGGGATAAGTTGAAAGAAATAGAGATTGTGCAAGGGGAGGCACAAGGTGGTGGTTTAGCCAGAGTGTGGTGGCATTGAAGAGATGAGAAGCCAACCATGATGGGGGGATAGCGAGGGCGGTCATGCAATAGGGTGATGCACCTGAGGTAATGGGGATACCACAACGCGTTACAGTACTCCCACTTTATATTTTGAATTTAATTTATAAAAAAATAATATAATTACATTAATAATAATAACAATGATAACAATAATATTAATAATAATAATAATAAATTTACTAATAATAAAATTAACAACATAAATATTAATATCATTATGATTAAAACATTAATAATATTATTATTCTATGCATAACCATTCTTTTTAAAAAATCAATTTTTTTAAATTTTTATTTTACATAATTTAATTTCACTTGGCCTTTATTTAATTTATTTACATATTTCAGATCCCTAGCAGCCTCATGGCTCATATGCCGTCTTGTGCGCGGTCGAGAAAGCTGCGCTGGAACCATTCCACTCAGTTCTAATCACTTACAATGTCAAACTACTTGTTGTCTCATAGTTTTACAATTCATGCACATGTTTCACGGTAAACCCTATCAGGGTGTGCCAATTATCCCCTCCATAGACACTATCTGCCGCCAGAAAGTCACCAAGTCAAAAGATAGAAAATGAATGAGTCTGTGGCCGAATAGAGTAAATAGCGAAATCAAGATCCTTGGGTCAAAGAATCACATCACAAGTTACACCCAACTGGTCTCAAAGAAACATTGATCTAAAATGAGGGGAGAACACGAGAGGGTTCTCCCCACCAGAAGAACCCGACTAACATGGAATCATTACAACCCACGCTCACTAACCTGAGGAGGGGATAACGTGGGAACTCCCATCCCGAACTTAATAACTTCTCCACATCAGTTGAATATGACCATTAGAATTAAAACAGATAACCACTACAAGGTCACCGAATATATTTTGGGAGTCAGAACTAGGAACTCCCTATAACAACACTGTTGGAATTATGAATTCCACTCACTGGTCTAAAACTCGGAAAACATACAACACACTTATTACGAGTGAGACAATGCCTCCACTAAAACAGGGAACACTCAACACCTACAAAAAACCCCAAAAACTCACATCTCCAAACAATCACTAATAAAACCAGGACCAAACCACATAAGCACTGAATACACTTTTAAGAAAAAAAATTATAGAGGCCATATTCACCAGGACATGACTACCATGATCACGAATGAATAAGTTCATCACACTATTACCACAAAAGATGTACATACAATAGTGTGAAAACAAGGACCAGGAAACCCAGAGTGTATCTGTTCCATGACATATGATAAAGAACCATGTGAATGTCCCACATTCCTCTAACACCCATACTATGCGCGACCATCACCCTGAGACTTAATGTTGTTGCTCTGATGGATGAAACATCTTATGCCTCACAGTCAGACACGAGGATCCCCCAATCAGAACTGCTTCCTCAAATGAAAATTATATTAGATCCTTTTTGTGTGACACGATTGGTATCATAATTGCAGGACATCGGAGGGATGAGACAAGATGTCTTAGGATGCTCGAACTTGAAACACTGATGGTACATTAACATGTAGTCAAATGATCCTGAATTTGACATCGATTAAAATGGATTTCTTCATAGGAAGGTTCTTTAGGTACACCCATATTGGAAAATGGTGAACCCCTTAAAATGTCGAGAGGTGCCGGATTTTCCAAGCACTTGTTCTCCACATTTCGACTCCCTAAAGAGGCTGACACAGAACATGTCCAACCATTGGCCTTAAAATCTATGGATGAGATCTCGCCTCTTTTTTCCTTTATCTCTTTAGTTATGATACGTTGGATGAAGACGGACATTAACACCTCCCAATTCATCCCAACTCCAATTATGATGATATATCCTCCTCCACTGGTCCATGGATGGACCCTCTACAAAATCCAAGAAAATATAAACTCTAACAAACTCAAGATTCCCCAACCACCCAAATACATACTATACTCCTATCAAACCACATCCCTACCCCTAATGAACCCTGAATGCCACGAAGGACAAGAAACACTTGATAGAAATCAGAATTAGGCATGACTCATTAACACCCTTTGAAGAAATTTCTTGGTGTAATATTTAGAACAACATTAAAAAACAAAATTGAGACTGGAACCATTCCAAAACTAAATCAAAAGAAACACCACGTGTTGAGATAACCTCCCCGGAATTTTGAACAATCATAAACACAACCAAAAGCCACACTACAAGCCAAGGGTAACAGACTCATAAATAAAACATACACAAAATGTAACATCCCAAGTATGTATTTAATAATATATATTATTATCTATGTCTATTTATGAATTATATATTTTTTTAGAGGCTTAATATGAGAATAAATCCAATCTTAAACATGGAATACACTAATATTTTTAAAAGCTTGTTTTACTGTCTTTTTGATGGAAAACCATTTTTAAATCAAAATTTTGACAATTTTATAAGATGTATTTTTCAATATAATCTTATTATTTATGATTGGGACATTGAAATTTACAATGGATGATTTTTTGATATTTTTCTAACAATGTTCATTTTTTAATAAATAGTGAAAAATACTGCATTTTACATCAAAACTGCTTTTTCATCTAATTTAACTATATAGTTAGATTAACTTTTTAATTGGTCTTAAAGTGTAATTTGAATATCTTTTGACCATTTAATCCAATAGTGGTCATTAATATTAATGTCACTTTGTAATTTGGCATAAAATAATGCCAAACTTTTCATAGATATTGTTTCAAAAAAACCCGTTATTTGTTTTGACAATGGGAATTATTTTTAAATAAATTATTGAAATTTCTGTGGTTTGAATTTGGTAAAATGGATTACATATTTTTAATCAGATGTTCTAAATTATTTAATCAAGACTCTTTTGTTTTTGGACATTATGAATAGTAACAACGGTAATTATCATTAATTATCGTGATTAATGAGTAATCTGGTAGTTAAGGATAATAAAGTAATATCATAATAATAAAAACTCACACCAACATGTGTCCTAATGCTACTGGTTGTCTCATGGCTGACCATGGGATGCCTTGTGACAAACATGGGGGCCCCATGGAATCACATTTGTTTGAAAGTGACTTTTTATCTTTTTATTTTTAAAGAAAGTTAAATATAACAAAGAATGTATCACCTGAGTAAAACATTTTTAATTTTGTCTAAATAAATGATATTTTGGACTATAAATATTAATTGTAAATCTATAAATATTTCCTACATCATAGTAGTATTTTCATAATTTTTAGACATTAAATAAATTAAATTATTTATGACATCATGATGATGCAGCGATTACCTCATTATTTAAAGATTTAAATAAAATGAAAAGATAATGTAAACTATAATTACTACATATTTAATAGACCTATTGGATGAGTATATTTAGAATCCTTATCACCTTATCCTCGAAATACATCAATTTGGGACCTTTAAAATCCGAAACTCATTTGAAAATAAAGTAACATTTTGTAACTTTCCAAGAGTGCCCATCCACTCCTCTTATAAAAGTCCCCTACCGCTACCTCCGTACCCACACCTATCAAGCCTTTGTCTTGTCCAACCCATGATCATTTAGTCTCTCCAAATCCCTATCGTATGTCTTGAAGCCTCACTTTGGGCAAAAGTCTTCCCAAGAAAGCCTTTAAGCTCAAATAAAAAAGAGTTGCTTGTTTTAAAGGTAGTGTCTTCTCTTGTGTTCTTATGTTTTATTTTGCTTCTCCAATCCCCTATACTATTTTTATTCATTTCTTTTGAAACAAATACAGTATCTTCAATATAATAGTATGTTTTTATAAGAACGATTCTCTCTAAACATACACACACCTACATCTAATTGTTAAATAACATACTGTTTCTGTGGATGGAGAATTTCTGCCTCACGAAACGATGATTGTTCAACACTCATATAACACCTTCAAAGGTGGCCATGAATATGTCACTATATTTATATATGATATATAATATTTTTATTTTTTCCTTAAACTTCTGTATTTTTTCATTTATTTCATACCATTATGGTTTCCATTATGGGTATACACAATATCTTCATTTTAGGAAGTGCGGACTACGGCCCCCTCAAAGTGATTTGATTCGTTAATACCATATGTGGTATGTATAAAGGATAGATATAATGATATTATATATGATACCATACTGGAATTATAAAACTATTATGTATCATTATGTTTTAATTCCATTAAATCATGAGGTATAAATGAATGTAGAGTTCATGCATACGTATGGCTTACCGTCTCCATGAACGGTGCATTTCATTTCATATCCCCAAATGTAAAGTACTATTATAAGTACATATATATAATGGATATATATGATTTATGTTACATCTAAATGATGAATATAATTCTGGAATTAAAATATACATTTCTCTCATTTAGTTTTAATTTCATTAATATGACATAGAAATGAAAGTAGCTTTCATGCGTACGTATGGCTTACCGTCTCCATAAACGGTGCATTTCATTTCATACCTCTAAATGTTATGTAATATTGTAAATGCATATATATACTGGGTATCTATGATATGTATGATATATACATCTTTAGTATAACTCTGGATATAATGGATACATGAACAACTTGTAATTATATAGAGCATATTTTTTACTCAAGTACCAATGATCGTTTAAACGCCCGTTATTAACTTAAATAATTAAATAGTGTTCATGACATGGAAATAAGTGATACAAAAGGAATAATGAACATGGAAAAGGTTCTTAAACAAGTAGAAACTAAATCAAGTTTATTATTCAGGACATTAAAGAACGATCGAGTCAAGTTGGACCCGAGGTATGGGACTTTGTCTCAATCTCCGTTCATTGAGTCATATTTCGTTTTATACACAACCTTCATTTATATGGTGTATAAACCCCTTTGAATTTTACGTTTATCCAAAAGGAATAATTTTTTACGAGGATGTTTACTAAACGAAAAAAGGGAATGTTTTTGTCGTACGTATGCATCGACAATGACTTCTCCGCTGCCGTGACCATTATTTGAGTTTCAACTTCCTTTACAAGATATACGTTTTTTAAATGAAAAATAAATACCATGTTTTACTTTTAATTTATTTTGGTATTGAAAATGATTTTCATAATGTTTTTATATCAATGTGTTGTATTGATATCTTGTGATTGAAAAGTGGAAATGTTATGTTTCCTTTATGCATGTTTTATGTGATACGATTATGTTAGGGTTCATGGGAATTATTATGAAGACGGGTGGTTTCGTGATAAACTAAATGCGGGTGAGCCCGATATATCTCTCCAATGCATTGGGTAACGTGAAGGGGTTAAACGTTAAGGATTCTCCGAAGGTATTTATGGAATATACTGTGATGGGTATTCCAAACGTAACCAAGAGTGTTACTCCCTACGTAAGAATTTTATGAATGCCTCAAGTTACCTTTATGTCTTATGATTTATATGATTTATTCATGATTTGATGAGGTATGTTAAAGTGCTTATGTTTTATGGGTAAAGTATGATTTCATTCTTATGTATATATGTACTCATGTTTCCTTTCCATATTTTTATATCCCTTACTAAGCTTTTTATGCTCATCCCAAGTTTTTGAAATGTTGTTCACAGGTCAAGGGAAAGGTACATGATATGATAATAGTGTCAAGGGATGGTCAAGAAAGAATCTATGTTTTATTTTAAATAGGATTTCATTTATGGGAAAAATGAATACTACCTTTTATGTAACCACTTTGATTAAATGTGGAATGTAATGGAATTTTTGTAATCTAAATCTCTAAAACACCAAACCTGAAAAGATCCTCAATGTGTAATCATGTAATAACTCAAGATTAAGTAACATTTATGGACAAGGCCTTATAGTTGGTATCAAAGGCCGGTTTAGATAACATTAGGAGTTATAATTCTATTAAATTATTATTCAAAAATATTTTTTTATGGTCAAATTGAAATGATATAGCATTTACAGATTACCATGTTGCTTCACTTAAGATATTTCTGTGATAATAATGGTTTTCCATAGACGAAACAAAGCATCATTTCTAGGAAGGCATACCAAGTATAATAACCTTTCGAATCAGTAACCAGAGATGGTCAGAATTGGAACTGAATAGTATGTTGCAGTAATGGCTCAGTCGAATCAGGTGATAAATGGTGGTTCTGTTTATTGATGATATTTTGGTGTTTTTTAAAAGTAAAGAGGAGTATGAAATACATTTAAGGGTTTATTTGAAAACCTTAAAAGAAAAATAAATTGTATTTGAAATTCAGCAAGTGTGAGTTTTGGTTTCAAGAAATTTCATTCATTGGTAACATTGTTTCTAAAGGTTGGATAACTGTTGATCCTGCAAAAACAATGGTTGTTGAAGAATGGCCAAGACCCACAAATGTTACTGAGATTCGTAGCATCCTTGGTTTGGCAGGCTATTACTGAAGGTTTGTTAGAAATTTTTCACAATTATCTAGTCCAATGACTAAGATAACTCGGAAGGGTGTTATGTTTATCTGGACAAAAGAATGTGATGATTGTTTTCTGGAATTGAAAAGAAGATTGGTGAATGCTCCAGTTTTGACACTACCTTCCAGGAATGAGGAGTTTGTTATCTATTGTGATGCTTCATTGAAAGAACATGGTTGCATCATAATTCAGAATGATCAGGTAATTTCATATGCTTCACGTTAGTTGAAAACTCATGAGGTAAATTACCCTACACGTGAATTCGAATTAGCTGCTGTTGTATTTGATTTAAAAATTTGGAGGAATCATTTGTATGGTGTAAACTGTGAAATATATACTGATTACAACAGTTTATAGTATATATTCACTCAGAAAGATTTGAACATGAGATATAGGAGATGGCTGGAATTAATCAAGGATTATGATTGTACAATTCATTACCATCCGGGAAAAGCAAATAAAGTGAATAATTCTTTGAGTCGTAAAAGTAATGCTTCATCATCTATTTTGTGTTTGGAACGTGATCCTTTGGTTAAGGATTTGATGAACTTTGTCATAGAAGTTTTTGGTGTAGGATGACCTTCTATTTTATTTCAGGTATAAGTGAAATATTCTCTATCAGACAGAATCAAGCAAGCACAGAACCAAGAGAGTGAGTTTCAGAAAAAGGTAGAGCTGGATCAGAAGGGTATGTTTCCTGAATTCAACATTGATAATTATTGTGTTTTGATATTTTGGAAGAGATTGAGGGTGCCGTGTGATTCATAGTTGAAGAGATATTTATTATGTGAAGCTCATAGTTCTCTGTTTTCAGTTCATCCTGGCAGTACTAAGATGTACAGAGATCTGCAGCAGTATTACTGGTGGGACGAAATGAAAAGGGATATTGCTGATTTTACTATGAAGTGTTTGACTTGTCAACAGGTTAGAGCAGAGCAGAAGTTACCGAAAGGGATGCTTCAGCCTTTACTAGTGCCAGAGTGGAAATGGGAGAATATATACATGGACTTCATTGTGGGATTTCTGAAGTCACATCGAAGTAATAATGCAATCTGGGTTATTGTCGATCGATTGAATAATCTACTCATTTCCTTTCCATTCGAGATACTTTTTCCCTAGATCAACTTTACCTTTTTATCTTAATGAGATAGTCAGGTTACATGGAGTTCCTATCTCCATTGTATCTGACCATGATCCCAAGTTCACTTCTAACTTTTGGAATGGCCTTCAGAAGTCATTGGGTACTGAATTAAATTTTAGAACAGCTTTTCATCCTCGGTCAGATGGGCGGTCAGAATGAACAATTTAGACTTTGGAAGATATGCAACATGCTTGTTCTATGGATTATCAGGGATGTTGGGACCAACATCTTTATTTGGTTGAGTTTTCTTATAATAACTGTTTTCATTCTAGTATATAGATTGCACCATTTGAGGCGTTATATGGGAAGCAGTGTCGAACTCTAGCTTTCTGGGATGAAGTGGGTGAAAGGAAACTGATGGGACCAGAATTGGTAGAAGAGATGGAAGAAAAAGTTCAGTTGATTTAGAGACACATGAGAACAGCTTAGAGAAGGCATAAGAGTTATGCGGATAACCGGAGGAAAGATCTATCCTTTGAGGTATGTGATCATGTTTTTCTCAATGTTTTACCATAGAAAAGCTTGATTCGATTTGGTAAGAAAGGAAGGTTGAGTCCAAGGATCATTGAACCATATTAAATTCTGGAGATATTTGTATCAGTTGCTTACAGAGTGGCTTTACCTCCGTGCTTATCTCTTATACACAATGTTTTTCATGTTTCAATGTTAAGGATGTACATGCCAGATCCATTTCATGTTTTGAGTCAAGAGGTAGTTCAGCTAGAAGAGAACCTATCTTATGAGGAACAACCGGTCCAGATTCTTGACCACATAGAGCAAGTGTTACAAAATAAGTTGATTCATCAGGTAAAGGTTTTGTGAAAAACCCACATGATTGAAGAGGCATCATGGAAATCTGATAATGCAATGAGGGATAAATACCCCCACTTATTCGATAAGTAAATAAATTGCGGGGACGCAATTTTCTAAAGGGGGAAGGATGTAACATCCCATGTAAGTAATTAATAATAGATATTCTTATCTATGTCTATTTATGAATTAGATAGTGTTTTAGAGGCTTAAAATGAGAATAAATCCAATCTTAAGCATGAAATACACTAATATTTTTAAAAGATTGTTTTAATACCTTTTGATGGAAAACCATATTTAAATAAAACATTTGACATTTTTATAAGCTCTATTTGTAAAAATAAACTTATTATTTGTGATTGGTACATTGAAATTTTCAATGGATAATTTTTTGGTATTTTTCTGACAATGTTCATTTTTTAATGAATAGTGAAAAATACAACATTTTACATCAAAACATCTTTTTCATATAATTTATTCATATGGTTAGATTATATTTTTATTTGTTCTTAAAGTGTAATTTGACTATATTTTTACCATTAAATCCAATGGTTGTCATTAGGATTAATTTCACTTTGTAATTCGGCATAAACTAATGCCAAACTTTTCAAAGATATTGTTTAAAAAAAACCCGTTATTTGTTTTGACAACAGGGAATTATTTTAAATAAATTATTGCAATTTCTGTGGTAGGAATATGGTAAAATGGATTACATATTTGGAATCAGAAGGTCCAAATTATGTAATCAAGACTCTTTTGTTTTTGGACATTATGAATAGTAACGACGGTAATTATCTTTAATTATTGTGATTAATGAGTAATCGGGTAGTTAAGGATAATAAAGTAATATAATAATAATAAAAAATGACACCAACATGTGTCCTAATTCAACTGGTTGTCTCATGGCTGAACATGGGATGCCTTGTGCGAAACTTGGGGGCCCCATGGAATAAATTTTGTGTGAAAGTGACATTTTTTCTTTTTATTTTTAAAGAATGTTAAATATAACAAAGAATGTATCAACTGAGTAAAAAAAATTTAATTTTTTATAAATAAATGGTATTTTGGACTATAAATATTCATTGGAAATATATAAATATTTCCTACATCATATTAGTATTTTCATAATTTTTAGACATTAAATAAATTAAATTATTTATGGCATCATGTTGATGCAGCGATTACCTCATTATTTAAACATTTAAATAAAATAAAAATATAATGTAATCTATAAGAACTAAACTTTTCAAAGACCTATTGGATGAGTATATTTCGAACCCTTATCACCTTATCCTCTAAAAACATCAATGTGGGACCTTTAAAATTCGAAACGCGTTTCAAAATAATGTAACATTTTGTAACTTTCCAAGAGTGCCCCTCCTCTCCTCTTATAAATGGCCCCAACCTCTACCTCCTTTCCCACACCTCTCAAGCAATTGGAACTACCAACCCCTGCTCATTTTGTCTCTACACATCCCTCTCTTACTCCTTGAAGACTCACTTTGGGCAGAAGTCTTCCCAAGGAAGCCTTTGAGCTCAAATCAAAAAGAGTTACCCGTTTGAAGGTAGTGTCTTCTCTTGTGTTCTTATGTTTTATTTTGCTTCTCCAACCCCCAAAACTCTTTTTATTAATTTATTTTGTAAAAAATACAGTATATTAAATATTTTTATGATTTTTTTATAAGAAGGATTCGAGCTATCCTTACACACACCTACACCTAATGGTTAAAGAACATACGGTTTCTGTGCATAGAGAATTTCTGCCTCACGAAACTATGATTGTTCAACACTCATATAACAACTTAAAAGGTGGACATTAAGATGTCACTATATTTATATATTATATATAATATGTTTATGTTTCCTTAATCATCTGTATTTTTTCATTTATTTCATACCTTTATGGTTTCCATTATGGGTTTACGTGATATCTTCATTTTAGGAAGTGCGGACTACCGCCCCCTCAAAGTGATTTGATTCATTAATACCATATGTGGTACATATAAAGGATAGATTTAATGATATTATATATGATACCATATTGGAATTATAATACTATTATGTATCATTATGTTTTAATTCTATTAATGTATAAGGTACAAATGAAAGTAGCGTCCATGCGTACGTACGACTTACCGTCTCCATTAATTGTGCATTTCATTTCTTATCCCCAAATGTAATGTACTATTATAAGTACATATATATAATGGATATATATGATTTATGTTTTATCTAAATGTTGAATATAATTCTGGAATTAAAATATACATATCTCTCATTTAGTTTTAATTCCATTAATATGACATAGAAATGAAAGTAGCGTTCGTGCGTACGTACGGCTTACCGTCTCCATGAATAGTGCATATCATTTCATACCTATAAATGTTATGTAATATTGTAAATGGATATATATATATATACTATATATATATGATATATATGATATAAACATCATGAGTATAACTCTGGATATAATGGATAAATGAACAACTAGTAATTATAAAGAGCATATTTTTGACTCAAGTACCGATGATCATTAAAATGACCGTTATTAACATAAATAATTACATAGTGTTCATGAAATGGAAATATGTGATATAAAAGGAATAATGAACTTGAAAAAGGTTCTCAAACAGGTAAAAATTAACTCAAGTTTATTATTCAGGACTTTAAAAAACGATCGAGTCAAGTCGGACCCGAGGTATGGGACATCGTCTGAATCTCCTTTCATTAAGGCATATTTTGTTTTTACACAACCTTCTTTTATACTGTGTATAAACCCCTTTTAATTTTACGTTTATCCAAAACGAATATTTTTATACGAGGATATTTACTAAATGGCAAAAGGGAATGTTTTTGTCTTATGTATGCAGCGACACTGACTTCTTCACCACCGTGACCATTATTTGAGTTTCGGCTTCCTCTACAAGCCATACCTTTTTTAAATGAAAAATAATTACCATGTTTTACTTTTCGTTTATTTTGGTATTGAAAATGGTTTTCATAATGTTTTTATTCAATTTTTTTATTGATATCTTGTGATTGAAAAGTGGAAATGTTATGTTTCCTTTATGCATGTTTTATGTGATGCGATTATGTTATGGTTCTTGGGAATTATTATGAAGATGGGTGGTTTCGTGATAAACTAAGGGCTGGTGATCCCGATATAGCTCTCCAATGCATTGGTTAATGTGAAGGGGTTAAAGGATAAGATTTCTCCAAAGAGATTTAGGGAATATACTATGATGGGTATTCCAAATGTAACCAAGAGGGTTAATCCCTATGTAAGAATGTTATGAATGCCTTAAGTTACCTTTATTTCTTATGATTTATATGATTTATTCATGATTTGATTAGGTATGTTAAAGTGCTTATGTTTTATGGGTAATGTATGATTTCATTCTTATGTATATATGTAATCATGTTTCCTTTCAATATTTTTATATCCCTTACTAAGCTTTTTATGCTCATCAAAAGTTTTTGAAATGTTTTTCACAGGTCAATGGAAAGGTAAATGATATGATGATAGTGTCAAGGATGTTTTAAGAAAGAATCCATGTTTTAATTTAAATAGGTTTCCGTTTGTGGGAAAAATGAATACTGCCTTTTATGTAACCACTTTGTTTAAATGTGGAATGAAATGAAAGTTTTATGATCTAATTCTCTAAAAATCTAAACCCAAAATGATCCTCAATGTGTAATCTTGTAATAACTCAAGATAAAGTATGGTTTAAGGCTGGGGCCTTATACAAAAAGAGGTAAAATCAACTTTTATAAAATACCAAAACCCACTTTTCTTGAAAAAATAAATCATGAAATCATTTTTTCATTCATCTCCATTTTTGGAAAATTAATCCATCCTTATATTCTAAAACCCCACCGATGGAATCCAAAAAACTACCTCATAAACCTTCCTACTTTTCTACTTAAATCACCCGTAGATATGTCGCAATGTGCACTTCATATATCTATCCTCACATATGCAGACAATCCTAATTAATACCAAGGGTTTCACATTCTGTTCCCTTACCAAATCCAATCCTATTCCAAAATTTTCCAAATCAAAAAACATACTCATTTAAAACCCACTTCACCAATTTAAAAACAAATGTAAAGAAAACCCTTTTTACTAGATTTAAAACCATTAGAGAAATATCCCTTTCAATTCAAAACCACATACATATCCAAAAACACTCTAAAACCATCCAAAATCAAGACAAGTCACAACAAAAAATAGACAAACGAAATGAGGAACTAGTGCTTATTCCCAACACATTGACATGGTAGTGAGCCACACCCAAAATAATAAATAAAACTAGAAGTCCTTGAACAGAGATCTTAAGCTCCACATGGGCCAGTACACCATGTGGGGTCACAATGTGACACCAAATCACATATATTGTCATCCCACAATGAAAATCAAAGATAAAACACTCAAAACCTAGAATACCCCTCATAGCTCAGGTCTCGTCACGAGGGGTGGTGATCATGCACCGACCCACAACCTACATTATAATCCCTGACAGTCTAAATCCTTATCTACCAGACACCACAAATAAAAAGGGACTCCCCTATATTACCATTTTGTCATGATCCAATGTCAGCCGACCCTGAACCGGTCACCCAATGCGGTCAGGACATGGCCTGAGAGGCATTCCTAATCCCCATGGGCTGGCAACTACTGTCAAGCATCAAAACTAACCAAGTGGGAATGATGTGGCCCATAAATGAATGAAATCTAAATAAAAAAAACTAAACAATGAAAATGAAAACTAGGAGTGGCGAGAAAACAAAGTCGTACATAACACTATGTTGCTCTATGGGTCACCACCAACCTCAATCCAACCTCTCGTTATGGAAACTAAATCCAAGAAAAGCACATCAACCTATGAAAAAAAATTTATACGAATAGGTGTGAGTATAAAAACTCAGTAGGCATGAACAAACTATCTATTATCATATGATTTTCCTTTAAATAAAGGATTTATCATTTTCATATTTGAAATACAATCTATAGAACATGTTTTTTACAGATTTTCTTATTAAAAGAAATCACAATTCATTTACCTTCATATATTATGATAAGTCATTTTCCGAGGAGGAAGCTTTAACCTTTTTAGAGAGAGAGGGATAGTGAAATGTAAAAAAATTTAAAAAACTTTTTCAACAATATTTTGAAGGTCACTTTTATCCACTTGATAAAAGAGATTCATCATACCCAAAGGAAAAAATAAATAATCACACAAGGGAAATGGAATATAAAAAGAATGATTAAATAACCAAACAAGGCACCTCAATCATCGAATACAGACAAGTAAGTGTCGATATACATGGGAAAACCTATGAGCTCGTGAATATTCTAGAACATACTATACATGTGACTCATCACGAAGGCATGTCTACTATTGATGATTCTATAATTCCCAAACGCCCACTATTTCTCTAACTGTCCTAACTGAGAGGACCAATCCCCTAGGAAATAAATGTCTATACTAAGGTCCACTAGCTAGTGCGTAGTCTAATCTAGTGGAGCAATTTTTCACTAAAAATTTGCTCACAATACTAGGATCCCATGTATAGACTATAAAGGGGGTGATCAAAAAGTGTCAAACAAGTATGTAGTCACATGTTCATTCTTCACACACAGTTAACATACACAAAAATGTCACCCCTAAGTCACCCAAAGGAATACCTCCCTCAACTTTCAACCATTTGATCATAGGATATTCCTATCCGACTAACCTCCAATAACATATAACTCAACCAAAGAAATGGGACCACGTCCAAGGAGAGTTTTCTTTACATAACTAGTTTTAAAAAAGTTCCAATCAGGCCTCACATAGATTTCACACGCCACACCATTTTCTATGAATCACATGCACACCATGTTGAAAACCCAAAATGGACATCGAAACCAATTTAAGAAACTCAAACCAGCATTTTAAATCTAAATCACACTCAAAAAGACCAATGGAGAATTTCATCGGTCAATTGACGTGAAAACACAATCAAATCATTTATTGCAACACATTACAAGAAATTAACCATTCTAATTCAAGACATGGAATTCTATTAATAGTTCAATATCAATAACTAATATTATAATGAGTTAATAATTATGAGAAATAAATGATTCATAAATTTAATGGTTACTGCATATAGATCCTACCTCAGAGAAGGAAGCAGACCAAGTCGAGACACTTCGACTCATGAAGCAATCGATGGAAAACGCTCACACTAGTGCACACATACATTCTCATACATATATAAATATATATACCCTAATTCATTAAACATATTTCTTATTACATGAGGGAATATGTTCAAGGAGGATATATATATACATACATATACACATACGTACCAATGTGTGTGTGTGTGTGTGCCACCAAGGAGCCCCCCAACATTAATTAATTAACCTAGAGGAACTAGAATTATTTAGAATCAAACAGAATGTTCACGAAATCGGTATATAAAGAAACACATTTTTAAAGCAAGAAATATCAAATGGACATTTATTTTTTTCACACCATAGACACAATTTACCAAAAAAATATAAAGCAATATTCAATAATATGAAATTTCATTTTGTTAATCATTTCCCAAACGTGCCTCAACCTTCATACACATCCTTTTTAAAACATTTTTTTTGAAACTGCATAGGGAAGTGACTTCATTTTGAAAATAATGAACAATTTAAGAAACCATGATTATAAGAAAACTAAATCTTCCATAAACAGACCACGTTCAATTTCACAAACACTAAAACATTTTTCAAATTCATGTTCCATTCCTTAATCAATTTATGAAGCCACCTTGAAATTATATGAATGAAACATTTAAAATTAATCCATTTTTTTAAAATGAAATCCCCCTTTTCAAAACCACACACAATGTATGTTCACTCAAAGAGGAATCGCACATCATTTTTCCTAATTTCCATCTCACAATAAAATATGAAAAACAAAATTCAACATGCTAAAATGATACATTCCCTTTGTAAAAACACACTATCAATGAATTATCACCTCATGTTCCTTTGAAAAAACATTTCTCACCATTTTTAGAATCATAAAAACACTTATAAGAAGTAACATCGTGAGTCACGCATGAAAAAATAACTATATCCTTTATAAATCATCTTTTATTAATAACTCATGTCAAACCACTTCTAAAAAATATTTCTCACCACATAAAACATCTTATTCCATGACTAAAATCCCAATAACATTTAACCATCAATAATATTTAAAAAAATAGAAATAAACCAAAAAAACATAAAAAGCTATCTTTAGCAAATTATACTATCGCAAAAACACAAACACAACAGAAGATAATTAGTATGTACCTCAAATCAATTTAGAAACCTAATGTGGACAGTGAGAAACCAACAAAGTGGATATAAACCTCACATCAGATAGCGGTGAGCAACTGAGACAAGATGAACTGCTTTTCCTTGGGTGGAGGTTGTTTGAAGAATAACTGAAGGGCCCCGAGAGACCATTCCCACAATCTTGGAAAAATGAAAATCAATAAATCAGATTACCCAAAGAACTAGGGTTCGGCCGAACCATATGGGGAAATTGGTTGGCTGAACTGAAGTTGGGAAAAGGGTGGACAAAGGGGAATAGGTATTACCTCAATGAGCCAACTTCACAATTGGATGGAAATATGGTGATTTCATTAAATAAGTGAGGGTCGTCAGGGAGGGGTGGTGCACACATGAGAGGAACCATGAAGGGGCTACGTTGAAAGCAATGGAGGTCATGAAAAGGGTGGCGCGAGACGGTGGTCTAGTTGGAGTAGGGTGGCGCCAGAGAGAGGGGAAGCTGACCACGAATGGGGGGAGCATAGTTATGGTCGGTCGTGTAGCAGGGCCAAGCGGAGGAGGCCAGGGGGCGGGGGCTGCTGTGGCGGGTTAGGGTTCTCCGCCTTTATTTATTTTATTTTTTGATAATAATAATAATATTATTATTCAAATAATAATAATAATAATAATAATAATCATAATAATTATAATAATAATCTTAATAATAATAATAATAATAATAATAAATATAAAAATATAATTAATAATTAAACTAATATATAATTATTATTTTATGCTTAGAAATTCTTTTCTAAAACTCTATTTTATTAAAATATTTTTTACTTCATTAAATTTCTCATGACCTTTAATTAATTAATTTCTTTATTTCATGTATTGGTTAGCCGCATAGCCCGCGTTCTGTCAAGCGTGCGATCTAGTGAGATGTACTGAAACAACGTCACCAACACTAACTGCCTACAAATGTCAAACTGCGTGTTGTCTCACAGTTTTATAAGTCGTGTGCAAGTTGTGTGTCAAACCCCATCTGGGTGAGACGTAAAAAAATATCTCTGACATGGGTGAGGGACTAGGGAAGATATTTTTTTTTTGAGGTTTAGAATAATATTGAAGATTTAGAATCATTTGGAAATGAGCATGTGAAGTGTGGTATTTATAGTGGAGGGGAGAGTGGTTTACTTAATATCTTAATCCTTAATTTATTAATTCCCACCATGATAAGAAATAGTGATGATTCCATGACCATGAATAGTGAATTGGTTAGTCGAGATCGTTATTTTGTTGATTACATCCCTTGCGATATTAGAAATAGTGGATTTTTATTATAATGTATTTATATGTTAAATAAATATATTTTCCTATTCAAAAAAATGCATGCATTTCAAGAAAATCCCAAAAATTAACAGTAAATATTTTTTGATCTGTAGAATAAAAAAAATTCCATTTTTAAAAAATAATTTTCAAAATATGAAAATATGAATATTTAATTAAAATCACATTTACATGTAAAATACAGTTTTTTAAATTACAACTGTTTTTATAATGCCTTCAAAATTACATAATGTCTTTTAAAAATAACTTAAAACCAGAATACATAGATTTCTTTAAATATGAATAGATTTTTGGAAAATAAATATTATTTCATATTAATTAATTAGTTTAATTATCTCTTTTATGACCTACACAAATTCTAATACTTTTGATATGGTTATCTAATCACTTATAGGATCCTTAAATTTTATTTATACATTCATGGGTAATGTTAGGATTATTGTGTACTATTTAATATTCATAAGTGTCATATTACTTTTAATAAAGAAGTGTAACTATTCATATCGGTAGGATACTATTCAAAAAAAAATTATCCTACCGGACTCCAAACATCTTATTGATCACAATTTTGTATGTTAGAATTTTAAAATTCTAAACATAAAAGTGTAAAACGTATTTTTAATGGTCATATAATAATTAGTATCATTATATTTACTTGTTCTTACTAATGTGAATATACTATAATGCATAACTATAAGAAGGGAATTACTTTGATAAAACATTGGGTCGTTACATTCTTCCCCCTTATGAAATTTGGCCCTTGAATATTTTTCCACAAATAGTTGAAGGAACATCCCTTCCATCACCTCCTCTAGTTCCCAAGTTGCTTCTTCAATCTTATTATTTCTCCATAACACTTTGGAAATGTGGTTTATCTTTTTGCATAGAACCTTTTCTATCTAGTCCATAATCTTTACTAGATTATCCTCATAAGAGATATCATCATACAGTTGTACCAGCTCTGATTTTAGTACATGAGAGGGATCAGATATGTACATTCCCAGGAATAATATGTGAAACATATCATGAATTTGAGCCATATCTAGAGGAAGTGAAAGATGAAAGGCCACAACTTCTATACATTTAAGGATCTCAATGGGGCCAATGTATCTTGGGAATAACAACCCATTCCTTCAAAACCACATGACTCTCTTCTATGGTGATATTTTAATACTGAATTTATCTCCAACGTCGAAATCCAAATCCCTTAAACGGTTGTCATCATAGCTCTTTTCATGACTCTGAGTTGAATTTATTTATTTTTGGACGACTGGGACCTTATTTATCATGTCTTTCACAATATCATGTCCAAGTAGCCTTCTCTCAAAATTGTAATCCCAATAGGTTGGATTTCTACATCATTTTCCATACAAAGACTCATATGGATCCACATGAATACTCGAATGGATGATTTAGTTGAATGAGAACTTAAAAAATGGTAGATGATGATCCCATCCAACATTGAATTCTAAAGATCAGGCTCATAACATATATTCATGTGTTTGAATAGTCCTTTAATATTATCCCTCTTTTTGTTGGTGATAGACCCTGATAAAAATTAATTCAGTATTCAAAACATGTTTAAGACTTCTACAGAATTAATATTTGAACCTTGGATCACGATCAGAGACAATCGAGAGTGGAACAGCATGTAGTCTCTCCACATTCTTCACATATATTATTTCATGTTCTCAATGTGATAAATTTTATTGAATACTGATAAGATGGGCATACATGGTGAGTTGGTCAACCATAACCCATATCAAGTTATTTCCCTTCAATGTATTCGGGAAACCCATGACAAAGTCCATAGTGAAAATCTATCATTTCTACATCGTTATAGTCAATGATCGCATCATCTATTGGTAATAATGTATCTCTAATTTAACATAATGACATAACAAGAGCATTGAGAAATACTCTCCAATATCCTTCTCCATGTTACCCCACCAGAAGTGTTCTTGAAGATATTGGTACATCATGTTGCTACCGGGATTGATAGTGAATATAGTGCTATGTACATTTTCCATTATGAAATTCTTTATCCTGGGTGATGAAGGAACACAAAGGCTCATTCCAAACCACATCACACCATCTTCATTTATATGGATCTCAAAAAGATTTTCTTCCTTTACTGTACTCACATTATTTTGTAACTATAGATCATCCCTTTGTTCCTCCATAATCATCTCTTAGATTGACAGTTGTGCAATCATTTTGGCAAGGTTGGATGTATCATTTTCACTTATTACTTCCAAACACTTGCTTCCTATATCCATGAAGATAGATCATTTCATATTCTGTAACCAGGATAGCGTAGTAGGTTCTTTCTTGTTTAGTGCAGTATCTTCCTTGTTCACCTTTTTCATAATGATAGTCAATAGAAAAATAGTAGTCTTTAATTATATCTATCCATCTGTTTTGACAAATGATGAGATCATACGGTGTGAATATATACTTTAGGCTATTGTGGTTGGTGTATATGTCACACTTATCACCATAAAGGTAGTTCCATCATATTTTCAAGGAAGAAAATCACATCTTCTGACTCTAGATCGTGGTTTGGGTAGTTCTACTTTGGAAATGTCAAATACGGGGGGTATAGGCTATCACATTATCATTCTGCATGAGTATACAATCCAAGCATTTCAATGAAGCATAATTATACATCACAAAACATTATCCACTATTCAGAAGTGAGAGTATATGTGTAGTGATCATCCTTCTCTTTAGAAACATGAAGCTTCCCTTACATTAATCCGCCAAAAATATATTACTCATTTCCTTGTTAACTTATTTAGCGGGCTTGAAAATCATGAGAAATTTCTCAAAAATGTCTATTTTACCCAGATAATCGATGAAAACTATATATTTTTATGACACTGGAGGGGATGTTTTATTCTCCAATCTCATTTGTTTTGGAAGGGTCCATAGAACATTCCACTGTTATGGTCACAGGTCAAAAGAAGCATCAGTTTCTTTATCCAAATCTCACTCTTGCTGAACATGGTGTACAACTTATCATTTCTCAATGTTTCCAAGAAAATTATTATATATTCTTTTTGTTCCACCTTCATCTGGGAGTATATGAGAATATTATCAATAAAAATTACCTCAAAATTTTCTAGGTATTTCGTAAGGACACTATTCATAAAATCCATAAATATTTAGGGAATTATTTTGTCCTAAGGGCATCAACAAAAACACATAGTGCCTATACCTTTTACAAAAGGTAGTCTACTAAATATATTCCTTATTAACATTTAATTGATGATATACAGAGTGATGATCGACCTTTAAAAGTATGGATCTCATATTAACTAATAAAAATGCCATCTATCCTTGTAAGAGGATACATGTTCTTTATGGTGATCTTATTGAGTTCATGATAATCAATACCCAACCTCATTGATCCAGCCTTCTTCTTCATAAAGAGCACTGGTTCACCCCAAGGTGATGAACTATGGTGTATGGACCCTTTCCCCAAATTCTCTTAATAAAGCTTCTTTAACTCCTCTAGTTCGACAGGATCCATCATATAGGTACACATTGAGATAAGAGTGGCTCTGTGTATGTGATCTATTAATTACTCTACCTCACTATCCAAGGTAAGTCAAGGTAAATCATTGGTAAATACATCACCTTATTCCCTCAAATTAGGCATTTCTGCTAGGTGGAAACATTCGTTTGACTCAGTTATTTGATCGATGTATTCCTCTTCAATGGGTATTAGAGAATCCCGCCTCTTTATCACATAAACTTTCATTACATTTTACAAAACCGAGGATCTATAAGGTTTAGTGTCTTGGAAACCAGGAACTTTAAACATGAAAACATAAAACATTCTTCCAAAACACTTGAAAGGCTTCCCCTCATGTTCATCCTAGGTTAATTACTGCATCACATAACCTGGGAGCATACATCAAAAGAAAGGGTGAGCAAAAAGCCCAGTAAGGAAAACAAGAGAAACACTTTACATGTGAACTTGAGATACTTCAATAAAGTCATGAAAAAGAACTTTAAGGCATGAGAATGAAATAAGGAGGCATATCATAATAAAAATAACATTTTTTATAACTTGAAAATGTGGCTACATCATTTAACATAGACAATCATGAACATATCACCAAGGTCCATCCCCAAGGTGTCATTTGAAAATTACCAAGGTTATTCACCAAGGTATCATGAAAATTGTAATCTCTAGTGGTTACATCATTACCCAATGCATTGGAGCGCTATTAGGGCGCACCCTTAAATTTGCCTTTATTATCATGTGAGCCACATATATCATCATCAAACATTTCATAAATAACCCATATAGCATAAAATAAATGGGTTTCATTTCATAATCATAATGTTTTAAAAACTGCTTTAAAGACATGATCTTTACGTCACTTTTAAACCCACAGAAAAGGAAGGTGGGTCTCATGTATGTAAATCCAAAAATTTAAAATAGAACATTTTGGTATATATGTGAATACCTTTTTAGAAGAAAGTGCTTTGAGTATTCACTTAATAATATAAGAGAACTTTAGAAAAATAGAGAGACATTTTGAGACGGAAATTCTGCAGCATAACGGCTATGTTACGAGGTTTTAGAAGACATTAATAAGAGAGGTAAAATGGGTCAAACATTCATAAATGACTCATAAAATAGTAGATGGACAGAATAAGAAGGATACATGATCATGGTAATGAAATTTCACGGACATACCATTTGAAATGAAAAACATGGAAGGAAGACAAAAATTAGATTTCTCTTATGAAAGTTCGGCAGCCTAACGGCGTTACTTAAACTTCAACAAAAATGATTTGAAAAGATCAAATAGGGTCTCTCATCATGTGAACATAATAGTTCAGTATCATATATATAAAGATAATTCCCCAACATAACAAAAAGAAACTTGAAAGAATTTACATGAAAGTAGAACTTCAAAACGAGAAGGGTGAAGAACCACTTAAAAATTCGGCAGCCTAACGGCGCCACTTAAAACTTCAAAATACTTAATTAAAGAGATCAAATGGGGTCTCTCATAATATGAACATAAGAGTCCAGTATGATATATATAGAGATCATACCCCAACATAACAAAAAGGAACTTGAAATAATTGACATGAAAGTAGAACTTCAAAACGCCCTTAAAAATTCGGCAGCCTAACGGCGCCACTTAAAACTTCAAAATACTGAATTGAAGCAATCAAATGGGGTCTCTCATCATATGATAATAAAAGATCAGTATGATAAATTTAGAGATCAGACACCAACATATTAAAAAGGAACTTGAAATACTTTACATGAAAAAAAGATCATGAAAAATGAGAAGGGAGAAAGAATCTGTTACAAAAATTTCGGCAGCCTAACGGCGCCACTTAAAACTTCATAAAACGAAATCATGAGAGCAAGAGGGGATCTCTAATTATATGAACATGAAAAGGTCAGTAAGAGGAGTATAAAAGAACATCCTCCAACATAATAACATGGATCATAAAAGGGATGACATAAAAGAGATTACTTGAAATGAAAGAGAGAGGTCAGATCCCTTACCATAAAACATAACTCTTAAAACTCAAAGGTTGGGACCTTGAGGGCTTGGGGGAACCATGGGAGGACTCCTTGGGAGGTAATAAGACCAGAAATTCGTTGGGGGAGAGTGTGGAGTCGAATGGATGAGAGGATGGCTTGTTATTTTTAGGGAAAGTGAAGGGACAAGGCATTAATGGCAAAGGGACACCTCATTAGTGGTTTTGGAAAAACCATGGGCTTGCCCATGGTATTTTCCCATGGTATTGGCCACTTGGGACACCTCACACCTTATCTCACTATTCATAATTCGAACATATTGATTACAAACTTAATACATCATTTAATGATGTCATTAAACACCGATAACATAAAAACTGTATTTTCACTATTCATCGAAAATTCAACTTTCTAAGAATAATACCAAAATTTTACCTTCACCAAATATCAATGCTCTGATTACAAATATGAACTCAAATAATAAAAATAATTTTCTAAATATTTTTAATTTAATTTTTAAATAAAAACACTATTCACCGAAAATTCATTTTTTTCAGAAAAAACCCCAAAAAATACCATAGCATAATATCAGTGCTCTGAGTTCAAAAATGAAATCTGTTTTACAAAAATAATTATCTAAATATTTTTAATTAAATTTTTAATTAAAAAACACTATTCACCCGAAAAAAACTAATACTTGAATAATAATTTATGAAACCATTATTCAACCATTTTATTGAATCACATTACTTAATCAAGGTGCCTATATTATATTAATACTTTCTTTAAATGAGATTACTAATCCATTTGTACACATTACTAATCCTAATCATAAAATCACTATTCATAATTTACTATTCATCAAAAATTAAGTTGATCTTATTAGACTCTAAATTTCGTACTGAACATAATTGTAGAAGACCAATTTTCGAAAATCATTAAACATTTTTAATTATTTAAGGTTTACATAACCATTTTTAAAATATCCTTTTTCTAAAATTCATCAAAAATATGCATACTATATTTATCCGGTCATTTGAAAATTCATAAACTTCATCATAAGAAGAAATCCCAATTTTTATTTAAAACAAAGGATTACACAAGGCAGTTACGGTCTCCTTACATAGCCCCTTATCACACCAGCATAGGACCTAAGTGTAAGGTGTGCTAAGGTGAGAGAATCCGAGGGAGGCTTGGCCAACATCGCACGAGTTGTAATTTCTATCAGTTTGAACTTCTCGCGATGGTGATCCCATTCTAGATTTATACGATGAAGTTCATCTTGTGTTTGGTCTAGAGCAAAGCCCAGTGGTGCTACATCCTTCCCAAGTTCTGTTAGATGGGCTTCGATTGGTCCAAGACTACTGGGTGAGGCCATCAAATCTTCTTTCTATATTAATTAACCAAGATTACTTGTATTTAGAGACAATAATCAAAACGTTTAGTTTCCAGTGCTAATATTGACCAATGGTCATATAACAGTCAAAAACCAATAGTATCATTTTAATTATTCTCATTTTATCAAATGAAACATTTTTGTTGAGTATAAAAATAAAATAACACATAAAATTAGGAAACAAGATTTATTCAAAATTTCGGTTTATTACAATCTTCCCCCCTTAAGAAATTGCGTCCTCGCAATTTTTTAAAATTAGGTTTTCAAATTTCATTGAAAGTCCCACATCAGAAAAGGAGTCAGTAAAAATATTACTTTAAAAGAAAGAAAGGGATGTATGAAGGTCACCCGAGTTAGCCCACACTATAATTCCATATAGGAAAACATGGACATGGAGGAGAAAACAAAGGGTCATGTTCTAAGGGAGAGTGATAGAGAACATGATTAGGAGAAATTTAACCATAAGAAAATCCCAAACTTATGAAGTGTGTAAACGATCTTTGATTACCTAGTAGGAAACGTAAACCAACAACTTTTTTTTACGTTCCTTTTCATAATTTTGAGGAATTCATTTACTACATAGAACAAAAACATAAGAAAATATACCTACCTTCATGTAGAGTTTCATCATTTAATAAGTTTCTACCAAAACTAATCTTTTCTCCAAATGATGAGTATTCAAAAATACTTGGTCTCATCAAAACACAAGAATCATCTTCTAGAGAATCACATAATCCACAAAAGATTAACTATCTATTTCTTCCATCTTTAAACATTATATCAAAAACAGAAAGGGTAAGGTAAAACAACTCTTCAAAAAAAAAAGAATCCCATAGGAATGGAACTATTTTTAAATCTTCAATGTTCCATGGTATTACCCAAAGTTCATCATGTACCATCCCATAAATAACGGTCCTTAAAATTCCTCAAAATAAACCAAACTAAGATTGAATCCCAAATACAAGAGGGATTTGATAACATAGTCTTCCAAAATAAACTTCATTGTTCATATCCAAACAACATCAACCACACCTAACATATTATAACAAAAGTAGCTAACCTAAACATATTTTACCCAAGATAGGTTAATCATTCCCACAAGTAACCTAAATTACTATAAGTCCACCTTTAATTGATTGATTCTTCAAAATATAAGTCAACCTTACTCCTCAATGAAAATACCGTAGTAATCTATTTACCTCGATCATATAGGGTCCTCAAAATAATGAACGCCTTCCAAAATAATAATCATCTTTTAATCACCTAATCATCTCTGTCATATTAATACAGAAATCGTAGCATTTCCTATCACATTGGTTGTTAAGAAATGTTCTTCCATTTCCCGCCATTAACTAAGAAACGAAAATATAATTAGGGGCTTAAATACTTAGCCAATAATCATGAAAAGAAATTTAAATCAAATAAGGATAACTTGTAGTTGAAAAGTATACCCTAAATTTTGATCCCCTAGGTTCCCATCTAGGTTATCGATGATAATATATTCTTATGTGAACCTTTATTTTATTTTATCTTTGTTCCTTTAACAATGGTTCATACTAAGCTTATGAATTTACCAAAACATATCCCCCGGGAGTGTCGTAACCAAGAGTGCAGCAAGGCACGTTGTCGTGTACCAGTTCCCGTTCGAGTCTAGCTCAAAGCGGTGTTTTCAGGTTTTACCCCTATGTACATCTGTGCCAGAGCCACCTCTACCTGCTCGTATCCAGATAGGGATGTATTTGCTTGGAAACCCATTACTCAATACTCACCAAAATATCAGGAAGATTTCATATATTTAAACTTTTATATAGGGTTCTTCCTAGTTTTTTCATATCCTAATTTCCACAAATAACTAAACCAACCTTTGATACCAACTATAGCATCCCGCCTCTTTATCACATAAACTTTCATTACATTTTACAAAACCGAGGATCTTTAAGGTTTAGTGTCTTGGAAACCAGGAACTTTAAACATGAAAACATAAAACATTCTTCTTAAACACTTTAAAGGCTTCCCCTCATGTTCATACTAGGCTCATTACTGCATCACATAACCTGGGAGCATACATCAAAAGAAAGGGTGAGCAAAAATCCCAGTAAGGAAAACAAGAGAAACATTTTACATGTGAACTTGAGATACTTTAATAAAGTCATGAAAAAGAACTTTAAGGGATGAGAATGAAATAAGGAGGCATTTCATAATAAAAATAACATTTTTCATAATTTGAAAATGTGGCTACATAATTTAACATAGACAATCATGATCATATCACCAAGGTCCATCCCCAAGGTGTCATTTGAAAATTACCAAGGTTATTCACCATGGTATCCTGAAAATTGTAATCTCTAGTGGTTACATCATTACCCAATGCATTGGAGCACTATCAGGGCGCACCCTTAAATTTGACTTTATTATCATGTGAGCCACATATATCATCATCAAACATTTCATAAATAGCCCATATAGAATAAAATAAATGGGTTTCATTTCATAATCATAATGTTTTAAAAACTGTTTTAATGACATGATCTTTAAGTCACATTAAAACCCACAGAAAAGGAAGGTGGGTCTCATGTATGTAAATCCAAGAATTTTAAACAGAACATTTTGGTATATATGTGAATACCCCTTTAGAAGAAAGATCTTTGAGTATTCACTTAATAATATAAAAGAACTTTAGAAAAATAGAGACACATTTTGAGACGGAAATTATCCAGCATAACGGCTATGTTACAAGGTTTTAGAAGACATTAATAAGAGAGGTAAAATGGGTCAAACATTCATAAATGACTCATAAAATAGTATATGGACAGAATAAGAAGGATCCATGATCATGGTAATGAAATTTCAAGGACATACCATTTGAAATGAAAAACATGGAAGGAAGACAAAAATTAGATTTCTCTTATGAAAGTTCGGCAGCCTAACGAAGTTACTTAAACTTCAACAAAAATGATTTTAAAAGATCAAATAGGGTCTCTAATATTGTGAACATAAGAGTTCAGTATGATAGATATAGATATAATTCCCCAACATAACAAAAAGAAACTTGAGAGAATTGACATGAAAGTAGAACTTCAAAACGAGAAGGGTGAAGAACCACTTAAAAATTCGGCAGCCTAACGGCGCCACTTAAAACATAAAAATACTTAATTAAAGAGATCAAATGGGGTCGCTAATCATATGAAATTCTGAACCCAGTATGATAGATATAGAGATCATACCCCAACATAAAAAAAAGGAACTTGAAATAATTTACATGAAAGTAGAACTTCAAAACGAGAAGGGTGAAGAACCACTTAAAAATTCGGCAGCCTAACGACGCCACTTAAAACTTCAAAATACTGAATTGAAGCGATCAAATGGGGTCTCTCATCATATGATCATAAAATATCAGTATGATAAATTTAAAGATCATACCCCAACATAATAAAAAGTAACTTGAAATACTTTACATGAAAAAAAGATCATGAAAAATGAGAAGGGAGAAAGAATCCGTTACAAAAATTCCAGCAGCCTAACGACGCCACTTAAAACTTCATAAAACGAAATAATGAGAGAAAGAGGGGATCACTAATTATATGAAAATGAAAATGGCAGTAAGAGGAGTATAAAAGAACATCCTCCAACATAAGAACATGGATCATAAAAGGGATGACATAAAAGAGATTACTTGAAATGGAAGAGTGAGGTCAGATCCCTTACCTTAAAACATAACTCTTAAAACTCAAAGGTTGGGTCCTTGAGGGCTGGGGGAAACCATGGGAGGACTCCTTGGGAGGTAATGAGACCTGAACATCATTGCGGGAGAGTGGGGAGTCGAATGGATGAGAGGATGGCTTGGTATTTATAGGGAATGTGAGGGGACAAGGCATTAATGGCAAAGGGACACCTCATTAGTGGTTTTGGAAAAACCATGGGCTTGACCATGGTATTTGCCTATGGTATTGGACACTTGGGACACCTAATACTTTATCTCACTATTCATAATTCTAACATATTGATTACAAACTTAATACATCATTTAATGATGTCATTAAACACCGGTAACATAAAAACTGTATTTTCACTATTCATCAAAAATTCAACTTGCTCAGAATAATCCCAAAATTTCACCTTTACCAAATATCAACGCTCTGATTACAAATATGAACATCATTTTATAAAAATAATTTTCTAAATATTTTTAATTTAATTTTTAAATAAAAACACTATTCACCAAAAATTCATTTTTTCAGAAAAAACCCCAAAAATTACCATAGCATAATATCGGTGCTCTGAGTTCAAAAATGAAATCCGTTTTATAAAAATAATTATCTAAATATTTTTAATTAAATTTTTAATTAAAAAACACAATTCAACCGAAAAAAACTAATACTTGAATAATAATTTTTGAAACCGTTATTTAACCATTTTATTGAATCACATTACATAATCAAGGTGCCAAGATTATATTAATACTTTCTTTAAGTGAGATTACTAATCCATTTGGACACATTACTAATCCTAATAATAAAATCACTATTCATAATTTACTATTCATCAAAAATTATGTTGATCTTATTAGACTCTAAATTTTGTACTGAACATAATTGTAGAAGACCATTTTTCGAAAATCATTACACATTTTTAATTATTTAAGGTTTACACAACCATTTTTAAAATATCTTTTTTCTAATATTCATCAAAAATATGCATACTATATTTATCCGGTCATTTGAAAATTCATAAACTTCATCATAAGAAGAAATCCCAATTTTTATTTAAAACAAAGGATTACACAAGGCAGTTACGGTCTCCTTACATAGCCCCTTATCACACCAACATAGGACCTAAGTGTAAGGTGTGCTAAGGTGAGAGAATCCGAGGGAGACTCGGCCAACATCGCACGAGTTGTAATTTCTATCATTTTGAACTTCTCGTGAAGGCGATCTCGTTCTAGCTTTATACGATCAAGTTCAGCTTGTGTTTGGTCTAGTGCAAAGCCCAGTGGTGCTACCTCATTCCCAAGTTCTGTTAGATGGGATTCGATTGGTTCAAGACTACGGGGTGAGGCCATCGAATCTTCTTTCTATATTAATTAACCAAGATTACTTGTATTTAGAGACAATAATCAAAACGTTTATTTTCCAGTGGTCATATTGACCAATGGTCATATAACAGTCAAAAACCAACAGTATCATTTTAATTATACTCATGTTATCAAATTAAACATTTTTGTTGAGTATAAAAATAAAATAACACATAAAATTAGGAAATAAGATTTATTCACAATTTCGGGTTATTACAGGTATCAACACCCACACAATTGAAGGATTTTTCAAAAGATATTTGTGATCTTCTATAAATTTTTAGAGGATCATGGGATGGTTCAGCATATGAAAATATATTTTCATTTCCAGAATGTTGATATGTGATATATATAACATGTCTTAATCCACTCACATTATAGAGTAAAATTATTCAATGGGATGTGTTACGAGATTCACTCGATGAATCATCCCACATATGCCAACAGTAGAAGAGTCAAACATGTTGGCTGTAATTATTTCACCACTTAGTGTTTTTACATATATCTATACTTCACGGTTTCAAGGAATCAATTATACATCTCTAGAAAACTTGCGATATATAAATGAATACTTAGAACATAAATCAATTAATAATTTTTCTACTCTTGATGGAATAGGATGTGTACCTTGTAAAACTTCATTTTATTTCTCCACATCCACATATGTTATGGAATAAGTATTCCCTTGTTCATTTTGTATTTAGTGGTAGCCGATGCAGATTTCCCTCGAGGACTCAAGGTTTAGTTTATTCGTTTAAATAGTTCCCTTTCTCTCGGCAATTTTAGAATTAGACCATGCGTGGTTCTGCCCTTTTGTACACTGTATTGTCCTTTTATCTCATGTCTTTTCGAAACTACTAAATTTTTTTCCTTTACAAAAATTGAAGCATTTCCATGTCCCTTTTAGGTAGTTCATATGTTGCAACTTCCGACAGTTTTGGCCTGTGGGTTGTTGATATTTCATCCCACCTTTATCCATATATCCTCCATCTTGAAACCCCATCTATCATTTCGTATAACCATATCCCTGGAACCATTTTATAAACTCGATCTCCATATAGAGTACACACCCAAAAACTTATTCATAACTCCCAAATACTTAAATTGAAAGATCTGTTCAATGGACTAGTTTTAACCCACTAAAGAATCTATCAAAATTTCTTTCATTGTTGATAAGAAAACATGAGATGTACCTTAAAATCCATATGAAATTAACTTCGTAGTTCATAATAGATTCTCCTTCCTTTTTCTTGATCTTTATGAAATCTCTCTCCATATGTGTATGAAGAGTTCAGGGGAAACTCATGTTATGAAACATGATCTTCATTTCTTCCCATTCCATCACTTCAATTTCAATTCATGGAATGGTTTTTTGAATCAATGACCACCATTGTTCGGCTGCTCCCTCTAAAAGAAAAATTTCTAGTGTTACCCTCATCATCTCAAAATAGTGTATCCCAAAAAATTACTTTTACATGTAGTTGACTCAGTGTTCCAAAATTATTGGATCGAAATATCCACTAATCATCGGTGGTCATTGCAATATAAGACACTTGATATCTAGTTACTCCCTCTTTGGTTAAGAATAATGTTCCCCATTATTATGATTATTGTTATTAATGTGAAATATTTGGGTAAAAATGACCCTGATGTATTGAACTCCACCTCCAAAATCAGTGTAGAATTCATTCCGACAATCATTTCATTACCCTCACATGAGTGGTTGTCCTGGTTTCTCATAGTTTCTATAATTTTCTAAAATACAAATGGTTAGAAAAAAAAATACGTCCTCGAGTCATGATTAAATAACTTATTCATTTATACAATGTGTACTGAAAATATAACTTATGGGATCCCAATGTATTTCTTCTTGTGTGAATATTTGTACTTAGTCTAATACAATATGTTTTCTTCCAGGGTACAGTAATCATAATTCCCAAATTTACTAATCATTTCCTCTGATACCAACTATAGATACATTGTATTTTATTACATAAAAATTACATAAATAAAAATATAAACCAACATAATATTATTACACAACATGGATCCATAGTTTTAGGGTCTTGGGAATACTAGGACAAAATATAACATTTACTAAATAAAGCATAAACTTTTTTTAACTCTTTATTCTCTTGTTTTTTTTCTTGAATTCTCATTAGTACATGTAGTCACCTATGGATATAAATAAAAATGTGTGATCTAATGTCCTATTGATAGGATAGATATAAATAATATAACAAAGGTTGATCACAATCAATACATTGGCTACATATCATGAACATGAGAGGAATCATTAATAAAAGACATTGAATATAGCAATGCATAAAAATGAAACACAATGTCTAGTGATAAACTACCTTACATAGTTGTGAAAAATTCTAGAATCATGTTCACACATAATTTCCATTTTATCCATGATATTAACCACTTTAAAAAATGCATTGGAGTGCTATATAATTCCAGGTGCACCAGTCTCATTCAAACATTCATATTACGCTATATAATCCCAGCACACCCATCTTATCATAATATTTACATATAATGTATTGCACATTAAAAATTTGTTAAACATGAACATAAAATAACCCATGGAAAGGAATGGGTTTCAAATAATAATGAATAATTTCAAAAAAAATTGGTCCCAAAAGTAATGGGGTAATTTCATTATTGACATAGAACCATTTACCATGATTGAAGAGTGAATCAATATTCAAGAGATAAAAAAGGTGTGATTATTTGAAAGAAGAGTTTTTTTGGAAAAAATTGTGTTTTTCATAAATTCAATTATATAATATGTAAATACCAAAAAATGTAAGATAATTTTGAATAATAGATTATTTAGAATAACCCATACTGAACATGGAGTAAAAGAGCAATTAACCAACTAAAGAAAGTGGGGTTTGAGAATTTCCCCTAACATTGTATCCAAACACATTATTCACATTAATGTCATGTATAATGAAATTATATTAATTAATCAAAAATTATAGAACATTTTATGCACAAATAAGATTCATTAGGATTTTATTATGTTCATTTATGGTATTTTTGATGAATTACGGATTTTAAATTCATAGTTTGGGAATATTTGATTTTTAGTTTCCTTGAATAGTTTACTTGAATGCATGAATGTAAATTTATATAAATAAGGATAACCATTCTGAATTGTAACTATAAATATTGATGATGTTACAGAACATTAAATGATTGTATTGATAATTTTTTATATATCCTGAGAATGAATCATTAGAGAATAATTTAATGATGATCATTCGGTTAATTCAAACGGGTTTTCGACAACAACAAACTTTTATTGTTTAATCATTTAGTAATATGTACATAAGATAGTTCCAGAACATTAAATAGGATATAATACATAAACAATTATATTTTTCATCCGTAAAAATGGATTCATGACTAGATCTGAACTTGGAAAAGGAAAAAAAGAAACATGTCATTCTTGAAGGTGATAAATAAACACCGCATGAACAATATTCTCATTTATAAAAAAAGAATAAGTGGATAAAGTGATTTTCTGATATATAATCCAATCAGTATCATTAAATTATATTATATGTGATATAATTGAGTTACCATACCATGTGGATGAGGATAGGTGGGGAGGGACTATGAAAATGACATGAAATTGAAAGGAAATTAATGGACATGGGATAGAGGGGAATTACCTCTTGAGATCCTCGTTGAGGAACCTATGCATCCTATTTTGATGAGAGAATAAGATCTAGGAAATTGGGGTGGGACTTGGAATGATTTTTGGTCAGTGTTAGGATAAGTCATGAATCTTGGGATGTGTGAGGAAAATAGGGTGTGAAGGGTGGTATTTATATTGGAGGAGAAAGGGGTTTTCTAAATAATTTAATCATTAATTTATTAATATCCACCACGATAAGAAATCGTAATGATTACATGACTATGAATAGTAAATAGGGAATGTTATATTGATATATGGGTGATTACATCACTTGTGATGTTAGGAATAATTGTTCTAAATTGTAATTTATTTATATTGTAAATTGATGTATTTTAAAATGCACTAAAAATTTATGTATTTAAAAAAATCCCAAAAGTTCACCCTAACCATTTATAGACTATTATAGTATAAAAATGAAGTACATATATCAAATATAATATTCTATATAATATTATTTAAATTTATAATTATAAATATAATTTAATGGAAAAATACAGTTATTAAAATTAAAACGTATTTTATAATGCTTTGAAATATTACATAAAGGCTTATAAAATAACCATATAAACAAAAGACATAGAATTGTTAATTTAGGAGAAATGTTTTGAAGAAAAACATTTTCTTTTAAATTAATTTATTAATTAAAATTAATTACTTATGAAATAAAATAATACAAATACTTTTACTATGGTCATATTATCACTTAAAAGATGCCTAAATTTTATTTATAAATTAATGGGTTGGGATACAATTATATTGGACAATTTCTAATTCATAAGGGTCATAGTAATATTCATAAGGTTAGGTTACTATTTATAATGGTGTGTTACTATTCACAAAAAATTGTCATATAGGAATCCACACAACTAACAAATCACAATCGTTTATGTAATATTTTCAAAATTCTAAAAATAGAAGTAGAAAAATTATGTTTAATGGTCACATAGTATTTAGTATCATTATTTTTCATTGTTTATCCTAATGTGATTATATTATAAGGAATATTTATAATAAGGTAATTCCTTTGATAAGATATTGGGTCATTACATCATGTTAGGCTACTATAGATGTTCATTGAGGCCAGAATGGGCATGTTAATCCTCTACAATGTCATAATCATGGTAGGGGTATTTGAAATAGATTATTTGGCTAAATGAACTTGTTAAATGAATTACATATTTTGAGGGAATCCACAGGATCTTAATGATATGACATTTAATAAATTATGAATTTATTATTTCCTTTATTAAAAATTATTTCCCTGTTTTTGATCTTGGGTTTTAAGGGGGTGATTAATGGGAGGAAATTTGGGTATTTTTTTGCCTGGTTAATCTTATGTTGAATTTTAGTCCGATTAATTGGTATCCATCATTTTGATATGTTGTTTTTTGGTTTTTATATCCTAGATCAATTTTATTCAGTTTTAATTCATGTTCTATGATGTGTGTGATCTTTATCCTTCTCTACCAACCTTATTCTTATAAAAACATGGTATTTTTTAATCATGAATTATGTTTATAAACCCTTAATAATATTTCTATAACACTAATTCTTTCAATTTATAGATACCCTATATGTTTTCATGTGATCCCAAATGTGTGGTAGGTGGTATATCATCCTTCTTATATTTAGTGAACTATATATATTATACTTTTCTAAATTTTTTCCTAATAGAATTTTTTTCCCATATCATCATTAGTTTGGAATGGGTTCATAAATTGATTTTGAAATAATATTTGATTCTCCTTATTTTTATTAAATATAGTTGTTTTCAGGTCACTATGAAATCATATGTCAAATTGGTTTTCAATGCATATTTATTATGAAAATGTGTTTTTGGGAATTATTTGAAATTATCTGATTCTTTTAATTGTTTTTATAGATGTAGCACATGGGTTACATGGGTACCATAAAGGTGGTTTAGTATTAACCCATATAATTTTTTCCATTGGGGGATTTATGTAAGTAATTTTCCTCTTATCCAACTCAGTGATGTTCTAGATGCAAGATTTATAGACATCATCGATTGGTTAAATTAATTATTGTTCCAAAATTCCCAATAACTAATTTTTATAGGGGAATATATGTTCTAGAATATAGAATTTTTTATTAAGGTATGGGATAATTTTTTTGACATGCTTCTATTTGCATAAGGATGATCTCTATTGTTCTTTTCGTTCATTGCAACCACTTTCTTTTATTATTATCTAAATTTAAGAAAATATTAATTCATTGATTACATTTTTAATTATATATATACATTGACTGATGTTTTATGGATTTTTTTTCAAAATTATGTAGAAGGTAAATATTTTTCTGTATTTGGGAAATAAATTATAAAAAAAATTCATTCGATTTATTTCTTAAATTGATTCTATATCAATTATTAGACAATGAATTATTATAAAACTCTAAGTGGGATCCGAGAGTATCTATTTAAGTGACACTATTAATGATACCTTAGGGTAGTGTAGAACATGTTTTTTCAATTATATGAAAGGGAAGGGTTCTACAATAATGTAGTTAAATTTCATGTCACATCGACATGGGTTTTCTATGAGATGGTGGGATGTTCCACATGCATCACACAAAGATATTTTCCATAGTTTTTGTTACCTATCATTTCATTATAGAAATTTTATAATTTTTATTTCCATATTATTATTGGTATTTGGATGTTGAATATTACCTTGTTATCATTTTCTATATATATTCAATTATAGTTGTTTTAGGTTCAATAAATCATTCTCTCTTTTGATGTATTTTAGCGTTCTAATCAACAGCTTGTTCCGATTCGAAATTCCCTTCGGTACATTTCATGGACTGATTTAGAATATAGTTAGATAGGTTATGAAGTCTGGATTCAAAACATGGAATCAGTGTAGGATTATCCATTAGTTACATTATCTTGGGATATATAGACGACATGGTATAGTATTTTAATGATATCATGGGTATATTGGGAATGAGTTCTGGTCTAACTCCAGTCCCAATGATCCATAATTCACCATGATATCTAAGTAAATTCATCTCATGTGTTGGTTTATTATATTATTATTCGTTTTTTATATATTATCTTAATGTTAGATGATATTGTTTCATTAGTTGAAGTCTAATTTCATTTCTGGTACGTATAATCCTACCTTCCATATATCTTTATTGATATCACTTGGTAGGGTTATATTTGAAATGATTCTCTAGGGACTCCTCCTCTCAATTTTAATCTCATCATGATTGTTGTATGGAATATTTGTATCATGTATCAGAATGATTATTAAATTAATAAAAATGATTAATAGGTGTAACTAGGACCTAAATATAAAAATGGCTGAACATTATTGTTCATATTGCAGAACCAAAAATTATTTATGTGAACTAATAGTCTGTTATATTTAAAAGAATAATTATAAAATGATGATTATTTCCATGAATTCCAATAGAGAGTAAATTACCATCGTAAAAAAGAATTATTTTTAATTACGGGGTTCAATAAGTAGGTGATGTGACTCCATGGTTTTGGAAAATCAATATATTGTCTTGGAGTGGAAGTTCAAAAAAATTATTTTCATTGAGTATATATACATATAATAAATGATGATAGAGATAACAATGGAGTTGAATTCCTTTTAGTAGGGAAATTTTTTTTGTGATACAGTATACAATTGATTTTATGATGGATCAGTTAACTCCAATAGTGGAGATGAATAATAATATGAAGGCCAAAAAAATACATAAATACCCTCTGATCCCATATTCATTCACATGATTTTATGGTGGATATGAATATAATTATTTGTGTTGTGGTAAGGTTATTATAGAAGAGATTTATTCTATATGAAATCTATGATTATTTGATTTATTTTTTTATTTAATGGAAATATCAATAAAAAACATGTGATGAATAGTACTTGAAATGATTATCGTGTATGTTTTGGTGGTAGAAATTTGTAGTTTTCTCTTTTTACTACAATCATGGAACCTATATGTGGGCCATTAAAATACTACTACTGTTTCATAGTTTTCCACACTTGAATGAATTTCCCCACACCTTTGATGATTTGAAATGATTTTTGTCACTGAGGTCATCTATAGAGTTGTTTTACCAAGACCAATCTACACCATGATTTGGATATAGATCATCATTTATTAAAGGAAATGTGGTATAATTAGAAGCATTAAATTAATCAGTTCACCAATCATACACTTTCGATGTATGAAAACATTAGGAAGTGGAGGATCTACTAGTGTATGTTGATTGTGGTCCTAAATAGTATTTATGTTTTCAATATTTCTATGGCTCTAATTTCATATGTTTTCAATATTTCTATTGATCTACTTCCATCCTTGAGGATTATTTTCTATTTTATTCATAATTTAATTAGTTATATCTTCTTCAAGATATACATAAACCTCAATTATAGGTGATGTGGGATTAAATATTTAAATTTTTCATTAATAATTCCTACACCCAAGGAATGGGAATAATAATACTAATGATTTTATTATAAAATATTCTTATCCGGCCATCTGGGAGGTGAAATAAAAGTTACATCATATTGGGTTTTCACTAAATTTCATATTTTTGTGAAGGAATATGTATCGAGTGTGTGTTTTAATACTTTACTACTATCTTCATATATCTGTATACTATATACTGAATGAAATTCATGGGTTGATGATTTTATTGGAATAGATGAATCCTAATCCATATGGTGATGAGTTAATTTAATTAATGAATCCTTATACGGTGGGGAGATTGTCTTTAGTTTTCTCCCCACCTTTGAGGGAATTATTCCTTATATGATTCATTTCATCTTCCCATTGTACGTTAGAAATATGGAGATGCATGATTTTCATAATAATAAAAGTTTCTTTAATCATAATACTAAAATGATGTATTATATAATATGATTTCATTTTTAGTGGATTCTTATGAATGGTGAGAATGTAGATTATTTGTACAGATGTTTAAAATTCATGAAAATTAATGAAGTTGTTTTTAGCCACTTTTAGTGATGATATGGAAATGGGATGAGGTATCGACATACTTCATTATTGGATTAATACATATCCCACAAGAAAAAAAATCGATGAGGTTATTGATCATATTATAGAATCAGGTTTTTTTCATTTCGATTTTGGATACCATACTGGTTATGAATATCGTTAGAATGTGTGTGGATAAATTCATGAGGTAACTTGTGGTTTCATAGATTATTGTTTCTATCATGGATACTAGGATTACTTCTTAATTGTGGGGATGTCCTTAAAGGGTCACACAGACTCATTTGTAGTTGATTATAACATATAATACATAGAAAGATATCCAAACAGATTATCATATTGAAATTTTTGTGGATATTCACTTTTCATGGGTCCTAGATTTTAAAAAATCCCAGTATATCCATAATAGAATGGTTAATTTTTTATATAACAAAATTTTCCCATCATTTATCAAAATTGATTGATTTATGTCTTTGTTTGATCATCCATATAGATCACATCTTTTTTTATCAATAGTGTGGGAGGAATCTCTCATTAACATAGTATCTTTCATTGAAATTTGGATAAAATATATGATAAATGTGGATTGTTGGTAACTGAAAAATGTATTTTGAAATATTATCCAAATTTTAAACACATTCAGTAGGATTTTTATACTATTGGAAATGTATTCCTGACTTTTTTTACCTGAGGTGTTTCATTAATGACTTTGTGATAAATTGATGTTGGATCCATGATATATTCTACAATTCAAGATAATATAGATTGTTTTAAAATAATAATACAATTTGGTGTTATTTTCTAACTTTTTAGGTATCTATGATGTTTTTAATGTATACCACCTCAGTAAGTATAACCCAGATCATACACATGTTCTGAATTGTGAGGATGTATCGTTTGATCCAATCTTGTATGTTGTGTAGAAGCTATCAAAGATCATTGCTTCTGTGGGGAATGTTTTTCTTCATAATTATATTCATTTTGAGACATTATTAAAAAGATACATATCATTTTCCCTTGGGACATTGTAGTTGGAAATGATTTTGTGGTGGAAATTGAAGGAACCCAAAAAACCCTAAGAGGGGAGGGGTAAATTAGGAAGTCTAATTTTTTTAGAAGTGATGGATCTAGTTCTCACGTTTGTAGAATATTATTAAAAAAATTTGATGGTAATGTGAAGAAAACAAAAAATTGTATGAAAAGAGAAAACACAACAGGTTTACATGGTTTATCACTAAGGTCCAATCCATGGAGCGTACACTATGAGTGTGTCTAACATACATATATCCACTAATATTCACTAGTTTTTTTGTGTAAATGTTTAGACATAGATACAGTATTCCAAAAACACTGTTATTATATGATTTTATGGATAGCACAATGCGTCCCTCAGAACACTTCTATCAACTCCCCCTAGATCACTACATTGGTTGTTGTCTTACTCAATTTATTGACATGAAGGTCACATCAATATATTTGAATTGAGGTATCTATCCATGTATAGCATGAGACTATTCTTTGAATAAATTCTTAAATTGACTCAAATTAAGGCACCGATAAATCAAGACAGGTAATCAAAACATTAAATATGATCAATAGATATGTTTCACACATCACTCACTATTATGTGAAATATTTGGGATTTTCACATAAGACACCTTTCTCCCAACCCTTATACTTCATGAAACCACCTCATTAGATTTAAGTGGCCTTAATGGACTCAATGATCATTCAATAAATAATATTTTCTACATGCAAGTATTCTGCATGGAACTCTTTCGTATTGTAGAGACTAAGATCATTGTTGGAAAAAGATCATAGTCTTGAGTTAGTATATAAATATTTTTATATCTTTGGATGAACTTGTTTGTAATTTCATTACACATCAAACACTATTTCGGTATTCATGAATTTGACATCTCTTTGGGATCATAACCCTTATTCCCATAACCTTGCCTTTCACAATAAATTAAATCTAGTGGAATTTTTTTTTCATTTTCCATATTTTTTTTTGTGATTAACCAGAAACACCCATTGCACACCACTTTTCATACCACCTTCATACATTCACTCAAAATCATTTTCCAGAAAAACCATTTTCCATAAATTTATATCTGGACACAAAAATTAAACACTCATAGAGAATTAATAAGACATTCACAACTATTTTCACCATGAACAAAAAAATGCATTCCCAAAAACAATTGTCATCGTATAAGAGGATTTATAATAAACAAAAATCAATTTCCATTACATGTAAGAAACATGCTCATTTCTAACAAAATTATCCTCATCCCTTTGGGATATACTTATTCATTGATATTTTGGATTTTTCATTCCATGTTTAGGGTGTCATGGTGGTGTTGGTGTCTTTCAATAAGAATTTATATTCTAATTTTTAAAAACGGAATAAACATCAACATGGTCCAACTATATTCACTCTTCAGATTAATCTGAACATGATGGGAAGATCAAACACACATAGGACATGGTGTGGTTCATGTAATGAATCTATTTTGGGTTTTTTATTTCCTACAACCAATAATCTACTCCCCCAGTATAATGGAATCCATTTCCAGGCTAAAAAATTATGTTCCTGGGGCCATGGAATGATTAATAGGTACAAAATGTTTTCATATATCTATATATATTCCATTTTTACTTATAGGATCCCCTATAATTTTCATGGATAATACGAATAATGAATTTTTATAATAAAATTATAAATCATTTGTGGCCTCTATAGATGATATTTTAATATACAAATATAGAAAAGAATAACATGAGGGGTATTTGATAATTGATTTGATGACATATAGAATTAAAATTCATATACTATGCTTAGAATGTATGAGCATTGGACGATATAAATATCATCATTAGGTAATGTGACAATAAGTGTTGAAATTTATATAGATGTTAAATGACAAAATAATTGATGAATGTCTCATACCCTTAAGTGTAATGTAGATACATAGTTTTCATTAAATTTTTGGGTACTAAAAAATCATTAAGATAATATTATCCTGATTATCTATCATATTATATAAATTAACCAAGAAGATATTATATTTATATATACAAAATAATGAGAAGAGATAAGTATGGAGCACTGGCAGAGAAAAACTAGTGTACATGAACCTATACTACCCACAAATAGAGAATGAGTTTTGATATATATTAATGATTTAAAGAAAATATTAGGTTATTTATTATCCACTGAAAGTGGCTATTTTATTTATTTATATTTTAATATTTAGTTGTTTTATTATTCATAAACACTATTCTTAGTGCAATTTTTATTTGGAAGATTATTTCACATTATAGTTGTAACTAATTTGTTAAAAGAAAAATATTAATTGGTCCATATTTTAACACCTAATAAAACTAATATTTTTACTGATTTTATTTTAATATTTTATATTTAAGTATCCCATGCTATATGGAAAAATACATTAGTTTTGACGACTTGTAAATCCACATTGGAAGATGACCAAAGTGGGATTTCATACCCACACATTCTATGAAATGTAAACATTATATCATCTCAATAAAGAGACTATATCAAACATGATCCATGATAAATGATTCTAAATATTTAAAAATAGAGGATATCAAGAGGATTATTTAATTCAATATTTCCCATGTTAATGAATATCATTTAATATTGTTATAGGCGCCCCATATAGAAGAAAAAATTCTAGCCATGATTCTATGGCCTAGAAAAACATCGCACCATTTTACACATATCAGGTAAAAAAATATCCATTTTGGGTGAAAATATATATATAATATCAGGGAACGTTTTTATCTTCATATGTCTCTTATATATACCACCAAAATTCATCCATCCTAATTCTCAATTAGGTGACTCTGTTTACAGGATACAATTTGGCTTGTATTGTTTATCACAAGAGGAAAAGTATACTCTCCCTTAACATTCCAACAACCTAGGACCACCACCATTAATATAGTTGAATTCCACTGTCAGTGGCTTGAAAAAGTATTCAAAAATTATTATTTGTGGAAGTGGTCGTGAAGGTGTTGATCATCATTAGTGTTTGGTTTAATTGTTTTATTCTGATGTCGCTTTGTGTTTGTAATTGAATTTATTCTTCATTAATGTTATTCAATTCAATGTAATTTTTTAATAAAAAATCTTGTTATACTATTTTTATACTTTTATTCATATAATTTTTATATCATTACCTCTTTGTGTGAATTTATTCACAGAAAACCTTGTGAAATTATTCACACAACAATGGAGTTATTGTTTTATATTATTTGTTTGTTTATTCTTCCACTCCATCCCCAGAAGTCTAATTCCTACATTCATTGAGAACATATCATTAATGTATGGATAATTCCATTATAGGTTGATGTGAGGGAGTAGAAAGATTATGTATTAGATGTTATTTCTCACTATTGAAATGTTCATTAATTTCATGATTTGAATTTTTTTATTCACTGATTTCCTTTATTTATCTTCCCTTCCTAATTTATTCACCCCAATATTATGTACTAATAATATCCTTCACCTTAGATTCCTCATGAAAAATATCCTCCAACTGTAATTGTTATTATAATGTGTTTTATGGTGTTTATACAGTAATTAATGTGGTTATATTTAATTCATTGAATGAATCCATCTTAAGTTAATGAAATTGAAATCAATAAAAAATTGGAATTCATCCAATCCACCGGAGTAATAACCTAGGATATAATCATTTTCTCATTATTTTAATTCACATATATCTCATAGTGTTATTTTAATACCATATAAAATCAACCAAATGTTCTCCAATTCATAACCGAAAACAATAAATAGAATTTCTATGTTTGTAGGTTTCTTCATAGGTCTCTATGTAATTAACAACCCAAGATACAATACAAGCGAAAACGTAATAGTAAAAACTTTGATAAATTTGAGAGAGTCCAAATTTTAACACTGTTTCAAGGAACCTAAGTAAGTTATGTTAAATAGTACCATATTTTTCCTACACCTAATATCTTTTCTCATCACTAATTACACTCATTCTCAAATCCCATTTGAAAAAAATTAAAACATGAGAAACATATCTCAAATTTAAATACCCCACACCATGTGTGTTGTACAATGTCTATCTATGATTATATTTATTGGGTAGTAAAAACATTACAAATAATAATTTTTGAACTCTTATGAGCCATAAAACATTCCAACATATAATTAGTTTATATAACTAAAAATCCATTATGAACACCCTATAATGGAATTCTAACAATATTATTATCCTCCTAGTGTATTATATTTAGAAAAACCCGTTTTATAGCCTAATAGACAATCATTACATGAAAAGGTATTTCAACAATTAGAGATAAATTATTCTAAGGTGTCATCCTTGAGATTTGTATTAAAAACCAATGAAAGATTTGTATAACTCCTTTCCACTCATGTTTTCCCTTCATTATCAATGATAGAAGTATATTTTCTCTCACAAGCCTCTCATGAATTTTCTAAAAACACAACCGTTGGATTTTGGATAGATGAAAAATATAATGGAATAGTATAAGTGTATTTAAATTAGGAGGGAATTTATTTTTTATTAAAAAGAGGAAAATTTGATATCATTGATTGACTCTCATGAATATAACTTCATTGATGATTTTTCAGAATACACCAAACACTAAACCATTGAGAAAAATCAAATACTATAAACCCATATTCATTATTAATAATAATATTTATAATTTTGTGGTTAAATATCCAATTAAAAAGAAATGAACTATATTTAATAACATGAAAATGAATTGAGTTTTATTCAATCTCTCCACCAATTTTTGATTCAGTTAGCCTTTTTGAGCTCAAATTCAATGTTCATACATCCTCCCCCAACTCTTCCATCATAAGGGAAAATAAAAAACATTCAATTTTCATTTCATCCTCTGTCGATAATAAAAAAAAAAAAATATTCCTTAATATCTTATGAATTATTAAAAATGTATTTTGATGGATACTTTGTGATTTTCATGAGATTGTATTACTCACTGGGAGCTATATGTGTTTTCATGAATCAGTTTCCAAACCTTCCCAAAAAAACCAATAGAAGACCATTCATTATCTAATGGATGTGTTGAAAAAAAATTTAATCCTTAATATGTTTAAATTTGGTATTGGTTATGTTGGGGGTTAATCTCAAGCTAACTACACTAAACTAAATGCTTTCTAGGAGGAAACTTGGATTCTCTGTCGATTTTATTGTGTGTGTTTTTGTGCTATTTTTTTATGGAACCTCAAGGGGTTTCTATTGTGTTATAATTGTATTGTTTTGTAATATTAAGGTGCTACTGATATAGATGTACGTTTATGAAATTCATATTTCCTCCAATTTTATAAACACAAACTTTCATCACTAATCAATGGATTAATAAAACGTTTCATGAACTTCAACATCAAAAACAAGGTAAATGTATTCCATGTTTCTTATTTCAAACATCATATAGATGAAATGTCCTATAAATCTACCCCATTTATTTTTTATCATCAAATAGTAGTGAAAATGTTATTTTACACTGTGGGAGTTGAAATAAATATATTTCTTTTAGGTGCATAAAAATAATTAAACAATTAAAAAAAATTAAATATAAAAATGCCTGGAAGGGAAATTTTATTTAACCATGAACACGAGAATACACTTCATAAACTTTTAAAATTAATATAAAATAAGTTTTTCATGAATTCATTCTAATTTAAATGCTTGTTTGTGTTAATGATCATAGTTTTTGATAGTAAAGCTGTTCGATGCGATTTTTCACTTTTGACATTTTCATCTAATTAATAAAGAACACAATGCAAATACTTTGGATTGTGGGTAATAGTTATAGTACATGGGGTCTCATAATAAATGGAATAGTTTTGGATATCATTTTAATTTTAACATGAGTACACAAACAAATAAAATAAATCCAAAAAAAATATATAAATAAAATTGTTCAATGAGTATTGGATTGACATAATGTATTTATTTCCGGACATGGGGATCATAAATATATATATTTCTATCCCAGAGATTTGAATTGTATATCTTATGGTGGAAATTTGAAATTATTTTGACTGAGTAAACTCTAGATGATGCCAAAGTAGGCAAGTATAAGTTAGTGACCTATGGTCTTTGAACATGGGATTCATCAAAAAAGTCTCAATATAGTGGTTGAAATGATTGTGTGAAATCTCAACTACTATGGAAACATTTCAACGACAAGAAAACCAAAAACTATAAAAAATTGAATTATAAACTTAATATTAAAAAGTTATTCCACCAATTGCTTCTATATTTTCTCCATGGAATAAATATGAACCCCCATGATTATTTTGACACACAACACACCATCATGCTTAAATTAATTTGGATGAAATGTAAAGATGAATTTGAACAATAAAATGGTCTTGGGATTTAGATACTCCACTGAAACTACATTTGTTTAAAAGATTTCAATGGGTTTTATAATAGTTTGGTATGAGGTCTATGGGTGAGAAATAAGTATTAAAATGTTTTCTTGAAAAGGGAATTTTAATTTCATAATATTGATATATATATATTTATATGGGACAGAAAAATACAACTTGGGTGGGATTATCCATTGAACAAGGTTAATATTTATTATTTATTTTGTAATAATCATGCGATTAATTATTCATAAACACCATTTTAAGTGCATTTAACAATTTGATCAATATTTTACATTATGATGGTAATTATTTATTAAATTCCACTATTACATTGTATATATTTGAACAAATGATAAAACTAAAAAATTTGATGACTCTGTTTGAATATTTTATTTTCAGGTCTCCCATGATATAAGGAATAAATAAATATTCTGGAAAACTTGTAAATTCAAATTAAATGATGTCTAATGTGGGCATTCATGCCAAAACATTCTGGGAAATGTTAACTTGACATAACCCTGATAATGTTACTGTATCAGCCATTATCCAAACCCAATAATACTAAATATTGAACTAATAATATAATACATTAAGTGAAAATTTTCAGTCAATAGTACCCCAAAATAATTTTTGAGTTTTAATGACGTTATAGCTGGCCCATGTTGAAGAAGAAATTATGGACCAGATTCTACTGTCTGGAATAAGAACCCTCCATTTTACACCTATTTAGAAAAAAAGTTGGGGATAAAAATGTTATATACTTTCTGGGGACCTCTTTATCTGAATGTTTTTATATGTCCCACCTAAATGTGGTCATACTAAATCCCATTATAGAGCATCTATTTAGTGGATACAAGATGGCTCAGATTGTTTGTCAATGGTGGAAAAATACACTCTCTCTAAACATTCCACCTACCTAGACCCATCACCATGAATTGAGCTGACCTCCACTATAGGAGGATAGAATAAAGGTTTCAAATATTATTATCTCTAGAATTGTTGGTGTATTAGATGATCATCATTGTTTCTTGGTTTAATTGTATAATTATGTTGTCTCTTTGTGTTGGTAATATCATTTCTTCCCAATATAATTTGTTTAGTTAATCTATGTTACCTAATAAAAGACAATCATCTCCTCCTTTTCTATTCCTATTCATATCATGTTTATATTGCTTCTTCATGGTGTGAATTTATTAATTCTAAACATATAAGTCTATAGCATTAAAAATTATTTATTCGTGAGAGAAGAGACAATTTGTTATTAATTCACATTAGGGATCTTATCGGGAGTATAGATTTATATAATTAGGTTATAACAAATACATAAAAACATAAATATTTGAAGTAGAAACTTCTACTTACTATCATATTTTTCATAAAACAAAAACACATTATATAGAAACATGGTATGATTTCAAACTTTTTCCAACATAAATTTTCATTGATCCCACCACTGACTCTACTCATCTATAATTAACGTAAAAAACAGTTAAAATATTTTGATGAGTATAAAAATTATATTAAGGGATAGATAATGAAGGAAAATAGTTAGTCTTTGTAAAAAATGATAAACATGAATACATTATCATAATGTAATAAATTTCACTTTTATAAAGATTTAATCATATATCACGGAAAATAAGTTCATTGCTTACCCATTTTGTAACAACAATATTACTATAATACCCGTATAATTGAACATATTACATAAAAAAATAGCTGGGGACATGAACATACTTAAAAATAATAACCATATGGTTGACATTCATACATATAACCAAATGGAATACCCATACAGTCGACTTCCACACACAATGCATTGGAAGTTATAACGTAAACAGACATCCATATTTTATCACAGAACCACAGATCATTTGGTTTTTCATGTAACCAATGATATTTTGTTTATCCTAAAACCACCCACAAAATTTTTAATCACCAATATATAATCATAACCCACAAAATATTGGAAATATCCCAATTTCACTGATAACATATCAATTGAAATCAAAATAAATGAATTCTGTTTATAGAAATATCTAATCCATAACAAATACCATTTTCAATACCAAAACACACAAAAAAGGAATAAGGGATATCTTTTCCTTATAAACAGTAAGGGTTATAGAGGAAGCCAAATATCAAATGATGGTTATTGCAGCAGAGAGGTCAATATTGCCTCATATGTTGAAAACATTCTAGTTTTCATTTTGTAAAATACTTCATAGAATAAATATTCCCTTTTACTGAAACTAAATGTAAAAAAGTGTTTATTATACACCGTATAAAATAAGTTGATGTATATTATTAGAATACGCCTCAATGAAATAATATTGAGTGGAAGAACCTTCCCTTAACTCTAACTTGTCTCATTCATTATTTATATTCTTGAATAATAAACATAGGATAATTTATACATTATTCATAACTTATTTCATGTTTATTATTACTTTTTTATTACTTATCATCATGTAATAAAAACTACCTAATTATTTTTGTTAATATCGCTCAGTTTTTCGATATTCGTTTCATGATCCAAGATCAAATTGCTTGATGTAAATAGTACCTATACTCAAAATTCCATCATCTATAAAATATTATTAATGATTTAAATTTCATATTTATTCTATATATATGTAATTACAATATCCATAACGTTTGCGAATAATAAATTAAATACACCATTCATGAAGATGGTAGGACGTACATACGCATGAACGCTACATTTATTTCATTTTGATATTAAACGAACACTGATAAATTATATAAAGGTATATTATAATACCATTATTATATTTATATAATTTTTATCTCATATGTTTAGTAAAACATCCATTATATGTTCCATTTATATCATGAATGAGTCATATCACTTTGATGGGGTGGTAGTACGCACTTCTTCAAATCAAATTCTAGTTTTCAAAAATTATGAAAAGCCTAATGGTATATTGTAAATAAATTTTTAGACACATAGAGAGAATAGAAATAAAAATAAAAATATATAGATATAGTTCCATCATAATGGCCACCATGAGACATGGTAGGAGGAAATTTAACAGTCATCATTTCATGAGGTATTTGTTCACTGTACACAGAAACAATATCTTTGAATCCATTGGATAAAAGAGTATTTATTTGTAATTAGATTCATTCACATAAAAAATCATAGTATATTGAGTATAATGGTGTTGTTATGTAATCAAAAAATAATAATAGGTGAGGGGTGGAGGGGGAAAATAAAGGAAATGAACTTGAGAGAAGACGTTACCTCTAATTCGGGTAACTTCTTTTGATTTGAGATAAAATGTTTTATTAAATTTTTTCTACCCAAGGTATGTCTTCTATGAAGAAATGAGGGGGTTTTAGTGAACAATATTTTATTTTATGTTATGAATTATGTCTATTTTGGACACTATTCATATATGTCTTTTTTATAAATTCATAACAACAAGATTCCATCCAAAAAAGCATTGAATAAATTCAAATATATTATATTCTCCAATATAATTAGTGGATAAAATTAATAATTTAAAATAACATTTATTTTAATATTTATAATATCCTTTATTTGAATCAATTATTAATAAAGCAATCTCTGGATCGTGATTGTATCATAATTGAAATTATTTATATAATGTCTAAAAATTACAAATAAAATAACATGATGTAAGAAATATTTATATATTTTTAATAACAATTTTTATTCGATTAGATCAATTATAAAATCCCATATAAACATATTTCTAGTAATATGATACTTGTTTGTGTTAATTTTTCCTTTTCTTTAAATAAAAAATTATAAAATATCATTTTCACACCCATGTGAATCCCAAATACTAACAGGTAGACATAAGAGTGCCCATGGATAAAAATATATCATCCAATATGATTAGTACATGTTTTAGGGTGGTTTTATATTATTATAATATTATTTATTTAAACATACTTGATTTACTCTTCAACCACAATAAAATAAAAATAATTACTAACGTTATTATTCATAATGTCAAAAAAGGTACCTATTTACACAATTGAGACCTTATGATTATAAATATGGAATATATTTTCCCAAATTCAAATCACATAAATTTTATTATTTACATTAAAAGTAATTATTTTTTTCAAAACTATAATTTGTGTTTTAAAGAAGTCAAAACTACAAAAAGATTAAGAATTGTTTATGTAATATTTCAATGGAAAATTACATATAATGAAAAACATTGGATTAAATGATAAAAAATCATCCAAATAAACTTTTAAACCAATTAAAAGTATAAAATAAATATATAAATAAATTAGATGACATGGAAGTTTTGAATAAAAATGTAGTAATTTTCACTATTCATTAAAATATGAAATTAATTAAAAACATACAAAAATTATAAACAATGTAAAAATTGATGTAAAACACCTAAAGAAGATGTTTTTTTTCAAATATAACATATAATAGTTAAAAATAGTAGATTTAAGAAGGGTTCACAATAAAAAGGTGGTAAAGTGAGCTTTTAAAAATAACAGAGTATTTTATGCTTAAAATTGCATTCACTCGCATTTTACGAATTTAATAATTATTAGATAAAAGGAAAAAAATATAACAAATGTGTGTTATCATATTGTTGTCAGATTTTTTCATTCCAACCAATAAAATATATAGGCATTATATAACACTTAATATAATAATATTCTTATTGTTTTATTTATTGGTATAACTCAGTGTTGTGTGCAATGAAAGATTTCAGAGAAACCTGTTGTTGTGTGTTAAGTACACAATAGAAAAAGAGTACCATATATTGTAAAATTTATATATTATTCATAAATATTAATAGATATGAAAAATTATTATTCTATAAATATCTTGGTTGCTACATCATTCAGCCCTTAGAGAAAATGTGTCTTTACAATTTTATTTACCCATCAAATAAGTGATGGTAATTCTATATCATAACCTTTTTCAGATTCCCACATTTCCTCTTGGACCTTAGGGTTTTTACACCAACCATTACCTAAAGAAAAATTTTATTCCTCAACACATTATCATTGTGGTCAATCATCTATACTAGATATTCCTCATTTGAACGTTTCGCTTCCAATTGAACAACATTTTGACTCAAAACATGAGATTGATCCAGAATATACTTAATCAACATTGAAACATGAAAAAACTTTTCAAACTGGGATAAAGATGGAGGTAAATCTACCCTGTAAGAAACTAATCAAACAATCTCTATGTTTATATAGGGTCCAATAAACCATTGAATCGTCATTACCTTCTTATCAAAACACATCACATGTTTCTAGGGAGAAACATTGACAATGACACGATCACCTACCTCGAAATAACGATCCTTCATCTTGTTATAAAAATAACTTTTATATCTTTTTTGTGTTTCTCTAAAAGTTTATTTGAATGAACTGATCTTTTTGTGTCATATCTTCTTCCAATTCTGGTCCTATCAACTTCATTTCCCCTGCATCATCCCAAAAATAGAGAGTTTGAAGCCACTTTCCATATATGGATTTTTATGGTGACAACTATATACTAGAATGAAAACTCTTATTATAGGAAGACTCAACCAAAAAAATATGTTTCTCAAAGCATCCATGTTAATCCATTGGACAAGAATATAGCATATCCCCTAGTGTATGAATATTTCATTCAGACTACCTATCTGATTGAGGATAAAAAGCTATACATAAATTTTATTCAGTTCCTAATGACTATTAAAGGACTTCCCAAAATATATTAGTGAACCTGAGATCATGATCATATTCAATAGAGAGTGGGACTTCATTTAACATAATTATATATTTGATAAACAATCAATAATTTTGATCTAAATATTGAATATCACATATAGGATGAAAATGAGAAGATTTAGTCAATCAGTCAACCATAACATAGAATGTATTGTTACCTCAAGAAGTTTTTGGTAATCCCACTAAGAAATCCATAGATATGTTTTCTTATTTTCACTTTAGTAATAGAAAAGGAAGAGTCATCCCATTTAGTAACTTCTATTCTTCTTTAACATGTTGACACGTCCTACACTACATAATATAGTCAGTAATATCAATTTTCAGTATATCCCATAAGTAATAATCTAGAAGAACTCATTATAATTTAGTACTTCCAAGATGAACTGAAAAAAGAGAACTATGAGTGTCACATAACAAATATTTCATCAACTGGGAATCACAAGGCGCAAATTTTCTCTTTCCAAACCTCCAAACAGAATCATTGTCAATGTTAAATTTAGGTAACAATCCATTATGAACTAAATCTAACATTTTCTATATGTCATGGTATTCATTATATTCTTGTTTAATTATATATGAATGAGACGATTTCATTTCAAATTAAACCAAAATGTATGAATTCCTTATACAAACAACTTCTAATCCAAAATTCATAAAATCATATACCAAATGATCTCTTTCTGAATATAGCATGGTTAATATAGCATTACTCTTTCGACATAAAGCATTAACCACCTTATTTTCCACTCTATGATGGTAATGAATCGTGCAATCACAATTCATGATAAATTCCATAAATCTATTTTTCCTCATGTATAATTACTTATAAGTGATTATATAAATCAAACATTTGAGATCAATATATTTTTCAAACATTACCCAATAAAAATGATGCCTCAATATTTTTAATAAAAAAAAGAGCATCTAATTCCAAATCATGTTTAGTGTATTTTAACTCACGAGGTTTCAACTGACATGAAACATAAGCAATTATCTTATAATTCTGCATTAAGAAAAACCATGAACATTCAATGATGAATAAATTTAGATAACATATACACCATTCTTGGAAGGCAGGGCCAGAAATGGATCATTTACCAATCTTCATATCTATTCCTAAAAAACGTCACATTATTTTTTCGAAATTAACTTATCTCCCTTACATGATAGATTAGATAGTTAGATAGATAAATGAGAAAAAATTTCAATGAACCTTCAATAATAACGTACTAATCCAAGAAAACTATGAATCTCTATGATATTTGATGTTCTTGGCCACTCTTCAACCCATTTTTTTAGAAGTGACAACAATTATACATATATAGAAAGAATAAGAGAAATGAGATATTTTTTTGCAACCAAAATTCACTATACATAAAAAATCACTATAGTTTCTTTTATTTTATGGTTTTCAAATCAATCCTTAAGTGACATTCATGTTCCTCCCATCAATTGGAATATACAAAAATTTTATCTATAAACACAACCACAAACTAATGTAAAACTTAAAAAATACTCCATTAATGAGATTCAGAAAAAAAAAATAAGTTCATTAGATAACCCAAAGGAAGTAAATAAAAATCATAATGCTTATATCTTATTCGAATTGATGCCTTCAGAATTTCATATTCATTCACCTTCATATGATGGTACCTAGACCTCAATTCATTCTTCGGAAAACACTGATATTCCTGGATTTGATAAAACAAATAATTGATATGAGGAAAAAAATACATGTTCTTAATAGTTATGTTATTCAAGGCTCTGTAATCAATAGATTGACTTAGAACCATATTTCATTTTAATGAATAAAACAGGAGCACACCATAGTGATGTGGTTGGTCGAATAAATCCATTACCAAGTAATTCATGAAATAGTTTTTTCAATTACACCAACTCAACATGATCCATTCGATAAGGGGGTTATGAAATAGGCTTTCATGATGAACTAAATCACTTTTAAATTCAACCTCTATATTAGGAACAATTCCTTTGTAATTCATCAGGGAAAACATCTCTGAATTCATTCACTACTGGAATTTCACTAATCAAATCTATTTCATTATTTTCATAAAAATATTCTAGATAACATTCACACTCAGATTTAATCAATATTTCATCTTCATGGTATGATATCAATTGTTTGAAATCATTGAATAAAACATTCTTGGCATTATAATCTATTTTAGCATAATAAAATGAAAGTCAATCCATACACAAAAACATATCAAATTCAACTATGGAATGTTCAATAATATTTTCAAGAAATACTATCTCAATAATGATAATAGGAAGACTTTTTTAAATCTTCTATTCATTAATACCTCCACCCAGATCATTTAAAAAAATTTCAATATCACATTCATGAGTATCTAGATCCAATTTACATTCAATGATCTCGAAAATGATAGAATGATAAGATCCATAGTCAAATAGAGTACATGAATATTTTGAATAAACATCTAACATACATGTCACCATATCATTTTATGGTATTACCTCATCCATAGTACTTCCAAATGATTTTCCCATCCCCTTATGATTTTTATATTATTGGTTACCACTCTGGATAATCATCTTCGGAGACATATTGCCATAATGTCCTCTCTCTTAGAAACTAAAAAATATTACCTCATGTTTTTTATTGTTTACCTGATCCTCATCCCTACATTACTAGCAATATAACTATTCATACCGCATCCGAGGCACTTCCCAAATGTTGTGTTACATTCTCCATGATACTTTTTACCACACGTCTCAGATGATGAGAATTTTTTTTTCTTACCTATAGGATTTTTTGATGAATTCATACCCATTTTATTCAAAGTGGATCATATCTTTTTTTCTCATCGAACATATGATCATCATAAAACTTCTTTTCAACCTTATCACTACATTGGAAATGTTTCTCATAGCTTTTGATCTTATTAGAATCTAACACCATTCAATATTTTGGCTTCAATGTTGAATAAAACAAATTTATCTTATTATAAATATACAAGATAAAAAGTGACATTTGCATTGATAGTTGGGTGAAATTTTCATCGTATGTATCCACACAATCATTCTCCTTTTGTCTCAATTACAAAAAATTGTATTTCCATCCTATGTTGAATAGAATTAGGAATGTTTTTATCAAAGAATATATTCTTAAAATCATCCCATTCCATGGGATAAATCTCTCCACTTCCTTTTTTATTCTTAATCATTGACCACCTCTCATAAACCTCACCTTCAAAAAGATAAACAACACAATAAACATTTGGATTGTCTGAACACCCCATTACATCAAAAATATTTTCCAATCCATTAATTTACCCTTCATCTAGCACAAGGTTAGATAATCCTCTAATTAATGGGGGACGTTTCCTCATGAAATGATCCATGATTTACATATTCTTATCAAGTTGGTCTTGATGATCATATTCATGAATACAAACAACATTTATCACCGGACTCAAGTGATCTGTTAATACAGCGAACTATTCTATTCTGATTCCAACTATCTCATGATGTTGATTTGGAAGGTTTCTTCCCCCTATAGGCCTTCCCAGAATAGCTTCCATTCTTACTTGATAGAAAAACATTCGAAATAAACATATCATAGACAAAGAAATTTGATAATATTGAAATGCTATTTCAATTTGGCCTTAAAGTAAAAAATCATTTCTAGATATTCTATTAACCGTATTTTAACATGTAATGATATCTAAACTCACCATTGATACTAACTATATGAATTATATAATTTAGTGATAAATCAGTAATTTTTCTTTAATTAAAATCAATGATCATTTCAGGTTCATGAAATTAGAGAATTATGTCATTACTTATACATAAAAACATTATTATTACAAGTAGACACTTCAACTCACTATCCATTTTTTCATAAAATAAAAAATCATTTTTATTAAAAATTCTATCATTTCATGTTTTGACAATATTACTTTTCCTTAATCCATTCCTGTATACTATACCTCTTTAATTCTAGTGAAAACATTTCAAAACAAGGGATGAGAAAAAAATATTAGAAAGGGAAACACAAAGAAGGAAAAAAAATTATTAGGAAAACATGAAATCCCTGAATACTTTATCATAAAGTAAAACTTTTTACATTTGAGAAATAGTAAACATATTTCACTAAGAATAACATCATTTGATACAATTTTTTAACAAAAATATCACCATAAATCTCATATAAAGTAACAAATAACATATAAAGGTATCTTGGGGATTAAACATACATAAATGGAATAGTTTTACGATCGACGTCCATACCTATGGATAAATGAAATATCCATTCTTCTGACTTCCATAACAAATGCATTGGTGGTTATTAAATAACCACACATCCTTGGTTTATCAAGAAACCACATATAATATTGTTTATCATGTAACCATCCTTCTTTGGTTTATCACGTTACCACTCGTCAAATGTCCAAGTACCATTATATAATCACAATACATAAAATATAAAAAATATCATCATTTCACTAATAACAATTCAATTTAAATCATACGAAATCAATTAGAAATATTTAAATACTAAACCCATTTCAAAAACCATTTTCAATACCAAAACACCAAATAATGTAATAAGGTATTTCTTTTCCTTAATAACATAAAGGCATATTGAGGAATCTAAATATAAGATAATGCTTATGGTAGCGGAGAGGTATTTGTCACTGCCTATGTTAAAAACATTCATTTTTTCATTTAGTAAAATTATTCATATAAAAGATATTCACATTGAATGAAATAAAAATAAAAAGGGTTGTATTATAAACCGTATAAAGAATAAGGAGTATATTATTGAAATATGTCGCAATATATGGTGATAGAGATGATATCCCTTTCCTTGAGTCCTCCTTTTCTTATTTGACATTATATTCTGGAATAATAAACACAGGTTAATTATTTACTTGGTTTAGAAAGTTTTTTTAATTTATTATTTATTTTATAATACTTATCATTATGTTATAAAAATTATACAATTATTTATGTTCATTTCAGTCTGTTTGACGATATTCGGTAATTAAGTCGAAGGTTATCTTGTTTGTTGTAGGTTATCCTGATGGTAATAATTACATCATCTTCCAAATATTATTCGTGATTTATATATCAAATATATCAAATATATATACTTATAATATCAATAATATATAGAGATATAAAATGAAATGAACCATTCACGGAGATGGTTGGTTGTACGTACGTATGAACACTATATTCATTGCATTGTCATATAAAAATAATAATAATACAATGATATAAATGTATAATATAAATATAGTTTTATATTTATATATCGTATTTATCATGTTTTTAATAATACAATAACTTATACTTTAAATGTATTTAATTAACGAGTCATGTCTGTTTGAGGGTGCGGTGGTCCGCACATCCTTAAATGAAAATTATAATATTTCATTATTATTGAAAGAATAAATGTTTGTTGTAACTCAAAATTATAGAATAATAGAGACAATATTAATATTATATATATAATATATAAATATATTGCAATTATAATGTCCATCGTGATAGGTAGTAGGGGAAAATTGAAAAAATTTCATTTCATGAGGATGTATTTCACCGTACAAAGAAACAATATTTTTTTATCCATTAGATTGACGTGAGTGTATGTGTAGTTAGAGTCATTATCATAATAAAATCTTAGTGTTTTAGGTTACAGTTGTTTTTATGTATTCAAAATATAAATATATCATAGGTATTTGAGAAGAAAAATAATGCAAAGGAACATAAGAGAAGACATTACATTGAAATCGGGTAACTAATTTTGATATGAACTAAAAGGATTTCATAAATTTCTTTCTTCCCATGGGAAGGATTCTAGAAGGAAATTAAGGATTTTGGGAGTTTATTTACCTTGATTTTGGATGATCTAAAGGGAACGATATGTGTGAAAAAGAGGGTATCAGTAGTGTCCTTTTATAAGAGAGAGGAGGGGCACTATAAGAAGGTCTTGAAATATTAATTTATTATAAATTATAGTTCAATTAAAAATGGTTCAAAACTCCTTTATTAATAATTAAATATTAATTTTTTTTCTGAATACACTTCTCAAAATAATTTTTAGACATGTATTTAATATTGTTTTCACCAATATCCTTTTAGATTAACCCTTATTTTTCCCTTTTAAATCTTAATGTGATATTGTGGTATTTACAGATTGAGGGATAATGTAATTAACATATCATGTCATGAGACCCTCAAAAATAAATTTATGACATGTATTTAATATATTATCCATTTTTAAGAATCATATATTTTTCAGAAAATAATATAATTTAATACACTATTTTATATTTTATGTTATGAATTATTTAAATTTTGGACACTATTCGTTCTTGACATTTTTACAAATTCATAAAAAAATTATTTCTTAAAAAAAATTAATCAATCCTAACATTTCATATTAACATAAGGGATGATTTTATGAAATTTATTTTTTAATGTAATATTTATTTTAATATTTATAATATCATTTATTTGAATCATTTATTAATGAAGAAATTTCTGCATCATAATTGTTTCATTATTAACATTATTTATTTAATATCAAAAAATGATAAATAAAATACCATGATATGGGAAATATTTTTATATTTATATTTAATTTTTATAGTAGAAGTTGTCAATTATATAACCCCATATGGTATTTTTGTTAGAAAGAAGTCACATGTTTAAATTATTTTTTCTTTTAATTTCAATTAAAAATTATAAAATGTCATTTTCATACACATGTGGCTCGGAAATTCTAACTATTCATCCTATAGATGATCATGATCCGATATATCTCATAAAATCAGATTAGAAAACGTTTTACTGTATTTTTATATTTTTATTATATTATTTTTTTACAAATATTTTCTAGATTTAATTTTAAACCATGATAAATAAAAATAATTCATATTTTCTAAAAATAAAAGGTACTCATTTACACAATTTTGAATTTATGATTAAAAATATGGAAATCATTTTTCTAGATTGAAAAAATATAAATTATAGTTATTTTATATAAAATTAATTGTTTTTTTCATAACATGAACATGTGTTTTAAAGAAGGAAAAACTACCAAAAAATTGACACGTGTTTTTGTCCAATTTAAATGTGAAATTACTTCCAAAGAATAAAACTAAATTAAATTATCAAAATATAATCCAATTAAAAATTAAAATCAAATAAAATGATAATATATATATATATATGTAAATTAGAGAAAATGAAATTTTGAATTAAAATGCAGTATTTGTCATTATTCATTAATATATGAATTTTATCAGAAAATACCAAATTTTAATCAAAAGAAAATTTTGATTTCCCTCTTCCAAAGAAGAATTTTTTTTAAAAAATATAACATATATAATTTAAAAAACTATATTTAAATAGGGTTTAACATAAAAGGTGGGAAAATGAGCTTTTAAAAATAATAGATTATATAAGGCTAAAAATTGGATTCATTCACATTTTATGCCTATATTGTTTATTAGATAAATGTAAAAACATATTCAAATGTGTGTAATAATATTTTTGTTTGTTCTATTCATTCCCTCCAATAAAATGGAATTGTTTTAACTAAAATTTAAAATAATATTATTAATGTGTTATTATTTATCGGTATAACACAGTGTCGAGTTCAATGTTCTCTTTCAGGGAAACCTATTGTTCTATGTCGATTATACTATCAGAAAAAGAACCCCATTAAATGAGACATTAATTTATTATTAATAAATATCATTATATATTAAAAAATATTTATTCAATAAATGTATGGAATACTACAAAACCTCATGAAAATATTCACACAATTGTTGAGTGATTATTTGGTTTTTTTTGTTTTTAATTATACAATTTTACCATCACAAGTATATGTCCCTCTTTCATTGAGACATTTCATCAATGGATGGCTATCTCTATTATTGGTTGATACAATAGAGTATAAAGGGTCTGAATTGAATGTTATTTCTCACTATTTAAATGTTTATTTGTTTATTTTATTTGATTTTATTATATTCCATGATTTTCCATATTCCTCTTCCTTATTGAATTTATTCACCCCAAATTTATGTTCTAATATAAACATTTACCTTGTAGTGATCATTAAAATGTTCCTTCAAGTAAATAAGTGACTATCATGTGTTTTTAATATTTTTAACCAATAATCGAGGTGGATAGTTTAAATTCATTCAATTAATCCTTATCTAGTTAATGAAATTGAAATTGTTAAAAATATAAATTCTTCCAATTCACCATGAGAAATAACCTAGGATAAAATAATTTTCTCATAATTTTAATTTTCATACTTATCCAACTGCTCCATTAAAACCATCTAAAATAAAACAAAAGTTGTCCACCTCATAGACAAAGATAATATATAGAATGTATGTGTCTATGGGTTTATTCTTCTATCTCTGAGTATTTTATAACCCATGATACACTAAAAGAGACCACATATTCTTAAAAATAAGGGAATGTCTTGGAAAGGCTAGTTATGTTCTTGATAAATGATAAATATAGATCACATGCCTCAAGATTAATTAATACCAATGAACTACACTACTAATCATATGATCTTGAATTAACCATTATGATGATTGAAATGATGTTTTTTAGGATCAATAACTATATAGAGAGTAAATATATATATATATATATATATATATATATCTTAAGAGTTTAATATACATTCATAGTGAAGGAGATAAACATGTATCAATTATGAAAGTTAGAGTTATAAAGGAATATGATATTAGAATATACTAATATACTAGAAATGTGATTAAGTTAGCTGATACTCATTATAGAAGGTATCCTATACAATATCCATGTTCATGATTTTGAATCATCCACACTTTAGGTAAATCAAAAGGATGGATCTGAATATAAAAAATTCAGTGATGAAATAAGACCTTTCCAATATGATATCCTAGCCGTCTATCATAGGGAAGATCAAAAGACATAATAGGATTATTTATATATTTAAATGATGTTGATATATACATATAACAGGAAGAATCATAGATTCAATATTATTAATGATAATTTTATTCAAATTATAAAATATTATATATGTTCGATAAATTTAAAAAATTAATCACTATTGAAATATTCACATAATTTATCTTTCTCCATCAACCCAGTATGTTCGATGTTTTACTATGATATTCAATTGAGCTGATAGTGTGATGAAATGATGGTGGAGATTGGTGAGTAGAACTCAATGATACCAGTATTCTAGTAATTTAAGGAAAAAAGATACTTGGATGATGTAGAAATTACCTTTTATAAAATGGAAATTACATAAATTTATAATGTAATTTTTCATGGGCTTTTCACTGTTATCTAAAATATATAATGGGATATGGGTTGTAGTAGATCATATCACCAATAATGATCAATTAATGATCATTCTAGATGACTTCTCACTAAATTATCTCCCCATGATATATATTAAATTCATGGAGAGGATAAATGGGTTAGAACATTTGATCATGTATAAATGAGATCCAAGGGTTTCATATATTTTTAATTAATTATTCATCAAAAAATCAATATCTAGTTATCATTAATGATTTCTATAACAATAATACTGATAAAAATTATTAAATAACAATTCAAGGGGTTTAATAAATTGTAATTACCTACTAAATAGACTATAAATGAGCATGGGATGGGTAACTACACTTGGATGAGCTCTTATAAAACAATTCCTTTTTATTAAATTTATTAATTTCAATATTTGACACTCACTATAGGAAAATATTTTTATCTTCATCACCATTCGATGAAGCAGGTAAACAAATGTATCTTGGACCCCAACATGTTCAAGAAATTTTATATATATTTAATTTCATTTATTAAATACTTAATGATAATAATATTCAACATAAGATATGTGACATCATCTTAAATCTATATAGTTTGATATTGGAGCCAAATTTTAATTCAAAATACTACCCTATAAGAGGGTTACAAGGTTTGTATGGAAAGGAAATCATACCCCTGGATATATTTTCCACACTGATAATCTTATTTACATTAATGCTATAACCTATCCACTATCACTTATATAATGTGTAGCACATATGAATGAAAAGATACATTGAATAGTATTAAATATGTGTATATATGATCCCTCATATGTTTTAAATTAAGATGTACTATATATAGAGAATAACCGAACATAAGAGAATTAGTGGATGAGAATTTTTTACCAAAAAAAAATTATATGCAATAAAAAAATACCCATTTTCAATGTACAATATTGAAACCATACATATTAAGTTGGTAATGTGAACTACGGGGTTCAACAAAACAAATGTACCCTAATATATTCGCAAATGGGGATATGATTTAAAACATTATGATGATGTTTTTAGGGGGTATAATGTAATAATAAATAATTCGATATATTTTTTTGAATATACAAGGGATTGTTATATTTATCAATATTAAACATTATAAAACACTTGTAGAACATATAAAAACCATCAATTATTTATATAACAAAAATGAAATGTTACATATGAAGAATAAATGTACATAATAATTTTAAATAAATTCTAATGTGAATGATATGGTTCATATGTATCTCTTAATGTTGTGCATAGATAATATGTCACATTTAAAGAATATGGAGGCACTAAAACTAGAGCTTGGAACCATCTATTTCGAAAATTAAATTAAAATCATATACTAAATATGAAATTTCTGGGAAACAATATAACTCACCTTAACAAACTAAATTGGGGAAATAATAATTTCAAATATGAAACATATGATCCTAATGATTCAATTCATCATTATTTACATAATTTATTCTCAATTAATGTAACAAATTAAAATTTTGAGGAATAATATTTTAATGCTGGTAAAATTCAATGATCCCAAATCCTATATATTTTTTTCTTTTTATTAACTATAAATATGTTTCTCATATTTATGAAGATAGTATCATTTAAAACACATGGGTTTTTAATAAAATAACATTAGACTATCAAAATAGAATTTTACATATATAGAAAAAATATACTCAATAAAAATCAAATTATCAAAATGGGGATATTATAAAACAAATAACGTAAAAAATTTGTAATTTCTATAATATCACAGTCCACTAAAATTATAATTTCAACAAACAACAGAGTAAAAAAACATTACAAATATAATTCCAATTATTAATGATTTTTGTGAACCTTGATATAAATCTATGTAAATGATGAATAAATAAAATTATATATTTTTTAAGGATGTATAAATCCAATATAAATATTATAATAGTAAATATATCCATTTTAATGCTGAATTGATCATTAATATTAAAAATTTGACCATAATGAATAGTAACATGACCATTAAAATAGTGAAATTAATATTATAATAGATAAATTATTATTAAATAATATTTACGATTAATAAAATAAGTTAATATAAATATATTTATTCCATACTAAAATTTTAAATTTTAAAAAATGAATATAACATATAAGTTAATTTTAAATAATGTTTACTTACATAAATTTCCCAAAATATTTATATTAGTATATATATTAAAATTACCTAATGTATACAATTGTTTTCATAATACTGAAATCTTTTAACAATTATTTTAAATATTTTTTGGTGATTGTATTTAAAAAATTTTAAAAATGCATTTCTTGGTAAATAATTAATTTAATGTATTCAAAATACCTATGTTATAAGATATAATATCTATTTAATAATGTTGTATTTAATAATAAAATGGATGACTCACCTGAAAAAACATTTTAAAAGATAAATTATTTATTAATAAATTAAATTTATTTCTATATCTATAATGTAATTTTGGTAGTGTAAAAATATAATATTTAACATTTAAAAAAATTTCCCTTATGATTCATTTCCTAAGAAATCTGATTGTGGGAAGGTTGAAAAGACATATACACAAATAATATTATTAAAATATGATTCATATGTTAAAATATGTTTATTATTGACTATTTAACTTTAGGAGTAGTAGTTTATTCCTCTATTAACAAGTAAATACAATTGCCCTCAATTATAAGTACCTCATTCCAACCCCTTGTAAAATATATTTCCAAAGACTTCACATTCCTCACGATGTACCTAATTACATCCTCCAAAGTCTTCATATGACCTTTAGTATGTTTTGGTGTAATAAAAATAAAATCCTCCAAGGAATTAATTTATAATCAATGGAGAATAATTAAATATAATAAAAGCCTTGCTATTTTATTTTTTTCTATTATTATACGATTCATTAGTTAGTTATCCATCTAAAAAAACTAGGAAGTTCAACAATGAATTAATTTTTATAAATCCATAATTTTCAAACTATTATGGTAATTTAAACTAATTGTGTAGTATTTATAAAATTTATATTATCTTTATATCATTATTTGTGTATGTACTAATAATATTCACTTAACATCCTATGAATGAGGTACCAATTATTTCGGTAAATGGTTTCATAGTGTATATAGTATATCAATGATTATCATTATGTTATCACATACTTATTATTAACTATTTGGAATATATATATATATCATATCTCACCCTTTTCTCCTGTCACATTAATGGTTGAAGAACCAGTTACATGTACATTTATAATTCATTAAATTTTTCAATATTAACATATAATTATCATAATAATTATATAATATAAAAATATTATATTTTTTTATTTGTGGCAATTTTAATAAAGTAATAAAAATGAAAGAACCCATATATTTGAAAACCAATGGGTTTATTAAAAAAACATGAAGTCAAACTATTATATCTCCAACGAAAATTTTATATAAAAAATTTACATAACTCTATGAAATTATATAGTAAGAATATTGTATTTAATTATATGTGTGACAAAAAAACCAAGCATAGAAATAAATATAACAGAATAATTTATTATGATATATTTAAAATTTTAAATAAATATATTCTATATCATTTAATTCATATAGAAATGAGTTAGCTAATGTTACACAAAAGAACGACCATGTTCGACTGTTTTCCTTACACGCAAGTCTGAGTTTTAGCAAACAAAAATTTATTTGTAATATATTATTATTTAATATAATAAGATAATACCTAGCCATTATATTAGTATATATGAATATAAATTAATATATTATAAATAAATGTGGTTTTATTAATTTATTACTAATTAGTAATAATGGAATATAGAGCCCAAACAAATATAATGGAAATGTTTTTTTCATAAAAATCTATTTTTATATACAGAAGAAAATTTATAATAATAAGATTAATTTAATTTCTTTTATAGATTGATTGAAATTAAATTTATGTGTTATATAATAAATATGGAATTTAAATTTATCCAATATATTTCATAGGAATAAGATAAGAAAACCTTATTTTATGCATAAAAACCTATATTTTTCAAATGGAAATTTTACTACCTTTAAAAATAAGGCATGTTTTAAAAATAATTTTTATCTTTTTAAAATTTTATACTTATAAATTGAATTATTTTTTTATATAAAAATATAAAAATTATGTTAGGGTGAATTTTTGGTATCTTATGGAAATAATTAATTTTGTGATGAATAATGAAAAATATTGAATTTTAATTCAAAACTACATTTTTCTATAATTTTTTTATATGAAAAAAATTTAAATTTGATTAGTTTAAAAGTTATTATAGATATATTATTTATCAAATAATCCATATTATTTAATTTTTATTAATTTATATTTTAGTTAAAATATAAATAAAAGAGAACTCTCGAAAATATAACTTAAAAAAATACGTTTTGACATCTCATCTACGAGATTAAATTAAATTTATTATACACCATGAATGTTATTGGAATATAGAAAAATAGATTCCATATTTATAATAAGAATAGTTTATAATTTATAATATGACCATCTTATATTTTTTGGCATAAATATTAATGAATATAAATAAAATTAATTATAATGATTAAGAGAAAATATAGCTTAATAAAGAACAAAAACATAGACATATTTCCCCAACTTACCAATAAAATTTTCCAAAATTATTTTTAATTAAATATTTCGAACATATAATCCATTTTCATAATTTATTACAATTAATTGAACAACATTACAACATAATAACATAGATGAAATTCCATATTTAAAAATCTAGAGGAATGCTACTCCTTATACATTATAGAAAGACAATCAATCCTCACACCTGTAATTCCATTTAGCTCACCAAAAATCAAAAAAAAATAATAAACAATTATCCTTATCCTCAACCATTAATCCATATAATGGAAAAAAATCCCACAAATAAAGTCTTTTGGTATAAACCAATATGAGTTACCTGAAAAAAAGGTATCATTTTCTAACAATTGCTTTAATTTAATTTATTTACCCACCACTTAATTTTTACATATACCTTTCCAATAAAACAACATATGTCTCCTAGATATACATTAGTTTTTTTATGATATTAATTTGACATAGAGTTTAACAAAAATATATCAAATTGGATACAATATAATCATTCATGTGTACAGTGAACTGCCACATTGCAAACATATGTTGTTTTTTCTTCCATTAACCAACATTATTGGTTGAAATAATGATGAATTTATAGATAATATATATACATATATAAGATATTAATATCTTATTTATTATTTTTTATTTTCAATATTAATAATACCTACAGGCGTTCTATATTTTGGGGATATGATAACATCATTTTTGGATGTTTGTCTACCTCCTAATAAAATTGATGGGATCATTCAAACATTTTACATAATTCAATAAAAATGTATTTAATAAAAATATGTGACATATATGAAATTTATATGTAATTGTAGTTATAATATATTTCATTTAAATTTCATTATTTTGAATATGATATAGAGATGGATGTATAGTTCATGCATATATATGACCAACCATTTCCATCGATGGTACAATTCATTTACAATATAAAATATTATGAAATATTAGAAATACATATATAATGAATATATATTTTAATTTATAATTTTTTAATTATAATTATTATGAAATCATTATCTATATAAAAATAAAAATAAGAAAAATTAAAAACATGCTCAAAAAATTAGGAAATTGACACTTAAAATAGTGATAATAATGAAATATTATAAAAATTGAATAATAATATATTATAAAAGGAATATATATTTTATTATATTCTTATTATGGTTCCAGTATATGTTAATTACATTTTTTAAACTCATATAGATGAGTTTAAAATATTTTCACCAAAACAAAAATGCAAGGTAAGGAACTATCATCTAACATTTTACATATATAGGATAAATATAATATTCCCTATTATCATACTTTTGTGTGGTGTATATGCTTCCCATTTTGATATATTATATCATGATTATTTTTATCATCTCTCAATAAATGTTTTGAAAATGATTTATTTCATCTAAGGGGGTTACACTAGAAAATTATCGAGTGGTAAAATATACCATTGAAATATCACACTCTCTTATGATTGATAAAATTATCTCAAAAAATCACATTCTATAAATAATGTTTTTTAAAACAATTATATTTATTTGTGATATAAATATTATTTTATGATTGATATGATTATTTCTAAACCTATATACCATGTTTATATATGGGTTATATATTAAAATTTATTTGTTTTTCTAGTGAAATATTAAAAAATATTCATAATTGAATCAATTCAGATATTTTAAAAGGAACATTGTATATGAATTAAAATAAATTATTTGATATATGAATAATTATTTGGACATGAAATTCGTAGATTGAGTATTAGTTAATTTAAGCAACTTGATGCACCATTATTCTTCCCTATTGAATTCAATTATAGAGACTCTTCTACTTTGTTACTAGTGTGTTTGAAACATTATTATGAAGGGTTATTGGAGAAGGGTGATGTTCGGCCAAACCAAATCAGTTTGTAACAAGTGCATTTTAAACAATCCTATAAATGGTCATGATGGTAAATGGATCTTGTACATGGGAAACATAATTTCCAATAATTACGTGTTTCCTTTATTTTAGTCATTATTATCTAGAGGATTTTCACTATGAAATAAGTCTATGTATGATTTTAATTCATAGTTAATTTATTAAATAGAATATCTTATCAATTTAATTTACCATTCCATATTAATTGTGACTAATGATTAATTATTACTTATACTGTAAATTACCCTTACTGAGCATTTGATCCCACCATTATTTTTTTCATCCCCATTGGTTTTAATGAATGATAATTTGAATGTGTGCTAGGGATGAAGAGAATATAATCCTATAATGATTTATTTTTTTATCCTACTATAAACTGAATATCATTTATTTAATCTTATTTTTGAAAAATAATAAAATATTTAGTCCATGGAGATTGGATTCTATGTAATCATGCTAATTTATTGGTCTTATAAAGAGGCTATGGGTTTACTTGGGTCGGGTGACTATAGTTGGTATCAAGGAATGCTTAATAGAAACCATTGAAACATGATTTTTGAACAAATATATTGTGGAACATATACCTAAGGAATATATTGAGGAATAGAATAGAATAATGTCCTCTAATTTTTTGAGGTAGTGATTATGTGGGTCTACCAAAAAATATTTCTATGTATGGATACTATATGTAAATTTCATTAAGACATAGATATACCAAGGGGTTACAACATTGAAATTGTGCATCAAGGCTGGATCGAGTATAACCAGGTACATGACAACAGGTTGTAATATATACCAAGATTAAAACACCCTGGGTATATTTTTAGGATAATGTTCATTTACATTAAAAACTATTATGAAGGATTTAAATTTAATGATTTCCCAAAAGAAATAAGCAGGTATGATTATAAGATATATAGTGAATAAATATTTGTTTTGTGTTTTACAATATTTGGAATTATAAATTATGATTTTATGAGGTCAAAGAGTATAGTTCATTTTTTGAATGTTTCTTAAAAGGATGAATGATATCATTACTTGTGGAAAATGTAGAGGATTACAAATGGTGGAAACCAATACAACTATAATTGGAATGGATAAAATTATAGAAAAATTAGTGGAACATAACTAGGTTATGATAAATAATATTTTCAAAATGTTGTAACCTATTTCATTGGGATAATATTATATGTATATCAAATTATATCATAGAATATCTCATTATTTAGTTGTACTACTATAATATTTGTAGTATAAAAATTTATGATATATAGAGAGAGGATAATTATGGAAATGGGATGTTTTGAAATGGAAAGGGTTAATCTTGTACACTATTTTCCCAAAGGTGATTATAATCAATGGTTGCCCTTTATCTAGAATAAAAGTGAAGAAGATGTAGTAGAACTTGAAAATTTTAATACGATTGAGGAATTCATTGATAAATAATTCCCTCATGATCAATAAATTTACAAGAAGAGAATGTTCATTAGCATAATGAAAAATAATGAAGTTATTTTAACATATTATGAAGTGACTTTGAATGATTATCTTGGTATACTAAAAATTCCACACACAACATGGATTGCATGATATGTTGCCCTTTTGGAGGGCTTAATCCAAGTCTATGAATGGAACTAGTCTTAAAAAATTATTCATTATATTATTAAAAATATTAATCTGTTATCATGTTAGATATATAACTATATAAGTTTTACCGATTAAATTGGAAGAAAGAGAATAAGAAGAAAAAAGAGAAAAATATTGATTATGGGATGATGATAATGATGTATTTTCTATCATTCTATAATTGTGGAATAAAACACTCTAGTAGTTTCACGAAGGGATATGGAATTTTCTATAAGTGCGGAAAAAATGGCCACCATGTTCATCATTGAATGAAAATGAATGATCTTTAAAACTTGGTATACTTCCACTATAAATATATTACACACTACATGAATTAATTCCCAAATCATCATGGGACTTTACATATGAAGATGCAAACAGATCAATTTCAATCATATTTTATTTGCATAATCAGTGTTAATGGAATACTTTTATTTTGTCTTTGGATCTATTAAATATGTTTTCAAAGTGTTTTATTTACAATATTCTCATCACAAGAATTATAATAAATATACGGATTGTACAAAATTATTATTTCATTAAGGATTTAAAAGAAATTATAAATGGTACTAAGGAAATGTGATTCACTAGAAATATATATTTTTTAGAAAACACATGATTAAGGGAAAACTAACCATCAAATTGTTTATAATATTGAAATAAAAATGATAGATAAAGTGAATATTGTTATTGATTATTGAAATTAGATACAAAAAACTACCTAGTAAATGATTATAATTTGTGGATCATAAAATTTTGAAAAATTATCCATTTATGTAATAGTTCATGCTGATCATTGGATGATGATTTAGAGATTATTGTATTACTTCACCATATGATGAATCATGTTCTATTAAAAGAATTATAAATATTTTATGTCTAGGAAAATGAATCACACTATTCGTATAGAAACATATCATGAAATTTTATTTTCATACATTCATAGAAAGTGATTGATTCTATCAACTAATGGAATAAATTATTCAAACAAAAATGTTGTCATATTTTCAACTTTTTTGTAATATCGATGAACCTTATACACACCTATAGTTTATGGATTTTAGGTAAACAAATTTCTCAGGAATATTATCTCTATCTCCCTTAATCCGAAAATTATAGCTATATTTCTCTTCCATGTCCATGTTTGCACTAATGTTCTTATAATGACCCGCAAATTATAAGGAAATTTTTTTATTAATTTTAAATGAATTTTAGGAGTCCATAGTTTCTGACAGCACCTGACTTTGAGACCTGGTGTGCCCAGAATAAATTTCTGATGTTTTGTTTGGGTACGTTCAGTGAAAGAATGAGCATGTTTTTCTATCTTTTGAACCGTTGCTTGGAATTTAAATCTGAGGACACCGATGGAATCACAACACCGATTTTTCCTTATGGGGACCTTTATGGAAGTTGTGTTTTGTCATATGTGGTAAATAAAATTTGGGGATTCATTAGTAATAAAATAAAATTTTTGAGTTACAATTATATAGTATGTGGATGTTGTTTCCTACAAAAGGAAGTTTGATGTGTGGCCCACACCCCACCTAAATTCTAATGGGAGATAACTATGGTTGGTGGGGCCCACACCACCCCCCAACGTATCACCTCCACTCAACTCCCCTCAACTCCCTTAAACTCCACCATTAATGAGGTGAATTAATTCAACATTAATTCAAATCCTTTTGAATTCATCTCTCCACATTTAATTTATGTGTTGTCAGTTTTATGAGGCTTTTGATATTCTTGCCAACCGATGGAGAATTAAATTAAGAGAATCACTAAATTAATTGTTTGATTGACAATATATTTATATTAGGAGCCTATTGTTTCATTTTCATGGGCAATTATTCTTTGGGGAAAGCTCTGAAAAAATAGAACTATTCTTCTCTCAACGAAGAACAATTACTCTCTCCAACGAAGAACACAAGGCCGCAACTGTCAACTTCATATTCTTCTTCTTATTCCTCCACATCAAGTGAAGAGACGCCGTCTACAAGGAAACATCAACTATGCTTCCTCCTCAGACACACTCTGACGTCAATGGAATCGACACTATTCTTCCATGATGCTCGACCATAATGATGTTTATATTCCGCGGTTCAAAAATGTGCGGCGTCTTTCCGAGGTAGGGTGTTTTTTTGTATAGTTTCCATATATGTGAATTATATCCTAGAAATGAGGTGTTCTTATATGATTAAATATTGGTTTGAGCCTCTAACGTGGAGGGAACTGACTAAAGAATAAGTCCTGACCCTCCATTGGTGGTTGTCTGTGCGCGGATTGACGAGCAATGATGAAACAGGACCGCAACGGCGATTTGAAGCCGTCGTAGTGAAGAGAGGGTCCCGGGAGAGCCGCAGGCGCAGACGGTAGGCGAAACGAACCACCGAAGAGTGTCCAGCAGTCCGCGGAATGCGACGGCGGTGCACCACAAGAGCAGACCACCGTGGCTCACCCACGGCTGCCGGAGGAACTGGAACGATAGATCTGTTTCGGAGGTTATCTGGCACGGCTGAATTCGGCGCTAGCTGGGGGAGGTTACGCCCTCCCCGCTCATCCAGTTGGTCGAGCCCGCACCCCCCGGCTGGGCCGAGGTGGGACACGCTGGTCGCGTCATTCCCCACTAGCCCAGGCCATGACCAGCCGAGCCATATCATGCCCTACTAGGCTGGACCCTGACCTAGGTCAGGTCGATCCAGTTCGGGCCGACCAAGGGTGGGGGGGCGAGTCGGACCGTGCCCAAACCCCCCTTTTAGAACAGTTTTCGTTAAAATTGACATAACATGAGCAACAAACCTATGATCGATGAAGAATCAGTTGTGTTGGAATCCTTGGATCGAGAAGTTCATTTCGGTATATTACACTCATGGTTTCAGTGATGTTTGGGTATGGCTGGGTTGGTTCGAACCTGAAACCAACCAAGCCCCTGGAGTAGAAATTCTTATAACATAAGGACCAAACGTCTAATTGACGTGCCATCAATTATGTTAGATTTTTTATGATGAGAAGGATCATTTGGCATACTCCATATGAGGTTTGGACGTAGTTAGAGTACGATCGAGTTGGTTTTAGCTTAAAAACCAACCGGGCCCCTAGAACAGAAAAGCCAATAACTCTCAGACCGGACGTCAGTTTGACAAACTGTCAGTGGCGCTGGTAATCTCTTTGAGAAATGGTCCATTTGAGTATAACCCATGGGAGTTCTGGGTACAGTTCAGATATGGTTGGGTTGGTTCACACATGAAACCAACCGGGCCTCTAGGATAAAAAGGTCTAATAACTCACAGACCGGGTGTCCGATTGACATGTTGTCTGTTGCATTGAGACCCTGTTGACGATGTGGTAACATGAGATACTTCAACGTGATATTACGTGACACTAGGAAGTATCTACTAGAACCTCATGGAGCGGATTCTCCGGGAGACAATCGTACAGAGTAGGAAGACCTTGTAGCTCGCTGAAATCCAATGACTGCTTGTCCGATTTGATTCGGAGTGACTTGACTAGCCCAGTGGGGAGTGATACGATGTTGGGGAGACATAACCATGATAGAGTAGAACTACTGTGTTGGGGAAGCAGACCTGTGTTACTCGACAGGAGGAGTACCTTCGTAGGCTAGCAGGGGGGGCGCTATTGTGTTGGGATGGCAGACCCGTGACGGGAAGCACTACTGTGTTGGGTTGACATACCCGTGGTAATCGACAAGAGAAGTACCTCAACTATATAAGGTTAAAGAGTATCACCTCAGAGTGGTGACAGGACTACTGTGCTTTATAGGGGAGGAGTTCTCTAGAATCCTTGGTTTTGACATCTTGAATGAAAATCATGGTTTGAGATGAGTCATTAACCTTTGTGTTTTCCTCATTATTGAGATGGGTTACATGATATCAGAGGTATAAGTATGGTCATATAACTAAGTAAATGTTATATCTTGAGATCTATATTTTTGGTTCATACTTGTTGGATTTAGTGAGACCTTGAGGGTCTCGGGGTCCCTACTGAGTATCGTTATACTCACCACTATATGGGCTACACCTGCACCTCATTATGTTGGATGCAGACGACAGACATCGCTAACTAAGGCGGAGTGTGCGAGGACTGGATGGTACCCCGAGGTGGACACTTAGCATGACGACACAAAGAGCGGGCCGATAGACATAGAGTTCTGAGGAGGACATCTATACCTACCCTTCAGGTAGGAAACCAGAGGATGATCCAGGAGCTACTTCCAGCTTCCAGCTGTTGTCTTTTTAGTTGTACTTTCTTTCAGTTATAGTTATATCCTTCTTTTGGGATTGTATTTATAGCCCCTTTTTATTTTCAGAACACTTGTAATATTTCTTTACTTAGTTTTTGCATCCGATTGTTCTTTGGCTGTGTGAGTTTATAAAGGCAATGTCTTCCTAGTTATAGATATTTACGCTTTTGGTACTACTCGCCAGTCCCTGGCCTATGGAAGGTGGGTTTGGGGTTGTCATGACACGGGCCCCACAGGACGTGTCGTGACAGTTCTCATGGTTGAATTACTAGTGTTGTGATAACAATCACATTTTTATTTCCCTCTTATTTAGGTGACTTGTTTTTAATCCTTGTAACAATGTTATTTTTTAAATTATATTACTTTTAAATATAATTTCTTTTATTTCTAAGATCATGATTATATTTTGAGCACACAGTTTATTTATGTTACAGATAATGTATCCCGTTGAAATTGTAATGAAAGAATGTTGTATTTAATAGTTGTGTGAGACATAGTACCAAGAGTATAAAGTATAAAAACATCCAAAGACTTTATGATATATTTAATATTTTAAATAAATATATTCTATATATTTTCATGCAAGAAAAAATGATTTTGAACCTGTTACCTACAAGAACATCTTTTTTCGATAGTTTATGTTACTCGAAAGACTGGTTTTACCAAACGACAATATATTATTAATATATTGTTATTTAATACAATAAGATACAACTTAAACATTAAATTGAAGGTTATTAATAGTAATAACTATATTATAAACATATATAGGTGAATTCATGGTATTTTAATTAGTTATAAATAAATATAGAACCCAATTGTATATAAAGCTATTGTTTTTAGAAAAATCTAATTTTATGTGTAGAAAGAAATTTATCTCAATAAAATTAAATTAATTTCTATTAATGGATTGTTTTAATGGAATTTTTATATTATATATTGAATAAAATATTTTTCACATCCATACAATACATTTAATATACATAATAAAAGAACAAACCCAATTTTACGTATACAAAACTAATATAATTTTATATACCTTATTTTACAAGATTTTAATTATGAAACATTTTTAAATATATATTATGATGATTCTATAATTTTTATATTTGAAAATAATCTTAATTTTGGAATATAAAGATACAGATTATATTAGGGTTATTTTTTAATATTTTTGTGAAATAATTCATTTTTTTTGATGAATAATGAAAAATAATATATTTACGTAAAAAATTATTATTTATATAATTATTTTTTAAAAATAAGTTTTATTTTCGATTATTTTAAAATTAATTTTGGTAAAAAATACATTTATTAAACCAATATATTTCACTGTAATCAATTTCACTTAGAAATTGAATATAAAAACATTGCAAAAAAGAAACATTGTTTTTTTAGAAATATTATATGTAAACGTAAATAAAATTAATTAAAGTGATTAATTGAAAATTTGGTTTATCCAAAAAAGAAACATTAATATAAAGGCATAGAACGACCAATACACTTATAGAAAATCCATTTTATTACCATATTGATACCATATCTTCTCTTGGATAAAATTCAGAACATTATTGGAGCAACATGACAAGGAAAATGTTAGTGGAATTCCTTTTTCAAATCATTACATGAATGTTAGTCCTCCACATTAAAAATGGTACTCAACCATCCCACAAATTCACATATAAAAGCCCATTTTATTTCCCAATATCTACTATAGTATTATCCCATGATCCCACCCAAAAATATAAAGTCCTATATTTTTTAATAAATCCAACGAATGAAGTATTTTAGTATAAACCAAACTATGTTTTCTAAAAAAGAGGCAACATTCTCCAACGATTTATTCTGTTTCCTTTTCTTCCCACCCCTTCATTACCAATTATATATTTAATATATAATACAATAATTACCCTAAATAATCTATAATTATTTCATTATAGTCGTTCTACATACACTTTCACACACTTCCACAAAATGGGCTACACAATCATCCTTCCTATATACGACGGAGTACCACCTCACAAATCGATTTCATTCATTCTTCCATTTATCACCAAGAAAGGATGTAAATAGTATTGTATACATAGTAAATATATTATGTATATGATATTTATAAGGTAATTTTTCTTTTGAAATATTTAGAGTCCACATATCGTTATGCATTTCATATTGTGGGGATATGACAAATTCAGTTGTGGGTGTGTGGACTACCACCTCCTCAATGCGATACAATTCAATAAAAATTTACCTGGAATATATTAAAAATTATATTAATATAAATATTTCAAATATATGTTATCAAACATACTATAATTATAATTTATATAACTTCATTTTCATTATTTTAAATTTTATAAATAAATCGTAGTAATGTCCACGATAACACACAACATAGCATCCCCATGAATGGTGAGTTTCATTTCATATCAGAAAAAATTATGCATTATTATTAATACATATATGTTAAATATATAAGATAAATAAATCATGGATTAAATTCTAGATATGATGATTCCATTATCTTCTAAATAAAAAATGAATACTTCAAACATACCAAAAGACATGTCAATTAACACACTGATTAGTAAAATAATGAAATTTTATTAACATATGTGAAATATGATAATATATGAACATTATTTATCATATTATAAATATGAATATTTTTTATTATAAGTTATTGAAATGATTTAAAATATTATATTTTAGGTTAGAATATGTTCACCCAAAGGAAAACCCAAGGTAATGTATTATCATCTCACTTTTTACAAATATGAGGTAAATGTAATAATCACCACTACATACATTTTGTGTAGTGTATCTAATGAAATTATTGATATGTTATATCATTAATAATTTAATATTCATTTTATTTATGTTTTTAGGTTCACTTATAAAATCCTAGGGGTTTTGACATGAAAATTTCCATGTGGTAAAATTAATCTCTTCCATATCACTTCGTTTATGATTTTTAAATTTATCTCAAAAAAATCACATTATAATAATAATTATTCATAGAAAATTATAATTATTTATTATATAAAAACTCAAGTATAATGGATATTATTATTTACAAACCCCCATAATATATTTATATATGGTTTTATAATGAATGTTATTTTAATTTTAAGAGAAATACAAAAAATATGTATATTTCTATCAATTAATATATTTGATAAGGAACATAGATTATGAATTTAAATTGATATTTTGGTATATAATGAATTTTTTTCATTCAAGAAATTGTTTTGGTAATGGTTAATTTATTCCCCTTAATTCATTGGTAGTTTCATCTATAGAATTCCGTTGAAAAAAACATCATATTTTCCATTTTTTTAACATTTCTTACAAAAGGTCTTGATAGAAATGTTATGGTTTCCCAAACCTAAGACTTGTCGACCCAATATGTTTTAAACTATCTTGATAAATATCATAATGGTAAACGTTATGTGTTTTTGGGAAACATAATGTCAAATAATTTAGCATTTCTATTATTTCAATAATTATTATCCACGGTATTTTCACTATTAAAAAAATATATGGATCCATTTCATTATCAGTTCATTGAATAAATGTTTTTTGTCAATATTTATTTACCATTACATATTTATTATTATCATTGATTAATTATAACTTCTTTTTTACTTTACTACTATTGATAATTTCATATGACAATTATTTTTTACCCTTTCCCCATGATATGAAAAAAATTATTGGAATGTGTATCCAGGATTCAGAGCATTTTATTTTGTTATTTATTATGATTTTTTATCCTAATATAAAATTGTTATCGTGTATATAATAAGGTTTTATAAAACTATTAATTTGATCTGATGTTTTGGATTTTATTCTTTTTAATAATTCTAATATAAAAAATTAATATATTAGTTATTGGATTCTCGGGCCGGGGCCTTATATTTAATTAAATATAACTAATCATGAATAACAATTATGAAATATGTGCACGTATGGATTCATGTATTATTATCCTGTTTAATTCTATTGTGTGTATACATGTGATAGTATCGAATGAGACATAATATAAGGGGATACTCATTCTTGACTCATTTTTTGATGATATTATCTCTAAATATCTTTTCCATGTGATTATTTTAAAAATTATTTAAAAAAAACTTCTTTTTACATTTTTGTATTATTGTTATATTTGTGACAATAATTCATTGGTAAGATTTATTAGGTATTTTTATTTATAATTATAAACTGTGTATTCTATAATAATATTCTTTATTCTTCTTTATTTTACTATTTTTTAAAAAATATACATCAATTTGTTAATGAATCCCTTAAAATTTAAAAAATCGTTTTATATAGTTCTTTTTTAATCATTATTATATATACATTGAATTATTATTATTAAAACACAATGGAAGATTCTATTTTTCATGAGAATTTTTCATGTTTATGATTGAAAAAATTTTCCTCTACTATATTGATTATTATTTCATGTTCCATTATATTCCCCCAAATTACCATGATTTTCTATCACCCTAAAATTTATGTATATATCCATATTATTACATGTATTTTGGATATCTTATAGGCATATATGAGGAAAATTAATATGTTTTGAAATAATGTGTAATGTTTTGTATTATTTAATGATATTTAAACTAAATTAAGAAATATTAAAAAACCATTATATTTTTTGTATTTGAATTATTGTTTATGATTTTATAAAAATAGATTTAATATTTAGGTATTAAATATATATTTTAAAATGAACCCTATATTGAATAGGATTAACGAAACATGAGTAATTATATGTATTTACATATAGATAGAGTTTTTAGGAATACACTCTCTATAGTATAAGGATAATAAATCCATTTATTAATATCCTGAATAAATATTGTGAAACTCCTCATGAAAAAGGAATCTATAATATTTGTATCAATGAACTATCTACTGATATTATTCTTAAAAAAATAGGGATGTATGTAATTTTTTATTTATATATTTTTTTATTCTTAACATAATTTTCACTGAATAGTTTAATTCAGTGGGATTTGGCCACCCACCACCATGTGTCATACTGAAAATCTCTTATCCTCCATGAAAAATATTTACATAGTCTCCTAGTCCCAAATAAATTATTTTATCCATTTACCATATGTGGGAAATGCATGCTTGTTAATATTGTTGTGGTATATTAATATCATTGATATTATTGGTGTTCTATTATATTGGTTTTGTAATGTTTTTGGTGCATGTTGGTGGTGTTTTATTTTGTTAACTGTGGTGATCATGCAAAAACCAACCCATAGACACCCAGGAACACAATATCTAGGTATCCCATGCATTGTATTCATGGAATACATAATGAAATATGTAATTTAATGTACCATTTGACCTTAATGTTTAACATATGTCTATAAATTCTCTCACATAGTTGACGAAGTTTAATAATACTAAATGATGGAATATTTTATGGATGAACATACATCAAAATATATTTACATGAATCATTGATACATGAATTGATACCATGAATTATCATACTACTTTGATAAATAATATCGTCTTCATGGAATATATATTTAGATTCCCATCAATTTAATATTATTTTCTATTATCAATATATATCCTGCTCTGGTTGTGGGTGAGTTAGGGAAATGTATACATTGAATCTTTATATATTTCATATAAATAAAGAGTCTTATGAGTTAAACATTTTTTGATGTGGAATTTTATAACTCCTAGGATCTTCAATCTCTTATAGAAGTCTAGCAACTTTGAGTTTGGATTTTTGGAATGTGAAATGTTTCTAAAATTCGTATTTTAACACATTAAATCACCGTATTACCAAATACTTGTTTTTTATATAATTTTTTCTCATTAATAAAGTGTAGGATAGTCTAGACAGTATATTATTGTAGTATAGAACAATTTAATATATTCATTTTAGTATTTTATTTAATGAAATTTAATTTTGGATTTTATATTCCTAGGATAACACTTCTATTGGATAATATTTCACATTAGATTTCCACTCTATTATCACCATAGTCAGTATATAAAACTTGAAGAAAAATAAAAAATGCATTATAAAAAAAAACTTTTTTAATATACTATAATCTATCACAGTGAATATGATAAATTTAATACCTAAAACATTTCATCAGTATGGAAAACATAACCCATAAAGAAAATGGGTATCATTCTGACCCTTTTTGTTTAAACATATATGGTAGCAAAAACCATTCAATGAGTAATCAAATGCATAGATCACAATACACATGTGATCACCTATAAATATATTATTATAAACCATTTAAAAAATTCCTAGAATTTATTAGAAATATAATTTTACAAAACTATCTCAAAACTAAATTTGATCTAATCATTTTCTCACTAAATATGTGATCCACAATGAACTTTATAAATAATAAAAAAACATAACATACCATCATATAAAGAAATATATATTATCAATAATCATAAGAATATATAAAACTATAAATGAAATTCACTAAAACCCCATTTGAATTATTAATTATTACTAAAATTTTAAAAATAGGAATTGACCCACATTATATTAATCTGAAAAAATCATTTCTCATAACACCAGATCAATCAAATATCTAAAAAATAGTCATCTAATACATATTTTAAATAATATTTACAATAATTCATTATTAATCAATATGTATAATAACTCTATATAAAAATATCCATTATACCATCATTAAAATCAATCAATATAAACTACTATATAATTTAAATATTATAATAAATCATTAATATAAAACCACATTCCTGTTAAAATAAAATTTCAAATGCATTCATTTAAAAACATTATATTTTAATTTGAAATATCATGTTTAAAAATACAATTCATTTATAAGTGCATTTTTAAAAATCAACCATTTGATTTAAAAAAACATATCCAAACATAAAATAACCATATATTAAAAACATTAAAAGAATATTGATTACTCTTTTTCGAATTGAAATCTACATACAGAGATATTTTTATATTTTATAATATCCTATAATTAATATAAATTTTACCAAACACCTGTTCAATTTTTTGGTATCAAGATTCCACACAATCATGATTCTAATAATAATAAACATATATGAAAAAAATATAATTATTATATATCTTATCTAATAAAAAAAAAATCAAGTAAATATATAGTATGTTGGATGATGTCAAATAAATTATCCATTAATGAACTATTAATCCTTAATTAAAATGAGTACAAAATATATTATGATTTGAAAATTAAAATAGGTTCTTCATAACATAGAAATATCACATTTTCAATAAAAGTCAAGAAACCCCATGGAGTGATGTAGAATGATAAAAATATGGCCCATATGGTATAGACAACCTGAAAAAAGTTCCCAAACCTCTTATAATAAAAATATCTAATTCTATACTCCCATACCATTAACACGTTTGTCTATAAATTGATAAAATAAAAAAAATTACTGAATTTGAAACAGAATTTCACTGAAAATGAGTGAAATTAAATGAATCCATCATCACTGACCCACCATTAACAATAATACATGAAAACCATCCCACTAAAGATGTATTTATAAAATTTATTATTTAATGATAGTTGAAATAATTATCCCAGATAACTAAAATTTTTATCCAATAGGTAAAAAACAAAATAGTGGAAGTGGTAGACATTGTCACAAAAAGATGAATGGAAACCTTCATATCCACTATATATCGAAGGAAAAACTCAAGGAATAATAGGGGTGAGAGGGTCGTACTCCCCTCCATTTTTTATACTAGATGAAGAACAAATTAAATGTGTTTTAATTTATAAACCCTTGAAACAACAAAATTCACTCTATTATAAAAATGAATATTAAAATACTAGTTAACCACTGAGTATAAATATATATCCAATGTGTCATATAATACTTGATGGAATCCCACTAGCTATCTAGTGACCAATCTAGATGATCATCACATTATATTTCCCATTTTCTACCCAATTTTACCCTAATATATACCTTGCGGCTAACAACAACATCAATCCAAATATTTTATACTGATATATATATATATATATATATATTTGAAAAACATATCCTTTGAAATTTCCAACCATAATCACATATATATAATATCTCATTAATCATAAAAATAATGACTGCAATATTACCCTCCTAACTCAAATATTAAAAAATTCAATTGTATTTTCCTCATTCTAAAATCTGAAATTCTAAATTTGAATAAAACACTTGAAAGTATGATATTTCATTAAATATAACATAGCCCTTATATAATCAATATGTTGTTCAAATAACCTAATCCGAAAATGTGGTTTTCAGATGTTGGAAGCATGAAATAATCCAAAGTATAAAACATTTGATTCATTATTGAGTGTTTCATATAAATTTACTAAAAAAACAAAAACCGAAAAGACAAAAAAAACCATGATTGTACTAAAAAAATTATTTACACACACTAGGATCATGAATTTGTGATCCTATAAAAATTATATTATTAAATGAACATATGAAATAATTATATGATAATTAATCCCATATTAAAACTGTAAAAATCATAACCATCCAGAAAAAAATGAATCAAATCCTTAAAAACTCACGTGTCATAAAAAATTAATAGAGAAAATTTCAATTAGATATAATATATAAATATATATATAAAATATTAATGTATTAAATATTTTATTTTATAAATAATTATACATTCAATGATATTAATTTTTAATTGAAGAATAAGATACAATAAACGTAAAAACACATTTAATCTATAACAATATTATAACAATATTCACAAATCACTGATCTATAAAATAAAATGAATATCATAATTGAAAAATTATTATTCCCTTTCATTGAAAAAATTGATTTATTAAATTTTTTTAAAAAACCCACATTTTTTTTTAAATAATCATCCTTCCAACTACAGGTTCCATTTCACTAAATGTGTTTCAAAATTTCTCCAACATGTCCTAAAAAATCAAAATTCCAATATAACTATAAAAAAATTTATATAACTAAAAATATTATAAATCATAATATAATTATAGATCAATCCACCATATATTATACTATCCATATGACATCATGACATCTATTTCCCCAAAAAAAATTAACCACATTAATGAAAATAATATAAAAATGAAATATCAAGCATATAAAAGTTTTGAAAAATATATCAATTATATTAATTAAATATAGTCATTAAATAATAATATTTCGAAATATTTTAGGTAGATAAAATAAAAAAAAATATAAAAAAAAATTAATTTTAATAAAAATATATCAATATATCAACATAAAAATTTAAATTGACAATAGAAAAAACAAGCATCCCAGCCAAAGAGAATTTATAAATAAATGTCCCTGAAAATCATATTAATAGGATTGAAATACACATTATAATGAGTTTTAAAATGAATTTCCTAATAGGTTCACATAATTTAATATTACTAAAGTATACTATATGCCTCATTTAAATATTTTTTTAATTTAAATGTCATACAAATGTTCACATTACAATGGGAAATATGTTAGTGATTATAAGATAAAATACTACCATCAGAATGGGAGAACTTCTTGATATATCTCATTATAAAATATTAGTTAATAGTTCTAGGTAATTTTTAATTATCAACAAAGTTGTTTTGATAGTACTATAATGTAGTTTTATTTCCCCCATTCATATTACATTGACCTTGAGACTATGATTGTTTACTAAAACATATGTATTTTTTTGAATTATATTTTTCAAAATAACCATTCAAAAGTCACTAGTGAAATAATTATTTGATAAATACATAATATTATCATAAAAATATAATATATTGTTTTTAATAAAATATAATATCAAAATAAATATTAACTATATAAAATTGAGATCAACCATCGATAGTAATTTATTATATGAAAAATATCATCCTAGATATAAACTCGTATTCTGTAATAATAACCCGTAATTGTTAAGAAGCACAACTAAAATTATTTCATCACATTCTTGTAAATATATTCAATTTTAACCCTTTGGTCTAACTAACCCCTCACATTTAATCCTTTATCCTCATATTTTTTCCCCTTCATATACTTATAGTTTGTCTATATTACTATATATTTCAACACTTTTTGGGTTTTTAAAACATTCACAGAAAATATATTATATAGATGAGTATGAAAATATAAATATATAATTAAAATTATGTCTTGATTCTTTTCTACTATATTAGATTTTATTTTTAATTGAAATTTCATAAATATTCTTCATTACAATATTGAACTACATTTTATATTTCATTCATGTTGTATAATTTCTCACAATCTTATAAAACATTGAAAATAATTACTCATTTACAAAAAAAAGATTATTTTTTATTATATATTATTCTTAGGGGGTTCAGTTGCATCCTCGTTAAAGAGTACTACCCATGGATTATAAATGTAAAATGATTTATTTTCTAGGGGTACCCATACAAATATAAATATTTGATTCTATTCTATATATATTATTTAATGATGATGTTATTTTCTTGATCAATCATGAATATCCTTTAAATAATTTTGAATGATTTTTTTTCCAAAAAATTGATATAATTTTCAGCAATGGTTTTTTATATTCCATTTATTAATTAACCCATATCAGCAGTCTACTAAACTATGATACTCATTATTATAATGTGACATTTTAGAAATGACCTAAATTCACATATAAAAACCTATATGAAGACCATTATGAATATGTATCATGAACCCACCAAAATAAGAAATTAGGATAAAAACCTTTACTAAACCATTATAATAATTTTATAAACAATATATTAATAAATAGTTCAATTACAAGAAGAAGAATTGAAATTATAATAAAGAATAAATAAAATATTAACTACTAAGAGAAAAGTTATTTAAATAATATGAATTTAATGCATTTAGAAGTGATGAAATATTATTGAACAAAAAATTGAAATATAAATAATAAAGAATAATATTATAATCTATTTTTTATGATCACTTGGGACCTACATGCATAGTTGGACGACATTTTGTGGTTTTCCATAATTTAAATATACAAACTCATTGCCTTAAAATTTGTGGAAAAAATTAAAGAATTGAAAATATATTACAACCAATCATGATCACATGAATATACAAGAGAAAAACATTCCTTTTAATATATAATAAGGAATGGAATCAAGAAATAATGGAACTATTGAAAGCTAAAAATATCATGGAGGTGAATATTCAATATAATTCATAAAGGGTAATGACCTAAAGATCGTATGATACACATGACATCAGAAATAATTCATCGATAAACTAGTTCAAAATCAATGAGCACGACAATCTAAAAAACAGTAACATACTAGAGATTATGGTTTATTTATTCCCAAATATAAGCTTTTATATCTTCCGTAATTTCATTAAGAATAGATTAGATTCAATTAATTATATGAACTGAACCCGATATTATAGAATAAAATAGAATAGGTAATATTTTAGAGTCAAATAAATATATATATCATGAATGATAAAATATGATTTTTCTATATTATTATATCATTAGAATATTGTTGATTTTTTATTCAGTGTGTTATAAGTAGACTTGTGACATGTTTTTTGAATTATAATCTAAATATATTAAGAATTACCACAACATAATATTATGAATTGTTGAGGTGTTATATATAGAAATATCTCATGAAAACTAAATTTTATTATCCAATCTTATATATATATAATTTAATTTATAAAAAGTTATAAACACAATGATTATAAAATACTATTTCTCTACCTAACATACTAAAAAAATTCATTCCAAGAAGAGAATATGAATCCATCATAGATTGATAATATCTATTTGTTTATGGAACAAAAAAATGATATAATAGTTAGTGAAATGATAGTATATCAAAAAAATATAATATTTCATAGAGTATTATCAAGGAAGCACAGAACATAGGCTAAAATATTCTATATAAAAAGACATAGTGTGATATAATATTTAACTCTAATGTTATATAAAAATTGATTTAAAACAAATTTAATTTTCATTAAAATCTATTTAAAAATATTTTTCACATTGAATATAAAATTTAATGATAAGATCCTAAAAAAATAATATATTAATACAAATTTATTTCTATATCTATGAAATCAATGTTATTAAATATTATTATGATTGATTTTACACAACTGATGTGAAAATCAATGAATAATAATTTTTATAGTTTAATATAAATTATAAATTTAATATAATCACTATTATATTGGAAAACTAGAATTTATAAATATTAATTTCTATTATAAGAAATATATTATATAATATTTCCAGATTAATATTATTTTTATAGGATCCATAAATTTTTTATTTTTTAAATGAAACTTTTTAACAAAATTTTGAATTTATCATAATAAAAAGTCATGATAGAAAACATTCAAATATATTTATCTGAAAAATATTATTAACAGCTTGTGATGACTATATAATTTCCCCTTAGTACTTTTTAATGTCAGTTTTTCTGTTACATAATTTTATATTCCCCGGTAATTTTTTTGGATAACCCCTAACAATAGGGAATATTATTAGTTTATAATAATATCAGAAAAAACCTAGATAAGATGTTGGGTGATCTTTTTTAGATATATTTTTAATAATATGTGGAAAATAGAGGGCGTTATCTATGAAAACACAAAATCATCAAATGTTTTTATGAATCTTATTTCTATAAATAAATTCTAGAAATTTATTAAAGTTATTATTTTCCCCAATAATTATTCAATATTTAAATTAATTCAAATAATGTAATTTTCCCATTAATGACATATTTATAAAAACAATGATGGTATGCTTTTTAGTAGTAAAATATTTTTAAAAAATTATGTTTTTCAGTTTATATATTTATAAAAATACAATACAATGAAATGTAATAAATATTTATTTTATTTATAATTATTGTTTTTTTAGATTGTAAAATTTTTAAATTCAATTTTGCTATTATAAAATGACTAGGAAAGTGATTTATAAATTTATTTTAGTTGAAATATACTAATGTGATATTTTTTTTAAAAAACCAAAAAATATTATAGTGAAACAATGTTTTAGTTTTACTCATGAAATATTAATAGTAAATATTGTAAGAACTATGTGGTGATGGTCATTTTTAAACTAAGGGTTTTCTGTTAGATTTAGGTGACTAGATGATTTCTATGATGTGAAATTATTCCATGGATTAAGAGAATATGACATGTTTTTGAAAAATAAATGGGATGAGATTTGTATAAGTTTTTAGATGTTTATATAATTATTATGCTCCCTAGAAAGATAAAACTTCTAATTAAAAATTGTGTCATAACATGATTTCTATATGTTATATTAAATGAAATAGCCAGAGACATAAAATCTAAAAGTAAAATTTTTGGGGTAATCATGTATCATTATTTAAATATTTGAGAAAATCATCAACATGTTTTATATAAATCATGACAATGTTGTTATTTGATTTAGTTGACTAGGGACAAACCCCACTTTACACTTGATTTCAAGAATATATATATATTTATTCTATCGACATAAGTATTATTTTTCATTTATAAGAAATTAATTCCATAATTTCCTAATAAATTTATCTCGTTAAAGGTTAAAAACGTTCAATCGTATCATGGGAAAATAATGAATGCATGAAAAAATTACTTAATAAATATATCTAATGGTTTATTTAAATATGTTTTATGGGATATATATAATGATTACATATTATTTTCATGGGTAATATATGTATTGATACTTCTTCTTGTGATTTTCAAACATGATGATCCAATGAATGGTGATATTGAGGAAAAAAAATTTAAATACATATTCCACCTGTTTTATGTTTCATTTTATATTTATATATATGTATGGGTATATTTTTCAATAGGCATAATCTAACGTCTAATTTGTATAAAAATTTCAGTATATTAACTAATGGATTAAAAATATAAATATATTTACTCTTTGTGAGGTAGAATATGTTATGTTTTTCATAAGTAAAATGAAAAATAATTCAATGGAAAATGGAAATTTTTCCCCCTTTAAATTATTGAAGTGATATATCTATGGACCTTTGATTGTAATAAGAAAACATGACAGAATCCTTGCCCATTCTAGTTTATAAATGAGTTAATTTTGTAATATCAATGAATGGTAAAGGAACCATATGGTGTGGTCAAAGTCGTATCCTTTTTATTTGATGGTATATAAGTAGAAGATGGGATTATATTACATATTAAAATTGTTATGAAGGAACGTTTTTCTACACAAACTTATTTCACTATGGGTTCTTTCAAAAATTGTGAGACACTAATGTGGGTCTTCAAAATAAATCACATATTTCCATTGTGAAATGTTCATAGGGTTTCAAATATTCCATTTATCCAAAATCCATTTTGTTCTATTATATTAATCATGGGGAAAAAAATTTTCCATTCAATAAGATTTATATATTTTCATGTTGAAGTTCATCACATGAAATCATTCATGAGATATTAGTGTACATAATGTATGAGATGAATCTTATCACATTTATAATTATTTATAATTTAACAGAAACATAATTTAAATCATTATAAGTTATGATACTAAACTAAGATAAATATTTTATCATGTTAGATGTATATTAAATATAAACAATTATTATTACATTTATTAAGCATAATATATTATTTATTGATATGGATATTGTTTAATGATATGATGGAAAAATATAATTTATTTAATTACATTTAAATAAATAAGTATTTATTTGTTTTTTGAATTGATAATAGAATAAAAAGTTACATGTGGTATAATAGTAATAAATGTAGTATTATTATTTTTCTGATTTTTTATGTATATTGAAAATATCATCAAGGATATTGTTGAGTTATTTTCTAACACCATGTATATTCTATATAATATATATTTTTTAATGAGATATTTATTAAAATAATGGAGAAATTACATAAAATTATATCTATTCCGAGAGAAAAACATTTCTTCATCCTTCTATTATGATGATATAGAAATAAAAATATAAATTTATTGTGATGGAAATTGAATGGGACGAATTACTCAATTCCTCTAAAATATACTGAAAATATAAAAATTTCTTCTTAAAGATTCATGGAGTGCATATTGATATATATTAAATAATCCCAGGTTATATTATCATTTGAAATAAAATAGAAAAATTGGTGACATATAATTTTGATCATAAAGGTTATCATAAATGAAACAAATCATTGATTTATATTAATTATAAATTAAATGAGTAAAATGAGACAATGATATTTCTGGGAGGATTTTTGTAGTTCATAAAAATCCATTAATTTTGGAAAAAACAAAACTATGAATTATTTAATGGATTTATAATTACCAAAAAATATTTGTTCTTTTATTACATGAGCGTTATATTTTATAACTAATTAAAATTTATTTTATCAATTTTATACTTTAGTATTTTTATTGTTGATGTTTATATTTCTATCATTTTTCCTTGAAATATTATTTAAAACAAAAAAAACTGACTTTTTATGTCACTGAATACAAATAAAATGAACAAGGAACAACTAATAATGCAATCAGAAGATACCGAGGTCACTAGATACAAGGGATGGTTATATAAAATGTAATGAAAAAATATACATAATGTAATAATTTCTCCTTATATTATGTTTATATTGTATAAATAGTGGTATAGATGTTATTAATATGTGAAACATTAATAATATCTGTGTATAGACTACTGGTATAGTACACCAGTTGACAATTAATCCCCATCATGTAGATAATCAATACATTCCATGTATCCTTATATAAAGAACCCAATAAGTAAATAGCAGCACATAAAGTGGGAGAATAAAAAATGTGATTATAATCATTAAATTGAATACTAACCAGGAGAATGAATAGGCAAAAAGTATATGTTTTCATGAAAGAAATAATTTCATGTGAAATCATTCACTAAATATAAGCTACCAGAAATAAATTTTGTAATTACATGTCGGAAAAAATTATATTTAATTACATACATAATATTGTATGTGAGTAAAAAATATATTATTTTTTGTTGCACATCATGTACTATATATGTAGAATTCATGTTGTTTTATATGATTTTAAAAATACATGGTGTGAACATGAAAAGTTATATAATGTATAAATCATCAGATGATCTATAGAGTTATATGTCATGTTTTCCACAATAAATGGTGAAATATCATGTAATATATTTGTTTCGTGAAATTATACTTAAATAATATTTTGGTAGCACATTCCATATAGCCTCTGATGTACACACTATTTAGCTAGATATTTAAAATAAAAAATTAATCTAATTTGTACCAATTCAATAGATGAGGTTCTTAAAATGATTCTATTATTAGATGATTTGAAGAATATAATGAAAAATTAAATTTGTTAATTAATTTATAAATTAATAAATTTATTAATTTAAAAATTTATGAATTTATGTCAATTTGTTATAAATGGAATGATTCAAAATTATTAGTATTAATAATAAATTATTTTTTCATTGCATGTGATAGATGATAATGATTGCAAGTTTACCTATGTATGTAATTTATTTGTTTATTTTATTTTATTGTTTATTTCGTGGATTATTATTTGAAAATTGTCAATAAATTAAATATTTAAATCCATGAATCTTCACATAATCATTTATGATGTATATGTCAAAGGTTTATTAATGATATACTAAAAATATATATCCCCTTTCATGAATGTGAGAAAAAAATTGTAACGAATGTGATCACAAAGGAATAAATTTATAATGTATAAAGATTCCACACATAGGATATGGATTATTACATGATTTAATATGGGAGATAGATATTCATGTGGTTTATTTATTGACTTGAGCTAAGAAGAGGCCATTGTAGTGATTTTATTCACATTCATCATTGGTTTATCATCAATCTAGAAATCCAAAAAGAAGATAAATCTTATGACCGTTGCAATTATTATATTATTGGATCATGTTTATTTATTTATTTCTAGGACGAATTTATTATTTGAATGAATAAAATGGTTTTTTAATAAAATAATATAAAATGGACTCTCAAATAAAAAAAATAATCTCAATATGAATATATTATCCAAAATAATTAATTGCTTATGTAGGAGTCCATTAAAATTAACTAACAAGTATTTAAAGGATAAATTATGATATCATATACCTTTAAAATATATATTAATAGATTATTTTTATCATATATGGTTAATTATTCATGTATATTTAATATATAATTAAAAAACGTGTGAAGAATAAAATGATGGATATGTGGGATTTGGATAAAAACTACAACATAAATAATTTAGTCATTGTAACTCTTTCCATCACATGAGTTATAATAAAACTATAGTTCAAGGTCATGTCCAAGCCCTTTCAAGGAATCATTATATAATCATCGTATTACAAAGAAATTAAGGGGATTGATTGATTATGGAATGATCAAAATTGTTTTGCAATGAAGAACATTGTATAAATTTAATGAACTTTTTGAAAAATATATTGGTAGGATTTTTGGATTGGAGATAATACTTAAATGATCAAAGAGTTTCAAATTAATGTTGTCGAAAAGAATGAATTTCCTTGATAACTTCTTATAATCTAGTGATGGTCTCATCCTTGTTATAGAAGAGAAATATGAAATAATTCTACTAGAATATATATGTGGAATGATATTTAGAATCTAACAAAGTTGTTTATTAGGATTTGAAAAAGTAGTTGGATACAATAGAAACATAAAATATCCTAACATGTATAAACTTTTAGAAATGTTACAAGAATTTTTTTTAATTTTAAGATGAGACCTTTTACAAAAGGGTATGCCTCTTTCATTATCCAAAAAGTAATGTCAATCATACAATAGTATGAAGATATTAATTTTATATTGATCACACTGAATAAAACAAAGGAGGCCAACAAGGATGACATCAGACCATATGAAGTCAATTCTATTGGCTTATTTTCAAGATTGTCTGCCACTGAATTCACCTCCTTGTATACATGAGTGATAAAATAATTCATTTACTAGTGATAATCCAAGAATTTACTCCACTAATATACATTTTCAAACACCTCAAGGATCAATATATGTTTAATATGTTTCTTAGGGGAGGAATATTGATTGTGCATTAGGTGATTCATGTATCATGTTTTCATTTATGTAAAATAATCTATATATGTAACATATAGACACTGATAGATACACATTATTTTACTATGTCCAAAAAAAATATATGGTGTTAGTGGTACAGATGACAAATGATAATAGAACTGTAATTAAAAGGTGTAATATTGATGATATATACCAAGATAATTATCTTATACTCAAGATGATGGAGTATATCTAAATATAAAAATACATTGATTCTCTATGGATAATAAATTACCTATTAGAATCATTTTGTAACCCTCAAAACTATATTCTATAATTTTATTATGAATTATAAATTGATAATATTATATAAACCTCTCTATATTATTTTCATTTATTTTATCAAAATTTATAACGATAAGTAATAATCTTGTTATTAAATAATTTTTTGAAAAAAAAGTTGTAAAATACTCAATTGTCTATTAAATATTTAATTTTAATGTTTATATTGTAAAATACATCAATAAAAAAGTATTTACAGAATTAATGAAATTAAAAAAATGGTCTAATTTTCTCAAAGGTAGCAAAAAAGCTCACAAGATGAAAATAATATTGAATTAAAGAAGAAGAATGTAGAATATTCATCATTGTGAATATTCACCAATGAATATAAAATTTGTTTTTTTGTGATTGGGTATTCATATACAATATATAGCGTATACATTTTTATATAAATATAATATCCAATAGAGACTATATTGATCACAAGAGTTATTAGAACCCATATATCCTAAATGGGGATTGATTCATATAGTATTTAGATAAAATACAAAATACCCATTTCAATGTGAATTTTTTTTAATTTTCTTCAGAATTTTAAATTATGTATTGGGGGTTACTAAAACATTATCTTCTTACCAATATTTATACAATATAAAAAATTTTATCATGTTATAAATTTTATTTTTTATTATACAATACCTAATATGTTTCATATTATATTTCAAACCAATATGTGTAATATAGACAATTAAGTATTAATAAAAATTACAAGACTCTAGAAATAAACATTTTAGGAATGATAAATCGTTATCAAGTAAAACTGGATATAAGTGGCTCGGATATACAAATATGTATAAAAAAATTAGAACTACAATTTATAATAATTTTACTTTCTTACTTGTGGTGCTAGGAGAGAAAAATTCCATTATGAAATAAATAATGATAAATACAAAAACATTTATAATTGGTTAATAATGATTAGTTTGTACTACTCTATAATGAATCTAGTGTCAACTTATTCCATTCAATATAATTCTATAAAATATTATGTAACATAATAGTGAAGTACACAATATTTCTCTTAAAATAATAATAATCCATTTGGATGGTTATTATAAAAATATCATAACCATCATCAAATATTGTATTTAATATTGGGAAGAGATATTCAAAAATGTAAATTTTTGTATATATATCAGAATTGTAATGTTTCTAAATGGAAGACTAATAATGACTCCTATTATAATTAAAAAAATTCTAGTAATCTTTTTGAGACACAATTTTCAAACAACAACATTAATACTTACATTTTGGGAAATAAAAGGATTAATGGATATAATATCTGTTATATAATAAAATAATTTAAATATTTTATAGATTCAAAATTTTAATTAAATGAAATATTATATGTCTTGTTGTAGTAATTTAGTTTCATATTGTAAGTGAAAAATTAATCTTAGATAATTATCCTAATGGATCCCCAAAAAGTAATATAAATTACAAATATAAAGTAATACTAGTTAAGAAAAGAGTATATTTATGTAATATATTAAACAAATAAAATTAAAATATTTGGAGAATATTATACAGTATTGATTTCAAAGTTGAAGATTCACATAATATATAATGGGAATAAGAACATTACAAGACATAGTGGGTGATGTTTTTCCAAAAACACATACCAAAAATGATGAAACAAAAGGAAGATAATTTTGTTATCATCAAGAAAGGTTATATATTTTTAAAGACTCGAAATTTCGGTGGAAATTTTTTCCCCTATATTCTTGGGAATTTTATGAGTCTGTAGTTTCTGACAGAGCGCCATTCCGAGGCCCTGGGTGCCTGAAATGATCCATCGATTTTTTGTTAAACTTGAATTAACACGCGAATGTAGTTTTCTTGAAAAAGTGGAATAACTCTTAAATAGTTACTTAGATCAGAAATCTAAGGACACAGTTGGGCTGAGGATGGCCGGTTTACCCTAGGATTGAATTATGTTTAGTCTGTGCGGGCCTCCTGTGTGAAAAATTGAAAATGACATAACTGTAATTAAAAGAATTGAATAAAGTTATTTTATTTTTCAAATACTTATAACTCACAAATGGTAACTTGAATTAAAAATCAGAGACAACCATTGAACATGTGACGGTATGCTTTCTTTGTGTAGGTACTAACTTTGGTCGGCGAGGGCCGCCAAATAAAGTTAGTTTTTGGCCGTGAATAAAATAATTAAGTGAATGTTATTTTATTTTAAAATAAATAACATTTAAACGGTAACTCGGATTGGAAATCAGAGGGTACCGTTGGGTTTTTTGGGGCGTGTTTCAACAAGGTAGAGCCTAGCCTTGACTGTAGTGGGTCATGGGTGGCTATTAATAATTTTCCAAACATTATTTTCAGGTACGTTCAGTAAACATGTGAGAAATGTTTCATATATTTTGATCCAGTGCTCGGAGATGAAATCTGAGGAAACCATTGAACTCGCAACACTGGTATTCTCTTAAGGATACCTTCACTGTAGTTGCCTTTTATCGAGGATGGAAGTTAATTTTTTTGGGGTTTCTATATAAATTAATTAAAAATATGTGTAACATATTTTTTTACTGTTGCAGTTTAATCCTCGAAGGGGTGGTTGGAGGTGGGGCGCACCCGCGCATAACCTCCCATGGGAGGATATTATGTGGTGGGGCCCACATGATCTCAAACCTCCATTAACAATTGGAACTCCCAGTTTATTGCATAGACTCTTTACCTTCCTTTATAAGTATTCTAACAGAAATTAATTAATTTCTTAAATAATTAAATTGATTTTTTTTTATTTTTTTGGGGAATTCCTGGAAAATATAATATAATAGAATCTCTATTATAATATTTTGGTTTGTGTTTCTCTATGGTGGGACATTGAGAGAAGACTTGGGTGATTATTACTGGATCATTTTTTCTCCAATGAAGTACGATGTCCTCTCAAACGAAGAACGTCTTCCTCTTCAATGAAGAATGATGCCCTCTCTAAACAAAGAACGATGTCCTCTCCAATGAAGAATTCATCATCTCCGATGAAGAATGAGGACGTCTCTAAAACCTGGGATCGGCGGCGTGTGACCTATGTGAGCTGAGTCATGTCATTCAACCATTATCATCATGGGGATTCACATTACATCCTTTGTGGAATGGTTTGTTCTTGGGCTCGAGAGTTGGAGACGGACTGTGATTGATAACATAGGTAGTTTTACATGCATATACCTAAGTAGTGTTGTTTGATACTTTTTGATTGTATCATTATTTGTGGTATATCGTGGTTGGATATTGTGAGACCTCGAGGGTCTCAGTGTCCCTACTGAGTATCGTTATACTCACCCCTGCATGGGCTATGTACACACCTTGTTGTGTTGGATGTAGATGACGGATAGCACTGCCCAATGTAGAGTGTGTGAGGACTAGATGGTACCCAGATGTAGACCTCACGACGAGATGGTATCCAGAGGAGACGGACAAACATGGAGCACTGAGGAGGCTATATATACCTACCCATCTGGTGGGATATGTGGTGGACGATCTAGGAGTTTCTAGGCAACTTCCAGCAGTTTCTATTTTAGTTGTACCAATTTTGACTTTTCCTAGTACATTAATGTTGGCCGTGTATTTCTAGCAAAACTTTTGTTATACAATTTTTAATTCATGTTTGCTTCTGATTTTTCTCAGGTTGTGTGTGTTTACATTTAATAAAGTAAATGCCTTACCAGTTATAGGGATTTATGACATTGGTGCTAGTCGCCATCCCCTGGGCTATGGAAGGCGGGCTTGGGGTAGTTACAACACGGGCCCTGGGGGACGGGTCATGAATATATTATTTAATGAGAATAATGAAAACAATGCTAGTAAACAAGTACTAAATGGAAATATGATAATTAATTAGGATTACTTCAACCAGGAAATGTATTCCATATACTAAAATCATGTTTTATGTTATATTATCATATAAAACAGATGTAATGCCTATTATTTATAATATTTTATTGAAGAAGATATTGTACATAAATAAATATGATACTACATATAATGATATATTATTTGATAAGCGTTTAACATTAGTTAAGGTGATGACTATTTCAAAACTAAAAAACTAATATAATTTCAGAAATCCGTGTTTGTATTAAAGAATCCATAGTATCTTCTATTATTATAATATAAATTCTTAATGGATTAATTAAAGGTTAATTATTTCACTGAATCATGGGATGATTATTTTTTCCTATGTGCAAATGTCTTTAATAGGATTTCCATGGGTTTTTTAGTTGAACAATATTATCAATATATAGAAAATTGATATTAGTCACATAGTTAGTTAACATGATATAGAAAAATAATTACCTATAGAATGAATTGAGATATTGAAATAGTTGTGAGGGAAAACGATCAACTAATATTTATCTTTCAGTTTTCATAGACCTCATCAATACAGATATAGTGGAATGCTATTAGAAATATAATATTGTATTATTCAATAGTGAATTTGTTTTTATATGTTTTATATCATTTATATCTTGTTGGTTATGTTTGAAAACTGATGAGGGGATTATATTCATGAGAAAATATTAAAATGTGATGGAAAACGGATCCATAAAGAAAGACATGACATATAACAAGTTTTTTATTCTATACATAATCCATTATAATTAAAATTAGATAAATTCAAAATAACTACATAATATGTTTCCTAGAACTATCCAATAGTGCATGAGAATGTATTAGATATACATTACTTGTACATTGAGGGGATGAAATTATTGTTATCAATATAAATAACTACCTTCCCATAGGATAAATAAGATGACAAATCCATGTATTGATAATTATATGATAAATATAATCTTATTAAACATAATGGTAGACATATCTATAAATACATAGTACAAATTAGATTCTGATGTAGCTAATGAAGAAGTATAAATACATAATTAATTATTCCAGTTCATATAATTTTTCTAATAATGAATAATAAAAAACAAACATAAATTTATATAATATTTTATATAATGTTACATATAAACATGTCACCTTTATGATGGAATAATAAGTATATATTGTCACGACCCATCCTCGGGGCCCGTGCCGTGACTACCCCATGCCCGCCTTCCATAGGCCAGGGGCTGGCGACTAGCACCAAGGCGTAAATTCCCGGTAAACAGGGAAGGCATTGCCTTTATGAGTAACAACCACCACAGAGTCAGCAACCGGAAAGTAACTACAAAGTGCAGAAAAGTAAAGGGGGCCGGAATACAAGCCCAACTGAAAGTACAACTGAAAAGTAAAGTACAGCAACTGAAGAAAAGACGGCGGCCTCGTGTCATCCACTGGCAATCCCACCTGAAGGGTGGGTACAGATAGCCTCCAGGCTCCTCGGGTCCCACGTCCGCTCCGAGCACGTCCCGCCCAGTGGTCCACCTACAGGTACTGTCCTGCTCCATGCCCCAACCGCGATCAGCGCTGTCCGTCATCTGCATCCAACACAACAAGGTGCGGGCATAGCCCGTGCAGGGGTGAGTATAAGCTACTCAGTAAGGACCCCGAGACCCCCGAAGGTCTACTGAAATCCACAAAGGATATAGCACAAAAGAAAGATGCAATCACGAAGTAACATCTGACTCGACTTAGGTATATGCCCATACATATACCTAAGTCCCCAATTCTAGCTCTGTTCACGAGCTCAAGAACAACTCAATCCACAAAGGAAAGAAAGACTCAAATCCACAAGGAGAGTAAACAGTAAATCCACATAGGATAGTTCAACACAATCCACAAAGGAGAGTAACATAAGATTCAGCTCAACCAGGTATACTTTTCAGATGACGTCAAAGATGATCATTGATCCATCTAAGTCGTCGGACCCACGAAGGATCGATAGGTACTAACCCCCGCAGAATACCCACACAGGATCGGGCTCACACAGAACCTATAGGCAGTGGCTCACACAGAACCGGTAGTAAGGACCCACATAGGATCGGGCTCACACAGAACCTGTAGCACTGATCCCCGTAGGATCGCTGAGTGCAGTAGTCGACGCAGTCCACTGAGGATCTCTGCACAGTCGTCGCTGCAGTCCACGAAGGATCTCTGCTCTGCCGTCGTCGCAGTCCACTGAGGATCTCTGCTCTGCCGTCGTCGCAGTCCACGGAGGATCTCTGCTCTGTCGTCGAAGTCACACCCAGCGCTAGGGTTCCCGCACATAGCGAGATCGTTTAGGAGGGTCCGCTCCATGAGCCGAGAGGCTGATACATCACCTGACACTTAGTCCGAAGTTGATGTATCCAAAAGTTCCGTATCGACAACAGGATCTCAACGCAACAGACGGCGCGTCAATCGGACGCCCGGTCTGAGAGTTATTGACATTTTCGTCCTAGGGGCCCGGTTGGTTTTTAGAGCAAAACCAACCCGACCGTACTCCGCCTATATCCGATCCTCGGGCGGAGTATGCCAAAAGTCCTGTCTCACTTAGAGGAAACTACCACAACTGGCGGTACGTCGTTCGGACGTCCGTAGCTCAAGTTATGAGCGTTTCCGCTCCGAGGGCCCGGTTGGTTTCGTGTACGAACCAACCCGGCCGAACCCAAAGTCTTCTGAAACCTTGAGCATAATATACTGAAACGACCGTCTCGATCCACGGATCGCGTAGCCGCTGACGGTTCGTCAATCGGTGGTCTCAGGCCCAAGATATGGGCAAAAGACCGAAGAGGGCCCGATAACGGGGGTTCTGGGCCCGGGGCGACCCGGCCCGAACCCCCCCTGGGTCGGCCGAACCGGGTCGGCCCGACCCGGCCCGACCCGGCTAGGCCGGGTCCCGTCCGGCCTGGGCGCGGCCCGGCCCGCCGGACCGGCCAGCTCGGCTTCGGCCGAGCGGCCGAAGGAGCCGCCGCCGCGGGTTTGACCCGCGGCTTGGAGGAAAGCGCGGGCCGCGTGCTGGGTGGCCGGACCGCGGACGCGGTGCGGCGGTTCGCCGCCGCCGCGACGGACTCCTCCGGTGGCGCGCCGGGCGCCTCCGCCACCTTCCGCGGGCCGCCGGAGTTGCTCCGGTGGCCCGTTTTGCCTCCCGTCTGCGCCGTTGCTCCTCCCGGGGGCCGATCTTCACTGCGGGATCAACGGATCGCCCTTGCCGCACGGTTCGTCGTCGTCCGCCAAATCCGCACAAAAAAGGGAAGATCGGCGGAGGGTTGTCGGGTCTTGTTTGTTAGATCTGCACCCTCCGCGTTAGTCATAAACATCATCGGGAGGAAAAGAAACGACCAATCAACAATTTTAAATAAATTTAAAATTGTTCCATGATCGGTTATTTATTTTAAAAGAATAAACACGGGAAAAGCAAAATATTTCAAATCAACCCTTACCTTGTCGTCGTCGTCGGACGAGAGGTCGTCGCGGAATCGCTCGTCGCGGATGAAGGAGATCGTCGCGTCGTTGCGGTATCCGGCGTCGCGTCGCCAATCTCCGGATCAAGATCAAACGGAGTTAATTAATTTAAATCCGTTGATATCGAATTATAAAAAGGAGAGAATTAGATGATTCGACTCTCATCTTTGTTGCCGAACGAGGATCGGCCGCGGAAGAAGAGGCGTCGCCGAAGAACGTCGCGGGTAGCGTTCGTCGACGTCGCAGATCACGGCGTGCGTCGTCGAATTCCAGTCGCCGACGTTCTTCACGTTCTTCGCGTTCTTCGCGTTCTTCGCGTTCCTCGCGGGGAGGGTGGAGGCCCAGAGAATCTCGCACAACGAGTAATCCTCCAAAGGAAAGAGTTGGTCTTATTTTATTATTTTGCCAACGAACGCAAACGCGTATGTAACGACCCATTAAATTCGTTGAATTAATTCAACGAATGAAACAACCCATTTAATTCACGAAATAAACCGCCCAATTAAATGGTCTGTTAAGAAATTAAAGAAAACACGTCGGTTGACTTTTCAGTTACTTTGACGGGTTTTCGCGGGTGCGTTACTTAGCGAAAGGAACGGCGGGGCTCGTGCGGGCCCCACCTCACAAATATCCTACCAAGGGGGTAGGATATTTCTGGATAGCATCCTATCCAGTTCAACTCAGATCAAGCCGCCTTTGAGTGGCTTCATGTGGCTTCAAAGCAGCTTAAGTGAAATAAAATAAAGTTGTCGCACAAATTTTATTTTATTTCTGACTTTAAGCCCCAAAATTTAAAAACCACGTCTGAGCAAACGCAACTCCGGAAGAGGCGTTTCTAAGCATATACCGGCGCTGCGATTTCATCGGTGCCCTCAAAATTCGATTCCGGGCACCGGTTCAAAAGATAGAAAAACCCGCTCGTCCGTTCACTGAACGTACCCGAGCCAAACTTCGGAAATTGATTCCGGGCACACCGGGCCTTGGAATCAGGTGCCGTCTGAAGCTGCGCTCTTGTAAAATTCCAAAGAAAATTAAGAAAAAAATTTCCTTGAAATTTGCGGGTCTTTACATTACTCCCACCTCAGGGCTTTACGTCCCCGTAATGATACATCAAAAACTAGGGGAACAAATGGGGGTACTGAGCACGCATCTGAGCCTCCCACTCCCAAGTGCTCTCCTGGAGGTTCCCGTGCTGTCATCTGACGCGCACAAGAGGAATCGACCGCCCACGTAGGACCCGCTCCTGTCGATCCTCGATCTCCACTGGGACCTCCGCAAAAGTCGCCCCATCGTCCACGTCCAGCTCCCCAAAGTCGATGATGTGCGTCGGGTCGTGCATGTATCTCCTCAGCTGAGACACGTGGAAGACGTCGTGCACCCGGTGCAACTGAGGTGGTAGAGCCAGGCGATAAGCCACCTCTCCTATCCTGCTGAGGACCTGGAAAGGCCCGATAAAGCGTGGAGACAACTTGCCGCCTCGGCCAAATCTCCGTAAACCACTTCGAGGTGAGACACGCAAAAAGACGTGGTCGCCATCCTCGAACTCTAGTGGCCTCCGCCTCCTGTCAGCATATGACTTCTGCCGGCTCTGAGCTGTCCTCATCCTCTCCTGGATGATCTGGACCTTCTCTGTCGTGGCTCGGACCATCTCTGGTCCCACGAGTGCTGACTCCCCAGGGTCTGTCCAGCACAACGGTGATCTGCAGGGTCTGTCGTACAACGCCTCGTATGGTGCCATCCCGATGGTGGAGTGGTAGCTGTTGTTGTATGCGAACTCCACCAAGGGTAGGTGGTCCTCCCAGCTGCGACCAAAGTCGAGAACACATGCACGGAGCATGTCCTCGAGTGTCTGTATGGTCCTCTCCGTCTGACCATCCGTCTGAGGGTGGAAGGCTGTGCTCAGATGGAGTCGCGTCCCGAACGCCTCCTGCAACCCCTTCCAAAGCCGGGAAGTGAAACGAGCATCTCGATCGGAGACGATAGACGATGGCACACCGTGAAGCCGTAAGATCTCCTGGACGTAAAGACGTCCCAAGCTCTCCACTGAGCCCTGCTCTCTGATGGGTAAGAAGTGTGCCGAGTTGGTGAGTCGGTCGACAATCAACCAAATGGAGTCGTGACCTCTGGAAGTGCGTGGAAGTCCAGTCACTAAATCCATAGATATGCCATCCCACTTCCACTCAGGGACCTCCAAGGGCTGTACCAAGCCTGCTGGTACCTGATGCTCTGCCTTCACCTGCTTGCAGGTGAGGCATCGTGAAACGAACCCTGCCACAGCTTTCTTCATGCCCGGCCACCAGTGCTATCGCCTGAGATCCTGGTATATCTTCGCCACTCCGGGATGTACCGCCAAGGGAGAAGTGTGAAACTCTCTCAGAACCTCCTCTCGTAAAGCGACTGGTACGAAGGTACGTCCTCTGAAAAGGATGTCGTGCTCTGCTCCAAGGGAGAAGCCATCAGGCGCCTGACCTGAGGATATCAGTGCACGACGGGTCTCACAGTCAGCGTCCTCACGCTGAGCCTCTCTGACCCGCTGTAGAAGTGGAGGAGAGACTGTGAGAGACTGAAGAAAGGCTGCTCCGTCTCTATCTACGAAGGATATCTGTAAGGAGGCTAGCTGCTCCGTCGCCTCCTCAAGTAGATGAATGCACGTCCTCCTGCTGAGGGCATCGGCTACCACGTTCCCCTTCCCAGGAGTATAGACTATCTCAAAGTCATAGTCCTGGAGGAACTCAAGCCATCTCCGCTGTCTCAGGTTCAGGTCCTTCTAATAGAAGATATACCTGAGACTACGGTGGTCAGAAAAGACCGTGAAGCGCCCGCCCATCAGATAGTGCCGCCAAGTCTTCAGAGCGAAGACCACTGCTGCTAACTCCAGGTCATGAGTGGCGTAGTTCTGCTCATGCGGCCTCAACTGACGTGATCCGTAGGCGATCACGGCCCGCTCCTGCATCAGGACGCACCCGAGTCCAGTCCCTGATGCATCGCAGTAAACTATTTACCCAACTCCCTCCTCAGGCAACCTCAAGATAGGTGCGCTGGTCAATCTCTGTCTCAGCTCCTGGAAGCTCTGCTGACATCTGTCCGACCACACAAAGGGTTTCCCCTTCTTCGTCAAGGCTGAGAGTGGTGACGCAACTCTGGAGAAGTCTGGCACAAATCTCCGATAGTATCCGGCTAGGCCCAAGAAGCTCCGCACCTCTGTCACGCTCTTGGGTGGCTCCCAAGCTAGCACTGCCTCGATCTTCGCGGGATCCACTGCAACTCCCGCCTCAGAGATGCCGTGCCCCATGAAATGGACCTCACGTAACCAGAACTGGCACTTTGAGAGATTTCCATAAAGCTGGTGCTCTCGGAGTGTGTCTAGCACAACTCGCAGGTGGTAGGCATGCTCATCCTCAGTCGTCGAGTATACCAAAATGTCGTCAATGAAGACCACGACAAATCGGTCGAGGTATGGCTGGAAGATCCTGTTCATGAGGCTCATGAACACTGCTGGAGCATTGGTTATGCCGAACGGCATAACCAAGAACTCATAATGGCCATACCGACACCTGAAGGCCGTCTTCTGCACGTCCTCGTCTCGAACTCTGAGCTGATGATAGCCTGACCGGAGGTCTATCTCCGAGAACCACCGCGCTCCCTTGAGCTGATCGAAGAGGTCATCAATCCGTGGCAGCGGATACTTGTTCCTCACTGTCACCTGGTTCAGGCGACGATAGTCGACACACAGTCGCAAGCTCCCGTCCTCCTTCTTGGCGAACAAAATCGGGGAAGCCCAGGGTGAAACACTGGGTCGGATAAACCCCTTGCTCTGCAAGTCCTCCAACTGTACCCGCAGCTCCCGAAGCTCGGTGGGGGCCATCCGATATGCTGGAGTAGATATCGGGGCTGTCCCGGGGTACAAGTCGATGTAAAAGTCTACCACTCTACGAGGAGTTAGCCCTGGAACGTCGTCGGGAAAGACGTCCACGTACTGGTCCACCACTACAGGAAAAGCTGGACTTCGCACGTCCACTGCTCCTAGGATGAGGCTAGCCAACTGATGAGAGATGGGCTGCACTCTCCTCCGCGGAAGTCCATCCTGTGCTGAAAAGGTTCCCTTCTCGCCGGTGAAGGTAAACCTGCTCCCGTCGGTGCGAACACATCGCACCTTGCGCCTAAAACAGTCGATCTGGGCATGAACCGTGGATAGCCAATACATGCCCAAGATGACGTCGTAAGGCCTCGACGCCGCTACAAGGAGATCCCAGCCGAAGCTCTCGCCTCCTAGAGTAATCTCACACTGCCGGCACCAGTGCGTAATTGTCGAGTCTGCTCCCGTAGGGGTCTCTAGCTGTAAGGATCGAGCCAACGGCTCAGTCGGAATCTCCGAGCTCCGAAAAAGGGCAGAGGCTATGAAAGAGTGACTCGCTCCTGTGTCTATAAGTACTGCAGCAAGGGTGGAATAGACACAGACCGTACCTCGAATCATCTCTGGCATGTCGGGGTCGTAGGCCTCCACTGCCTGGAGCTGGGCCTGTCCTTGCCCGCCAGCTCCCTGTGGTCGAGGTGGCCCTCCTGGTGGTGGTGGGGGTAGAGCCTGGAAGCGTCGCCCACCACCCGCTGCTCGGCCAGCTCCTCTGCCTCATCTTCCCCCTCCCTGCGGACCGCCACGGTCGACCCTCTGCATCTTCCTGGGTGGCCCCTCCACCGTCTGCTGCTCCTCTGGTCGGCGAGTCGGGCAATCACGAGCCATGTGACCCTGCCCGCCGCAAGAGTACCACAGCCTGCCTCTCGGAAGGCTGGCACTCCGCTGTGTGCCTCGCACTGCTGAGCCGGTGTCCTGAGGCCGTCTGCGTGGGGGTCTGGTCTGCCTGGACCCCAGAGTCATCCGTCGGCTACCTGCTGCCGAAGACTCAGCTACCTGCCGCCCTGCGCTAGGTCTCGCCGCTGAAGAAGGCTCTGCGAGGAAGCTCTCGATTAGGAGGGCTCGCTCCAGCACTCCCGCCTGGGTCGGAATGCTGAGGGAGATCAGCGACGCCCGAATCTCCTGTCGCAAGCCCTGCTCGAAGGTCCGGGCCCGAAAGAAGGGGTCCTGTACCATGTTGGTCGAGTAGCGGGATAGGTCATTGAACCTCGCCGCGTACTGAGCGACCGTCATGCTGCCCTGGCGCAGCTGGAGAAGCTCCTGGATGCGCACTGCTCGGAGGGTGGCCGGGACGAACTCAGAGCGGAAGAGGCTCTCGAAGTCCGCCCAGAGCAAGGATGCCTCATCGTGAACCTGGAGCATCAAGCTCCACCATCGTCCTGCCGCCGCCTGCAGGAGGCTCGCCGCGAGAATCACCATGAGATCCGCTGGTGTCCTCACTAGCCTAAATATTCGTACCACCGCCTCGAGCCAGTCCTCGGTGGCCTGGGGGTCCGCCTCACCGCGAAACCTGGGCGATCGCTGGCTCTGAAACTCATGCAGTGCCCTGAGGCGACGTGCATCGTCAGCGTCTGGTACTGGTAGCATCGGTGGCTCGGCGGGTAAAGCTACCGCCGGTGCCACTGCTGGCAAAGTGCCCTGCACCGAGGCCTCGTCGCTCGGTGGGCTGCCGTCGCGCCCTACACTCAGAACCCTAGCTGGCTGTCATCGCGGGGCCATCCTGAAAAGGAGAACAAGAGCACCACAGTCAGAACAGTATACCTGGTGAGCTGGCACAAGTAATCACAAGGAAAACTTGAGACTTTCATAAAGCAGATCAGTATACCGGGTGAGCTGACACAAGTAATCACAAAGAAGACTTGAAACACACACACAATCAATGTTTTCATGCATTAAGTCGGAAATCAGGAGTCAGGGTCTTGGTGTACGGATACGTCGGCCGCTGCACCAACACTGGGCTCCCTGAACTGATAACCACACTCAATACACTAAACACTATTGCTTCATATAGGAAGAAAAGACGATCAGAGTCTGCGGTAGAACCGACCACCTCTGATACCAATTTGTCACGACCCGTCCTCGGGGCCCGTGTCGTGACTACCCCAAGCCCGCCTTCCATAGGCCAGGGGCTGGCGACTAGCACCAAGGCGTAAATTCCCGGTAAACAGGGAAGGCATTGCCTTTATGAGTAACAACCACCACAGAGTCAGCAAGCGGAAAGTAACTACAATGTGCAGAAAAGTAAAGGGGGCCGAAATACAAGCCCAACTGAAAGTACAACTGAAAAGTAAAGTACATCAACTGAAGAAAAGACGGCGGCCTCGTGTCGTCCACTGGCAATCCCACCTGAAGGGTGGGTACAGATAGCCTCCAGGCTCCTCGGGTCCCACGTCCGCTCCGAGCACGTCCCGCCCAGTGGTCCACCTCCAGGTACCGTCCTGCTCCACGCCCCAACCGCGATCAGCGCTGTCCGTCGTCTGCATCCAACACAACAAGGTGCGGGCATAGCCCGTGCAGGGGTGAGTATAAGCTACTCAGTAAGGACCCCGAGACCCCCGAAGGTCTCCCGAAATCCACAAAGGATATAGCACAAAAGAAAGATGCAATCACGAAGTAACATCTGACTCGACTTAGGTATATGCCCATTCATATACCTAAGTCCCCAATTCTAGCTCTGCTCACGAGCTCAAGAACAACTCAATCCACAAAGGAAAGCAAGACTCAAATCCACAAGGAGAGTAAACAGTAAATCCACATAGGATAGTTCAACACAATCCACAAAAAAGAGTAACATAAGATTCAGCTCAACCAGGTATACTTTTCAGATGACGTCAAAGATGATCACTGATCCATCTAAGTCGTCGGACCCACGAAGGATCGATAGGTACTAACCCCCGCAGAAGACCCACACAGGATCGGGCTCACACAGAACCTGTAGGCAGTGGCTCACACAGAACCGGTAGTAAGGACCCACATAGGATCGGGCTCACACAGAACCTGTAGCACTGATCCACGTAGGATCGCTGAGTGCAGTAGTCGACGCAGTCCACTGAGGATCTCTGCACAGTCGTCGCTGCAGTCCACGAAGGATCTCTGCTCTGCCGTCGTCGCAGTCCACTGAGGATCTCTGCTCTGCCGTCGTCGCAGTCCACGGAGGATTTCTGCTCTGTCGTCGAAGTCACAGCCAGCGCTAGGGTTCCCGCACATAGCGAGCTCGTTTAGGAGGGTCTGCTCCACGAGCCGAGAGGCTGATACATCAACTGACACTTAGTCCGAAGTTTATGTATCCAAAAGTTCCGTATCGACAACAGGATCTCAACGCAACAGACGGCGCGTCAATCGGACGCCCGGTCTGAGAGTTATTGGCATTATCGTCCTAGGGGCCCGGTTGGTTTTTAGAGCAAAACCAACCCGACCGTACTCCGCCTGTATCTGATCCTCGGGCGGAGTATGCCAAAAGTTCCGTCTCACTTAGAGGAAACTACCACAGCTGGCGGTACGTCGTTCGGACGTCCGTAGCTCAAGTTATGAGCGTTTCCGCTCCGAGGGCCCGGTTGGTTTCGTGTACGAACCAACCCGGCCGAACCCAAAGTCTTCCGAAACCTTGAGCATAATATACCGAAACGACCGTCTCGATCCAAGGATCGCGTAGCCGCTGACGGTTCGTCAATCGGAGGTCCCAGGCCCAGGATATGGGCAAAAGACCGAAGAGGGCCCGATAACGGGGGTTCTGGGCCCGGGGCGACCCGGCCCGAACCCCCCCTGGGTCGGCCGAACCGGGTAGGCCCGACCCGGCCCGACCCGGCTAGGCCGGGTCCGGTCCGGCCTGGGCGCGGCCCGGCCGCCCGGACCGGCCGGCTCGGCTTCGGCCGAGCGGCCGAAGGAGCCGCCGCCGCGGGTTTGACCCGCGGCTTGGAGGAAAACGCGGCCCGCGTGCTGGGTGGCCGGACCGCGAACGCGGTCCGGCGGTTCGCCGCCACCGCGGCTCGGCCGCGGCGGACTCCTCCGGCGGCGCGCCGGGGGCCGCCGCCTCCGGTCGCCGGCGCCGCCGCGCCGGCGACCCGCGCCGCCGCCCCCTTCCGCGGGCCGCCGGAGTTGCTCCGGTGGCCCGTTTTGCCTCCCGTCTGCGCCGTTGCTCCTCCCAGGGGCCGATCTTCACTGCGGGATCAACAGATCTCCCTTGCCGCACGGTTCGTCGTCATCCGCCAAATCCGCACAAAAAAGGGAAGATCGGCGGAGGGTTGCAGGGTCTTGTTTGTTAGATCCGCACCCTCCGCGTTAGTCATAAACATCATCGGGAGGAAAAGAAACGACCAATCAACAATTTTAAATAAATTTAAAATTGTTCCGTGATCGTTTCTTTATTTTAAAAGAATAAACACGGGAAAAGAAAAATATTTCAAATCAACCCTTACCTTGTCGTCGTCGTCGGACGAGAGGTCGTCGCGGAATCGCTCGTCGCGGATGAAGGAGATCGTCGCGTCGTTGCGGTATCCGACGTCGCGTTGCCAATCTCCGGATCAAGATCAAACGGATTTAATTAATTTAAATCCGTTGATATCGAATTATAAAAAGGAGAGAATTAGAAGATTCGACTCTCACATTTGTTTCCAAACGAGGATCGGCCGCGGAAGAAGAGGCGTCGCCGAAGAACGTCGCGGGTAGCGTTCGTCGACGTCACAGATCACGGCGTGTGTCGTCGAATTCCGGTCGCCGGCGTTCTTCGCGTTCTTCGCGTTCTTCGCGTTCTTCGCGTTCTTCGCGTTCTTCGCGGGGAGGGTGGAGGCCCAGAGAATCTTGCACAACGAGTAATCCTCCAAAGGAAAGAGTTGGTCTTAGGGTATTGCATGTTTTTGTTTCTAATCCTATTTTTTGCATCATATTATTTGTTTTTATGAGAACGGGCATTTGATTATGAATAAGTAAACTTTATTACAGATGTGTTTTCCCATTTTTTGATTGATATTGGCTAATGGTTCAAGAGCGTCATGTTAGGTTGTTTTGTCTTCCATACCTAGTGCTATTAGGATGGAGTGGTTTTTATATGACATGATTGTGTTATGAATTGTATTTGTTATCCAAGTAGTATTTGATAATTACATGGGATTATAGATATCGTTTGTGCATGATTGTGTTATGCAGGGCTAGGGGAACCTGATGTAGTGAGTCCATATAAAGAATTGGAGTTGAGGGAATCCCTAGAGATTATGTTATACTTTCATGTTTTAAGACGCTAGGGGTGATTTACATTGAGTGAACCCTAAGAGTGTTTATAGTTTACCATGACAATACACAAGGGGAATTGATGTCTAGTGCTACCTCATAGAGTCTGTAGTTTATCATTAAAAGACCAAAAGAATAATTTTTTGTGACTGCTTCCTTAGAGAGTGTTTATTTGCGTGAGACCAAAGGGTTTATACATGTGAGATATCCCAGGGGTCAGAAAACCATTATTGTTAAATGATGAATTTATCTAGTGGGGTTAGTCTATGAGATCATTACCAAAGGGTTTCTTATGAATTATTGGTTTATTAATTAATAAATTTAAATTAATGTTGTTGAAACTGTAGGATTGTTTACATTTGAGTACCTCTATGTTTATTACTTTATTTAGTATATTAGATGTTGTATATATATTCACTAATTTTTAGGCACATATCATTGGGTGGTTCCCTACATGAATTCGTCTCACACACATTTGGGGCCATGCATTTGGCCCCAAACATATTATATTATTGCAAGTATTGATAATTTAAAGAACTTGTCTACATATACTACTTGATTTCTATAGAGTTCGAGAGAATGGGACTAATTTGGGTCTTGGGGTGCTTCTAGATTTGTACTTTGTTTTAGTAATGTATTTACAGCACTGTGACATTTTTTCCTTTATTCCTCGGCATATTTCACATGCATCATTTATATATGTTCTCTTGTTGTTAATATACATTCAGTTGTCCGTTGTTTACTTATTTTTTGGTATTTCTTAATTATATATTGTATATTGTTGTTATTATATTTTGTTACTCTACCAATGAGGAAATAGTTTTTCCACTATCACTTCCAAGGCCATCACTACTAGTTGACAACATCTGGCATTAAGGAAAATATACTTGAGTCCATGTGACAAACCAGTTACAGGGAACCTTTAGGTGATACCTGGATTTAGGACGTTACAAAGTAGTATCAGAGGAATTAATTTCTTTTTGAATCACTGTTTGGAGCCTATAGAAAGAGATATCAAGTAATAGGTAGTAGGTAAAATATTTTTCCTGTGAGTAGCTAACACGTTTACATGGAAAATTCAATATGCCTTAAATATTAAAATTTTTCTAGTTTTTCAATTATTACATTCGATTTGATTTCACTATAGGGTGATTCAAATGTTGTTTTCTTCTTATCGTTTATATTATTGAGGTTTTATTTCTATTTCATCCCAATAATATGAGTGTATGTCATCTCATGAATAAAATAGGAACCTGTTATAGATCACATGTCATGCATTCTTGTCATGATATTTAGAGAGCATTCATGATTCCATGTTGTTGTGATATATATTGTGCAATATATGAATGTTGTTTTGATATATTCCTTGATAGATTAACTGCTATTTGATAGGTTATTGGTAATACGTAATGTTTACTTGGAATTGGTACCAAACCATGGTCTTTGAGGAATTTTGGGTCTTCATGGATCAAAAATTGGTGGATCATGTGATTGATGGCACTATTATACATTGTGATATACAAGAAAATGGTGAAAAGATTTGATTCACAGGGAGTATGGTCTCCCACAGATCTGATTTTGGAACTTTAATGCAAGTTTCACTATTTTATGGGGTTCTGGACTAGTTTTTGAGGATTAATATCCTGAAAAACCTAGAATACACAGCTTGTGATGATGCATACATGCCATATATCCTTCTGTTTGGAAAGAAAATGTTTCTCTTATGTACACATCATGTACTATATAGACATTCCGTGTAGTACTAGATCATGTGTCTAATCGTGTGGGCAGAGACATGGGTGGGGGAAATCCTTTATTAAAAACAATGTGTGCTAGGTGTGCATACCATGTTCTGGTGATCTGAGTATCCAACTGTTTGATGAATGGCACAGGTGGATGAAATCGTAGGTTGTACACACTGTGTCCATTCCTTATAGGCCGTGTATAGTCTACTGTGTCTCCGACCATGCGACTAATCTCACTGGTGGTTAAAACATAAGTGGTACACACAATCTGTTGGGTAAAAACAAAGTGTAGTGTTACCGAGTAGTGAACTGTGTGTCTTAGCCATGTAGAGGAACATGGGTAGGGGTAAATGATTCAAGTACAAATTTTTCCTCAAGGAGATCACACTGTGTGTATGGGCTGTTACATGACTAGTGTTGGAAGAAGTACACACCCAAGAGAAAGCCTAAGGGTACACGCTATATAGGGGTTATACACTCTATGTATCCCTATTTTTTAAAACATGATTGTTATATTCTCTTATTCATTTCATGAACATCCATGATTTAGATCATTATAATACTGATCTAAGGTGTGTGCTTGACCATGGAGATTCATCCCACCAAGACATCCTCCAGTTGTTCGACATATACTAGGCAACGATCAGACACTAGACATGGTAGATCAGGGACTACCGACATATCCTCCCTTCATTCCTATCATGGAACCATCCATCATTCTGGATGTAGGTGTTTATGCATAATTTTGAGAAGGATTCATGAGGTTTGTCCAGACCTTCTAGTGAGCACCACATCCTTCCCAGTCTATGTAAGTGTTGATGTGGGTTTTTCAGAAGAATAATCCTCCAGCATTCTTAGGGGATGGAGGACCACAGGATGCAAAGCCATGGTTAGAAGACATGTTGTCTATCATCTATCATCTGGAGACACCACTAAAGAGGATGGTGACACTCATTATGTATATGCTTTTAGATTCCACCAAGAGATGGTGGGATGTGATATCACATGAGGGGTGGTAATAGGTTGTATATAGGGATGTGTTCAAGAAGACCATCTTAGACTTCTTCTACTGGGGACTTTAAGGGCCGACTAGGCCCGAGAGTTCATGAGTTTGCAGCAGGGTACACACTCAGTCATGGACTATTCTTATCGCTTCATAGTGTTGCAGTTCTTCACACCCATTATTGGGGTGATGAGTTATATCTGGAAATGAATTTTGAGGATGGTCTCAAAAATGATGTAACACACCAATCGTCCTTAGTATGTACCCCTTTGAATATTTCAATAGATTGCATTTTACGCATCATCGAGATTATAACACATCACGACTAATCAAACTAGCCGTTATGAATAGTAATACCCGCTTTTTAAAATTTTATATATTTTATCTTTCAAAATGGTCTTCATTTTTGGATTTGGAATATTGAAATTAGATGAGGGTGAATTTGTGGTATTTTTTTTGAAAACATTCAATTTTTGATGAATAGTGAAAAAACACTGCATTATTGGTTGAAACCGACTTTTTATTTAAATAATTAATTATTATGTTTTAATTTATTTTAGGTCAAAAAAATACAAAATACATGTATTTATTCAACATATTTTATTGGAGTCATTTTATAATATGTTTAGATATATAAAATCTTATCGAACAATTTACCATCTTTTTCCCACATCCCTGAAGCATTTTTAAATTTGTATAAAACTCAATTTTACCATTTCTGTGAGTTAAATTTCAAAAATATTAGAGCCACGGTTAATATCATTTAATAAAATTTGGTTCAATAAGATGATAATTAATTGTTTGTGAATAGTAATTTTTTCTTTTATTTACCACTGTAAAATGTAAATAGGGTAATTACGGGTAACAATCATATTATAATTACCCTAACACATGTCCTAATTTTATTGGAAAAGTTTATTTAGATCAAAAACAGCCTTATGAATAATATAAGATCCCCTTGGGACCACTTGGATTAGATTATGACATTTATTATTATTTTATTTAAAGAATATTAAAAGAGTTAAAATCAATGATTAATAACTAAACCAATTTTAATATAGGGTTATACATAAGATAAATTAGACTAAAAATATTCATTAGAAATATAAAATTATTTCCTACATAATGGTATTTTATTTATAATATTTATACATTAAAAAAATAAATTTAATTATGACAAAATTATTATGCATTAATTACATTATTAATGGAAGATTTAAATAAGTGATATTGTAAATATCTAAATTAATCTAATTTGAGACTTTTAATGAAGTCCATTAATTTTATAGGATAATATTACAAGTTAGGTTTCATTAAATTATTATTTTTCGAAGTAATAATGCTGCTATGAATTAACAAAACAAAATACCAAATAGTGTCAAAATTGACATAAAATTGTTTTTAAAATAAATATTATATAATTAATTGGTATTCTATTACTAAAAATCCAAGAATCAGAAAAAAGGCATAAATGATATTATATATTCCATTAATGAACCACTTGAGGTTCTCCTGAAGTTTATTGAATGTTTATTGTCCATATAATATAACTATACAAGCAAACATGAAAAATGTCAAACTATTTAACTAAGACTTAAATCTAAAAGATAAAGTTAATTTCAAAACCTGAACATGTCTAAAACCTATTGGCTTAATTGTTTGCGACACATACCCCCATTAGACTTTAAATAATTTATTTTTGACCCATTAGAAATAAAAAATTATGTTATTATAAAATAATATTTCAAAATTTTCCTAAAGTGACTCTCACCTCTCTTATAAAAGAGAACCTCCCCTTCTGTCAATTTGACACCTTAAATGAAATTTTTCTCAGAAAAACCCTACCAAAATATCATTTCAACTATCCTAAATTCATCATAGAGTAATTCCTTTAGTAACTAAGTCAACCTGAAGATGCCTTTTGATCAAACCAAAATAAAGAACCCGAAAAAGTGGTAAATATTCCATCACCCCTTTCATGTTCATTTCTTCTTCCACATCCTCTTTCTTAGTTTTTTTCATTCTAAAATAATATATATAGTATCTTATATATACTTTTATGCTATTGTAAAAATGGTACAACCATATTCATTATTCTACTCATCTTATAAATGAAAAAGTCACCATACATTTGTATTTACGGATTACCGTCCCCACATCGTGGTGTAGTTTGTTATTCAAACACTTCATAATTTGGATAGATATAATAATGATTATAAATGATGTAAATAAAAAATATTACATGATAATGATTCTGTATAGATGATATACCATACAATTATATGTGATTTTAATATCAAAAGAATGATATTGTCGGTCGTACGTAAGTACGGACTTCCGTCTCCACGAACGCGATTAGATTCCTTCACTATCGTAATCATACAAGAATAATTTTTTATGATTAAAAAAAAATTATGAACATTAAATAATTCTGTATATTAATCAAATACATCATATACAGAACAAGCATGGCTCACGTAACCAAGAATATAGAGGAAAACGAATCAGTTAACACCGGAAATGAAGATACTACTAAAATATTATTATCAAAACAATACTATAAGATGAGATATGATATCATATTTAGGTATATAGTTCATGAATAATTTTATAATAGTTTTATAACTATTATAATGAGGTTAGCATACCATCAACTAAGTAAAAGTACATCGTAATGGTTAATTTCACAATCTCTTTATTATCCGATGTTGTTTTTAGGTACATATCTACTAGGATATATTTATTATCTATGTCTATTATTCATAAAATTATTTTATAACGTATCATTTAAGGTACTTTTTATTAAAACTTAATTTTAATTATTTTAATTATTTATTCTTCTAAATCATTCTCATTAATGTTCATTTTTAGAAAATGAATTTTAAAGATTTATTTATATGGATATGACTATTTTTAAAATGTTAATTCCGTTCAGATGTTTCAAAGTGGTATGGACCACTTTTTTTCAAAAATGTCTTTAAATGTCTTAATTTATAAATTTTGTGACTTATAAAAGTTTTCATGATTAATATATATTTCTATAAAAGAGTTTTAAAAATCATTTTCATCTATGTTAACATCCTTTGATGGATTTTAAACTTGTTTGAAGTTGATTTATTATGATACAAATTTTCCATATTATATTGAAGTTTTTGTGACATGTTTAATGTGGATGTGTTATTTTTATACCATTCATGGTTTATGGATAATGTATTGACATTTAGTATTCTACTTTTAATATTAATTTTTATGTTATGTTTATACCTTTTCATATGAGGAATGAATTGGACTTAGTAAGTGATGGGTGGAGCCTGCTATATTTCATCAATGAATCGGTAGGTCTCATGTGACAAACTAGTTTCTTGGCATAAGGCTTCGACAATAGCTTATTTTTAGTCTTGGAACAAGGCTTTGACTTTGAAGTTATGATGTCTAGGATTATGCATTCCATCATTATGAAACATTCTATTATTATTGCATGTGATTATTCGACTAGAAGAATATCAATGTGAATAAGTAAATGGAATTATTTGATTTCATATTTTGCATATTATACTGATGTTCAATATTAAAAGACTTTTGCCTTATTCTTACATTGCCATACATGTTTATGCATATTTATGAATGTATCTTCTATAGGGATATCCTTACTAAGCATCTAAGCTCACCCCTTTCTATGTTTTATTTTTCCAAGGATTCAAAAAAGTATATTATGAATAACCTTCAGAAATAGTATAAGGGATATGAGTGTTTCTTATAGAGACTATGTTGTTGTAGTTTTTCATTTTATAGTGTAATGTAAATCATATTAATGTACATATTATTTCTAAGTATACTAAACTAATAAGTCTTTTGAGGCTTGATCTTTTGTGATCATGCCAATGTTATATAATAATACACTGACTTTGGGTAAATAGTTTTTGTGTTTTATAATTGGTATCAAAATATGTTTATTAAAAACCATGGAAACTAGATTTTGATTAAATCTGATTAAAGCACATTACTCTAAGATAGACATTGAGGATTTGTATAGAAGAACTTCCTAGAAATTTGGTACTATAGTGATTTTGTGATCTTTACAAGAAATACATCCATGTCTAGATATGATTAGGTAGAGGCATCTCTGGGAAAAATGTACGTAGGGGTCATACTCAAAAACACCGGTTTGAGCTATACTCGAAATGGAACCGGTGTTAGACAACGAGAATTTCTGCACTATTGGTTATGATAGTATCAATGGATTTTCTTAGGATAATTCTCATTTTAATTAAAAAAAATATTGAAATGTTTTTTAATAAAAACTTTCTAAATAAAAACATTTTTATGATTATAGATTATATCCATAAACTGTTCAATTTATGTTAAGTGTTTTTCAAGTTTTGATTATGTCTTGTGAATCATAAACTAATCTATTGTATTCCATTGTTTAGAAATTTTTCCTCATGGATGGAATGTAAACCGTATCAACGCACCTAATACATGTATGGATTTCCCTCTTACTCATTATAATTATAGTGGATCTAGTAAAGCAATTGGTGATTATCAGCTTATCACCATACTAGGGAAACTCACTCCGGTTATGAATAATAACAGTACCCGTATGGAGCACCCTGATCCACAATGCGGAGTATCAATGTTAGAACTCTTCATGATGCAACAACCACCATCATTAAATGAGAGTAAAAATAAATTTGTAGCTGAGAAAAGGATAAATTCCATAGAGAGAATATTTCATTCTTTGAGGAGTAGCGAAAGGGAAAAAGTTGGCATGGCTGTTTATCACCACCTATAAGATGCAGATCAATGGTGGTCATTAATCCAAAACACAATGGAATGTGATGAAGTATCGCTCATGGAATATAATGAGTTTACAGATATTTTCATTGAATAAAACTTTCTGTATGACCATTGAGTGGATATGGAAAGGCAATTTCTGAGTCTAAGGAAAAAGGATGATGAGAATGATGAAAAGTATGAGGCTAAAATTCCAAGGTTATCAAGGAATGAAACATATTATATAGGTATCCCAAAGAGTAAGATTTATCGATTAATTTATGGGTTAAATAAATTTCTTCGTTGAGCATTAGTCTAACAATCCTTCCAATTATACAAATATATTGTCTCATGTACTATCAGGATAGAAAAAAAAATATCTAAGTCATATGAATTTAATGCAATGAAAAGGGACAAAAGATCTTCTCAAAACCCTAAAAATGGAAATAATCAAAAGAATGTAAAGGTTGAATATCCATCCTATAGTAAATGTGGGATGAAACACCTCAGTATACGCTTGATTGGAATGAGAATCTTTAACAAGTGTGGTGAAAAGGGCTACCATGCTTGTGATTGCAAGGGATAGAAAGAGGATTTCAATGTTGAATGATATAATTGTAGTGAAACGAGGGATTATGAAAATGAATTTCCTATGTTCCAAGGGAACGTACCATAGAAAAGGCCACGAGAGCAAGGAAATGCGTATGTGGTCACCACTTTTGAGGTTGAAGCTCTAAAAGACGTGGGGGCATGTAATTTAATGGCTTCTTCAAGTTTTTCCAATGATTATTTGACTCTGGATCATTGCATTGTTTCATATATTATCAGTTTTCTATGGAAATTCGATATTTACATTTGATTTATCAAGGGATTTTTCAGTGAAAACTCGTAAGGGAAGTATCATTGCAATAATTTTTTGTTAACCAGTTCCCAAAAAGGAATATAAATGTTATTTATCTGTAGATCTCATCATCCTACCAATGATTTAATTTGATATAATACTTTGTATGGATTTTCTTTCGGACCATGATGCAAAAATTCATTATAAGAAGTTTGATGTTTCAATTTTTGATAATGATAAGGAGTACCTATAACAGCCCGAGATTTTATGAAAAATATTCTTTTTTATTTCACTAATGTCTTGTGTTGTACGCTACACCAAAAGGAGCTTGCACAACACGCATCATTGACTTGCCTTGCATTACACGCAATCGCAACCTTCCTCGATAACGTGTGTGGTACGTAATACTGAGTTTCACGAAACAATGATATGCTATTAAAATATTATTAAAACTAGCCGTTATGAATAGTAATAACCACTTTTTAAATTTTAGAAATTTTAAAATGGACTTCAATTTTGGATTCTGAGTATCGAATTTAGCCTAAGGTGAAATTTTGGTACTTTTCGGATAACTTTCATATTCTGATGAATAGTGAAAATTACTAAATTATAAATAAAAACAACTTTTTTAATAGAAATAATTAATAGTGATAAATTATTAATTTGAGTGGTTTTAAAGTATATTTAGAATATATTTTTACAATTTAATACTATGTTGGTCATTGGTTGTAATTTCACATTTAAACCAGACATAATCAAGTGTCATTCTTTTGATATATATTGTTTCCTAAAAACACGCTATTTATTTTAACAACGGGATTTAATTATAAAATTAATTAATGCAACTTCTATGTTATGAATTTGGTAAAATAGATTTCATTTTTGAATTCGGAATATGAAATATATCTTAGGATGAAATTTTGGCATTGTTCTGAAAAACATCAATTTTTGATGAATAGTGAAACTACTAAGTGGTAGTTAAAAAAAACTGAATTTTTCATAAAACATAATTTTATCGCTTATGTGAATGGAATTTCAAAAATCCGGCAGACACGGTTGATATCAGTAAGTAAAATTTGGTTCAATGAGATAAAAATAATTTTTTGGTAAATAGTAACTTTTTACTTTTTTTACCGCGGTTAATAGTAAATAGGGTAACTAAGGGTAAATATGATATTACTATTACCCTAACACATGTCCTAATTCCTTTGGACAAGTTTAATTCGACCAAAAACAAACTTAGGAATAAAATATGACCATTTAGGCCCACTTGGATTAGATTAAGACATTTATTATTAATTTATTAAAATAGTTAAAATCAAAGTTTAATAAGTAAATCATTTTTAATATGGGGTTATACATAAGATAAATTCGACTATAAATATTCATTAGAAAGATAAAAATATTTCCTACATAAGGGTATTTTATTTGTAATTTTTAGACATTAAATAATTTAATTTATTTATGACACAATGATGATGCAGTAATTATCTTATTAATGAAATATTGACATAATTGATGTTATAAACACCAAAATAAATGTAATTTGAGACTTTTTATGAATTCCACTAATTTTCTAGGTTACTATGATATAATATTGTTGATTTAATCAACTTGGTTCGAACATATAATTCTGTTATGACTTTCACAAAAATCATATATCAAATAGTGTCAAAATTGTCACAAAATAGTTTTTAAATCAAATATTATATTATTAATTGTTATTTTATTCCTAAAAATATAAGGTTCGGCCAAATGACTTAGCTAAGGATATATATATTAATAATAAACAATTTGGGGTTCGTTTGGCATGTTATAGTAAGTGTATTAACCATATAGTGAAAGAAAACAAAAAGACACGGTAAAAGTTAAATTAATTAACTTAGAGTTAAATCTAATTGATAAGGTTAAAATAATACCCTAACTTGTCTAAATCCTATTGGTTGATAGGATTTCAACCCATCCCCACCTTAGCTTCGAAATAAGACCCTTTGGAACCATTATAAACCGATTTTGACTTTAATATAAAATAATATTTTGAGATATTCCTAAGGTGCCCCTCTCCTCCCTTATAAAAGGGCACCTCCTCCCCCTCCTCCTCACACCAATTTGAGCATTCAAGCTCGGCAAACCCCTGCCATTTTCTCCTCTCCACTTCCCTAGAATAATCCTAGAGGTACTGGTCTTCTCCAAAGACCAATCTTAGTTCCTTAAGTGGAGGATTCAAAGAGGCGTTCCAAAAGAAGAGGAGCTTCGGACACGTACAAAGCAAATCGGACCTAAGGTAAGGGAAATATCACAATCTCATTTTTATCCGAGATTGTTTATTCGTAAGTATTTACTGGGGTGTATTTTATCATCCACATCAATGTTTCATCAATATGTAATATTATTTCCATCCACCTACAATTTTTTAAATCCATTTTTACCCTTCGGTGAGTTTTTAGTAATATGTACGAAAGGAATCTTTTGTCGTTTTTCGTACGAGGTACTTTTTGACTTTTCCGACAAAAGTACGAAGAATGTTTTTTTTAACTTATACGGCATGAATGGATTTCTAAAACATTATTTCCAAGAAGCTTACTTTACAAGTATTCATGTTTATTTTTAATCAACTTCTTTTAGTTTAAAATTGTATGACATGTTAAGAAAGGAAAAGTGTTTTTGAAGTAGAAAGGATATTTTCCTCAAGAATGAAGTTCAAGTATTTTATCAAAATTATTTTCCATATAAGATAATAAAAAGGGTCCTGTTTTTACCCCTATTATTACATGGATTTGATTATGTTGTGATGGAAACATTTTTATGAATTCCTTTATCTTATATGAATTGTTTTATGATGTCATGTTGTTTAAGAATCCCATTTTTATTACATGGGTTATGCGATGATGTATGATTTATGATTATGTGGAACACATAAGAAAGGATTCATTATAAGATGGGTGGGACCTATATCTCCCTCCAATGAATTGGGTAAAGATTTTATATCTCATGAGATAGACAGGGCTGGAACGGTAGGTTATACCGGTTCAGTGAAACAGGACTGAAACGAGGGTTACTCGATTCAGAAAGGGACTTTGTCAACTAAGATAGTCTTGGCAATGAGTCTTGACTAACAAGAAATGATTTTCCATGATTATGTGTTCATGCCACAAAGTTTCAAGTTTTATGTTATGATTATGGGGATCTCATTTTCACTTCTATGATTTATCCCATGTTATGATATTATGAGCTCTTTTGCAGGTTAAGATTTACAAAAGCTATGTTCTTATGTATATGATGTGATTGATATTTCTTTTGTTTACCCTTACTGAGCATTTGAGCTCACCCTTTTATGTTTTCTTTTCCCCAGGATATAAAGAAAGGTTTTTAGGTAAAAAAAAGGGAAGATCTTTATGGGAGATATTGAAGATCTTTCACCACGATTAGAAGATTACGTTCCGAGTTTCCAAAGACACTAAACGATTACGATCCTTGTGTGTGTGTTTTTGTTATGTACTAAGTATTCCGCAAAAGTAATGTAATGTCCATGTACGATAAGCTTAGGGTCTCTACAGTTGGTATCAGAGGAAAGGTTTAGTCAACCTTTGGAAACTAGGATGCGAAAACGTTAGTGAGATCCCTAGAGATATTTCTACGGTATGTCTAGGGATGTCCCTAAGGTTAAGTATACGTATAGGTTATAGTACTAGAACTACGCTAACGATCATAGAATTAAACCTAAGATGTTTGATATTGTAGGTACTCCCCCTTTATTATGTTGTTTTCCCTAGCATGATTTTTCCCTCTCACACTATTCTTTTTGGGTTTTAGACGATGGATGGAACCCGAAGGAACCATGTTGATCAATGCAATGGACAATGCAATGATTGCCCTCCTGAACAAACAAATGTTATGGGAGATGGAGTGCAAAATCTTATTGCTATACTTACACAAGCTATGAATCATTCTGGACTTCCAAATGAGCAGAGAAGGGAACAATATTCTATTGAGTCCTTCATGAGGCAACGTCCACCTTCTTTCAGTGGGTCTTCTGATCCACTTGTGGCTGAACAATGGATCAGTACTACTGAAAAGATATTTTTAGTTATTCAATTTTCTGAACATGATAAAGTCATCTTAGCAGTATATCGTTTGGAAGGTGAAGCTGATCAATGGTGGAATCTTATCAAGAATACGAGGCCAAGAGATGAAATTGAGTCCATGGAATGGGACGAGTTCAAGAACTTGTTTTTCAGTAAGTACTTCCCTCGTATTCTTCGAAAAAATATGGAGAAAGAGTTTCTTGAACTGAAGCAAAGGGACGATGAATCTGTTGGTACCTATGAAGCAAATTTTACAAGACTTGCATGGTATGCTTCTCGAATTATCATCCAACCTGAAAGTAAAGTTGATCGATTTTTCAGTGGCTTAAAACCAAGTCTTCGAAGGGCATTAGCTATAAGAGACTTCAGTAGCTATGAAGAAATTGTGTGTTGTGCTATCAAGGTAGAAATGGAAGTTGGTGTTACATATCCATCTCATGGTTTTGACAAGAAACGAAAGATGGAGTTCAAGGAGAAATCTCAGAATAATGGTGAAAATAAGATGAATGTTTCCTTATGCACAAAGTGTGAAAAGAAGCATGGTGGAGATTGTCTTAAAGGGACTAGAAAATGTTTTAAGTGTGGAAAAGAAGTTCATCGAGCAACTGAGTGTCGAAGTAATGGAAAAAGGGTTTCTAATGATGTCAATAAAGCAAACACTGCAGAGAATGCACCGCCAACACTTCAATGCTTCAAGTGCAAGGAAATGGGGCATTATGCTAATAATTGCCCTAATCCAAGGGTTAGTGATGATCAACATGAGCAACCACTGAAGGCAAAGGACAAAGGGAAATCACATGCGATCAATATTGGCAATGTTGAATATGACAACGTTGTGGTGGAATGATTAAGTGTTTATGTAATGGGATTCCAAAATAATGTTGTATCATTGATTATTGCAATATTTATTGATGTGGTATTCAAAGTGATTGAGATATTTTTTGGAAATAAGATGATATGCGCATAATGAAGACGAGAAAATGAAATGTTTAATAGTATTCATGAGCTCATGATTGATATAAGGACTAAGTGATATCATGGTTTGAGTATATAGAATTTTGAGGATTTTGGTATGTGGAAAGTGTTAACTTTAAACTGCATTCATGTTTTCACTAAGGTATTCAAGAGAATACATGATTAAGGACGTTGAATGTTTGGAATGTGACCAAAAAAACATATCTCTTGATATATGGGGATCAACGATGGTATTAAATCTCTGGTAATCGTTTTCACTATGTTATGAGAGTGGACTGCAGTATTATGGATAAGCCTAAAGATTGAAATGGATTATGTTGGACATAAGTGAGTATTGTTTAAGGATAGAAGTTTTTTTTCGATATTATTGATGGGATGTTATAGTAATGTATTTTTAGAAAAAGGACAACCTGCAGGACGGGCGACAACCCATCGCGTTGGACAAGGATGTGGGAATCGAACCCACAACCGAAGTGTGACTGGCCTTTATCGCCTACCACTGGCCTACAGGAAGTCCCTATTTATTAGAAACTAGTTTTATTATATTAAGCAGTATGATATATGAAGTATAAAGTCCATTTTAGGAACCATATATGATTAATCTTACTATAGATCGACTTATGTATATAATTTTTGCTAACCTTTTGTTTGAGACAGATGGAATGACCTGTCATTATATCACATGATCTGCTAACACTTCACGAATAACAAATTCAACTTCATTTATTTAAGAGATGAAGTGGAAATTGTTAAAGGCACGAACAATAGTGAGATTGTACCAAAATAAGGTAAGTATTTATTCTAATTCAAATTCTTTAACTTTAGGGAAACGATCTTGAAAACCAAAAATGTTGTCCTAGTTCTCTTATACCTGATGAATCAGATGGTACCTTAGATCGTCACAAATTTATGGATTTGTGATTACTGGCTTTTCCATAGCCATGTTCTCTACCACTCTCCATCAGAACATGATGGTTAGATTTCTCTTCCATATCCATATTTTCACCTATGTGGAAACCCAGTGATTAGTTTATTTGGGTAATCGTTACATTTCGTACTTTAGTTTTTAAAAGCCAAGTTTTGGTATTCCTTTTTACGATGTGGGTTTCTATTAAAGAAACTTTCGAATAGTAAACCATTTATAACCCCGATGAATTTCGAGGGCGAAATTCATTTTAAGGGGGGTAGAATGTAACAGCCCGAGATTTTATGAAAAATATTCTTTTTTATTTCACTAATGTCTTGTGTTGTACGCTACACCAAAAGGAGCTTGCACAACACGCATCCTTGACTTTCCTTGCATTACACGCAATCGCAACCTTCCTCGATAGCGTGAGTGGTACGTAATACTGAGTTTCACGAAACAATGATATGCTATTAAAATATTATTAAAACTAGCCGTTATGCATAGTAATAACCACTTTTTAAATTTTATAAATTTTAAAATGGACTTCAATTTTGGATTCGGAGTATCGAATTTAGCCTAAGGTAAAATTTTGGTACTTTTCGGATAACATTTATATTCCGATGAATAGTGAAAATTACTAAATTATAAATAAAAACAACTTTTTTAATCGAAATAATTAATAGTGATTAATTATTAATTTGAGTGGTTTTAAAGTATATTTAGAATATATTTTTACAATTTAATACTATGTTGGTCATTGGTTGTAATTTCACATTTAAACCAGACATAATCAAGTGTCAATATTTTGATATATATTGTTTCCTAAAAACACGCTATTTATTTTAACAGCGTGATTTAATTATAAAATTAATTAATGCAACTTCTATGTTATGAATTTGTTAAAATAGATTTCATTTTTGAATTCGGAATATGAAATATATCTTAGGATGAAATTTTGGCATTGTTCTGAAAAACATCAATTTTTGATGAATAGTGAAACTACTAAGTGGTAGTTAAAAAAAACTGAATTTTTCATAAAACATAATTTTACCGCTTATGTGAATGGAATTTCAAAAATCTGACAGACACGGTTGATATCAGTAAGTAAAATGTGGTTCAATGAGATAAAAATAATTTTTTGGTGAATAGTAACTTTTTACTTTTTTTTACCGCGGTTAATAGTAAATAGGGTAACTAAGGGTAAATATGATATTACTATTACCCTAACACATGTCCTAATTCCATTGGACAAGTGTAATTCGACCAAAAACAAACTTAGGAATAAAATATGACCATTTAGGCCCACTTGGATTAGATTAGGACATTTATTATTAATTTATTAAAATAGTTAAAATCAAAGTTTAATAAGTAAATCATTTTTAATATGGGGTTATACATAAGGTAAATTCGACTATAAATATTCATTAGAAAGATAAAAAGATTTCCTACATAAGGGTATTTTATTTGTAATTTTTAGACATTAAATAATTTAATTTATTTATGACACAATGATGATGCAGTAATTATCTTATTAATGAAATATTGACATAATTGATGTTATAAACACCAAAATAAATGTAATTTGAGACTTTTTATGAATTCCACTAATTTTCTAGGTTACTATGATATATTATTGTTGATTTAATCAACTTGGTTCGAACATATAATTCTGTTATGACTTTCACAAAAATCATATATCAAATAGTGTCAAAATTGACACAAAATAGTTTTTAAATCAAATATTATATTATTAATTGTTATTTTATTCCTAAAAATCTAAGGTTCGGCCAAATGACTTAGATAAGGATATATATATTAATAATAAACAATTTGGGGTTCGTTTGGCATGTTATAGTAAGTGTATTAACCATATAGTGAAAGAAAACAAAAAGACACGGTAAAAGTTAAATTATTTAACTTAGAGTTAAATCTAATTGATAAGGTTAAAATAATACCCTAAACTTGTCTAAATCCTATTGGTTGATAGGATTTCGACCCATCCCCACCTTATCTTTGAAATAAGACCCTTTGGAACCATTATAAACCGATTTTGACTTTAATATAAAATAATATTTTGAGATATTCCTAAGGTGCCCCTCTCCTCCCTTATAAAAGGGCACCTCCTCCCCCTCCTCCTCACACCAATTTGAGCACTCAAGCTCGACCAACCCCTGCCATTTTCTCCTCTCCACTTCCCTAGAATAATCCTAGAGGTCCTAGTCTTCTCCAAAGACCAATCTTAGTTCCTTAAGTGGAGGATTCAAAGAGGCGTTCCAAAAGAAGAGGAGCTTCGGACACGTACAAAGCAAATCGGACCTAAGGTAAGGGAAATATCACAATCTCATTTTTATCCGAGATTGTTTATTCGTAAGTATTTACTGGGGTGTATTTTATCATCCACATCCATGTTTCATCAATATGTAATATTATTTCCATCCACCTACAATTTTTTAAATCCATTTTTACCCTTCGGTGAGTTTTTAGTAATATGTACAAAAGGAATCTTTTGTCGTTTTTCGTACGAGGTACTTTTTGACTTTTCCGAAAAAAGTACGAAGAATGTTTTTTTTAACTTATACGGCATGAATGGATTTCTAAAACATTATTTCCAAGAAGCTTCCTTTACAAGTATTCAAGTATATTTTTAATCAACTTCTTTTAGTTTAAAATTGTATGACATGTTAAGAAAGGAAAAGTGTTTTTGAATTAGAAAGGATATTTTCCTCAAGAATGAAGTTAAAGTATTTTATCAAAATTATTTTCCATATAAGATAATAAAAAGGGTTCTCTTTTTACCCCTATTATTACATGTATTGGATTATGTTGTGATGGAAACATTTTTATGAATTCCTTTATCTTATATGAATTGTTTTATGATGTCATGTTGTTTAAGAATCCCATTTTTATTACATGGGTTATGCGATGATGTATGATTTATGATTATGTGGCACACATAAGAAAGGATTCATTATAAGATGGGTGGGACCTATATCTCCCTCCAATTCATTGGGTAATGATTTTATATCTCATGAGATAGACAGGGCTGGAACGGAAGGTTATACCGGTTCAGTGAAACAGGACTGAAACGAGGGTTACTCGATTCAGAAAGGGACTTTGTCCACTAAGATAGTCTTGGCAATGAGGCTTGACTAACAAGAAATGATTTTCCATGATTATGTGTGCATTCCACAAAGTTTCATGTTTTATGTTATGATTATGGGGATCTCATTTTCACTTCTATGATTTATCCCATGTTATGATATAATGATCTCTTTTTCAGGTTAAGATTTCCAAAAGCTATGTTCTTATGTATATGATGTGATTGATATTTCTTTTGTTTACCCTTACTGAGCATTTGAGCTCACCCTTTTATGTTTTCTTTTTCCCAGGATATAAAGAAAGGTTTTTAGGTTAAAAAAAAGGGAAGATCTTTATGGAAGATATTGAAGATCTTTCACCACGATTAGAAGATTACGTTCCGAGTTTCCAAAGACACTAAACTATTACAATCCTTGTGTGTGTGTTTTTGTTATGTACTAAGTATTCCGCAAAAGTAATGTAATGTCCATGTACGATAAGCTTAGGGTCTCAACAGTACCATATCATTTTTAACGTCACCATATGATTATTATTTAGATCCACCCCCAATAGCTCAACAAAATTCAATTATTAGGGATGATGAGAATGAAATAACATTGGGTGAGGAATTTAATGTTAAAATAAAGGATATACATATTGTACATGAATATGTTGTTGGGTTTCAAGATGTTTTACCAACACATCCTCCAGAATGTGAAATTGAGTTTTCCATTGATTTAATTCCTAGTTCACAACCCATATCGAAGACCACTTATATAATGGCCACTATGGAATTAGTGAGACTAAAGAAACAACTAGAGGAAATAATAAACAATGGATTTATTCTCCAGAGTGTTTCTCTATGGGGATCCCCTATCCTACTTGTTAAAATGAAAAACAGGTCTATGAGGTTGTGCATTGACTACATGGAGATCAATACTATAATAATAAAGAATAAGTATCCCCTACCACACATTGATGATTTATTCATCCAAATTCATACAACTCAATATTTTTAAAATATTAACCTACGATCTGGATATCATCAATTGTGTGTGAAGAAGGAATACATTCTGAAAAAAAATTGAACCAGGTAAGGGCATTACGAGTTTACAGTAATGCCTTTGGGGTGACTAATGCACCCTCTATTTTCATAGATCTAATTAACATAGTATTTATGGAATATTTTGATTACTTTGTAGTGGTATTTATAAATGATATCAATTTATAATAGAAAGTCTATTAATATCATGAAATTCATTTGTGCATTATCCTAAGGACACTTAGATGAAATGAATTATATTGGAAATTTTGAAAGTGTGATTTATGGCATCGTGAGATTTCTTTTATGGGACATAATATCTCTATGTATGGAATATACGTTAATATATCTAAGACAAGAGAAATCCATGAATGGCTAGAAATGATAATTTTAACTAAGGTACGCAATTTTATAGGTTTAGCAGGTTATTATCCGCATTTGTCCAGAATTTTTCTCGATTGGCTAACCCATTAACCATGCTTAGATGTAAAGGGGTTAAATTTGTTTGGAAAAAAGAGTGTAAAGAATTTTTTGATGAATTTAAGATATTATTAGTCAATTATCTAATCTTAAATCTACCATCGCTGAATGATGGGTTTGTTATTTATAGTTTTGATTGAAATAAAGTACATGGATGCGTCCTTATGCAGAAAGATAGATTTATTTTTATTCAACACGATATCTAAAAATTCATGATCAAAACTATCTTACTCATGATCTTGAGTTAGAAGAAGTAATATTTTCTTTGGAGATATGGAAACATTATATTTATTGTGAAAATTATGAGATATATTATAATTACAAGAGTTTAAAGTATATTTTCTCACAAAAAATAACTCAAAACAAGGAAAAAGAGATGGCTTAAACCACTCAAGGATTATGATTGCACAATACACTACCAACCGGGGAAGGAAAATAAGGTAGAATATGCTTTGAGAAGAAAATATCATGGAGATTTGAAAAATATTAGAGTTGAAAGTGATCCTATTTTCATGTATCTAGTAAATATGGATATGGGAATAACCTTGAAAGTTGAAACATCAATTCTTCTTCAAATTTCTTCAAAACAATCATTACTAGAAAGGATAAAAATTTATTATACTGATGATGAGGAATTTAAAATGAAAATTAATGTTGTGAATTATGAGAGATTGAGTGACTTCATATATGATGATAGGATTTTGAAATTTGGGAATAGACTTTGTGTTCCCAATATACTGGATCTAATAATCGATTTTTTGGATGTTCATCATAACTTCTATTTCTCAATACACCCTAGTAGCACTAAGATGATTTGAGATTTGAAAGATATTTTTTGATAGGACCACATGAAGATAGAGATTGAAAATTTTGTGTTAAGATGTATGGTTTTCCAACAAGTGAAAACTAGAAGGTAGCCACCAGGAGGATTCATGAAACCTCATCCCATAACTCAGTTGAAATGAGACAATATTAAGATGGACTTTGCCATGGGGATACTAAAGACACCTAGAAGGAATGATGCAATATGGTTCATTATTGATCGTCTTACCAAGTCTTCACAATTTCATTCTATCAGATAATATTTACCACTAGAATGTCCATCAATACTATATATTAATGAAGTTGCAAAACATCATGAAGTACACTTATCAATTGTTTCTGATCATGATTACCATTTTATATCAATATTCTGGAAATGTCATCAGATAGGCCTGGATACTAAACATCGCTTGAAAACATACTACCACCCTCAAACTGATGGACAATTAGAAAGGACTATTAAAACCATAGAAGACAAGTTGAGATCTTTCTCACATGTCATTCACTTTATCTGGGATAAATATTTACCTCTGGAAAAATATTCATATAACAGTAGCTTCCATTCTCTTTTCAGATGGCACCATATGAAGCTTTATATGGAAAGGGATGTCAACCAAAAACATGTTGGGATGATGTAGGTGAATGAATACTCATAGGCTCAGATCATGTTGAGGAAATAATAGAAAAGTTGATGGTTATCCAAACCCACATCAAAGAAGCCCAATGTAGGAAAAAGATCAATGACGATAACCAAAGGAAGTATTTGGAATTTCTAGTAGGATACCATGTTTTCTAAAAGTTATCTCCATGTAAGGGTGTCATAAATTTCAGTAAGAATGGTAAATTGAGTCCCAGGAACATCGTACGTCTCAAAATTATAGAATTAATTGGAGTTGTAGCTTATCATTTGGAAATTCCTCCACATCTCCCCAAATTTAATGATGTGTTCCACATATCACTGTTGAAAAAATACATGCCTGACCCAATGAATGTACTCACCTATGAGGAAATTGACATGGAACCTGATTTGTATTATTGTGAAGAGCCTATCAATAAAATTGATAAAAGAGAAAAAGTGATGAGAAACCAGATGACTCTCCTTGTAAAAGTTATATGGAGAAACCATAAGATGGACGAGGAAAATGGGGGAACCAGAAGACCTTACATTGAAGAACCCCCCAAATAATTTTGTGTGGTATTATTATAGAAATTTCATTGACAAAATTATTTTAAGGAGGGATAAATGTAGCACCCCAAGCTTCCACGATATGTTTTTATTTGAATAATTCAATAGATTGCATTGTATGAAACATCGAGATTCTAACAGACCGCGACCAATAAAATTATCAATTATGAATAGTAATTCCCACTTTTTGAAATTTTATAAATTTTATCATTAAAAAGTACTTAATTTTTGGATTTGGAATATTTAAATTAGTGTAGGGTGAATTTTTTGTATTTTTCTAAAAACATTGAATTTTTTATGAATGGTGGAAAAACTATGAATTATTGGTTAAAACCAAAATTTTATTTAAATAATTAGTTATTTTATTTTAATTATTGTTATGTTAAAATATATACATAATACATATATATGTTCAAAATAATTCATTGTAGACATTTTATAATAAGTTTAGATATATAAAATTTTATCGAACTATTTACCATCTTTTACCCACCTCCTAGGAGGATTTCAGAAATTGTCTAAAACACAATTTTACCTCTTATGTGCATTGAATATAAAAAATCATATATATTCGGTTAATATCATTAAGTAAAATGTGTTTCAATAAGATAAAAATAAATCTTGGTCAATAGTAACTATTTTACTTTTATTTATCACAGTAAAAGGTAAAAAGGGTCATTAAGGGTAAAATGATATTATAATTACCCTAACAATTGTTATAATTCTATAAGATTAGTGTAATTTGACCAAAAAAACCTTATGAATAAAATATAACCCCCTTTGGTACACATAGATTAGATTAGCACAATTATTATTATTTTATTTAAAGAAGAGTTAAAAGAGTTAAATTCAATGATTAATAACTAATCCTTTTTTAATATTTGTTTATTCATAAGAAAAATTTGACTTTAAATATTAAATATAATGCAAAATATATTTCCTACATAATGGTATTTTATTTATAAATTTTAGACATAAAATATTGAAATTTATTTAATACATAATGATGATGCAGTAATTACCTTATAAATGAATGATTAAAATAATTGATATTACAAATAGCTAAATAAATATAATTACAGTCTTTTAATGAATTAAAATAATTTTATCAAATTATATTACATGTTAGAGTTTATTAAATGAATTTATTTCGAGGTAATAATGTTGTAATGAATTTAACAAAAAGAAAATACCAAATACTAACAAAACTGACATAAATGAGGTTTTAAAGAAAATATTATATTATTAATTGGATTTCTATACCTAAAAATATATTGTTTGGACAATGGGATTAAATAATGTTATATATGTCATTAATTAAAAACTTTATGTTCGTTGAGAAGTTTATAGTATGTTTATTAACCATATAATATAAAAATACAAAGAGACATGGTAAATGAAAAACTATTTAACTAAGAGTTATATCTAAAGGATAAGGTTAATTTGATGAACTAATCCTGTATAAAATCTATTATATGAGTCTTTTTTAACCCAAAAACACCATATCCTTTAAATAAATAATTTTGGAGCCAGTAGAAACTAAAAAATATTTTATTACAAAATAATATTTTATGATTTTCCTAAATTGACCCTCACATCTCTTATAATAGGGCACCTCCGCTTCATTCAAATTCAAACCATAAAATCAATTTGGGTCATCCAAACCCTTACCAAATAGCCTCACAATTGTCCTACCTTCATCATAGATTCCTTTATTTAGTCAGAAAGTCATCTTAGGGATCCCTTTGGATCAAACCAAATGGAAGAACCGGAAGAAGAGGTGAATATTTCATCACCTCTATCAAGTTCATTTCTTCAAACACTTTCTATTTCATTATTGTTAAAATTATACAATAATAACTACATTATATTCTATATAATTAGTTGTTATTATAAAAATGGTACAACTAAATTCATTATTTGATCCATCATATAATTGAAAAAGTCACCATACGTGCATATGTATGGATTACCATCTCCACATCGAGGTGTAGTTTGTTATTCAAACACTTCATCATTTGGATGGGTATAATAATGAGTATAAATAATTTAAATTATTAAAATAACATGATAATGATTCTGTATATATGATATACCATCCAATTATATACAATTTTAATATCAAAAGAATGATATTGTCGCTCGTGCGTACGTACGAATTTCCGTCTCCAGGATCGCGATGAGATTCATTCCCAATCGTAATAATTCTAGAATAATTTTCATTTTATTATAATTTTTTTTATGAACATATTATAAGTATGTATATAAATCAAATACATCCTATCCATGACAAACATAGCTAACGTAACCAATCATATAAATGAAAATTAATCAGTTAACACCTGAAACAAGGATAGTACTAAAATATTATCAACAAAACCATATTATAAGATCATATATGATTTAATATTTATGCATATAGTTCTTTTATAATTTAATAACAATTTTTTAACTATTATATAGGAGTTTAGAATACCATTGCTAAGTAAATGTACAATGTAAGGGTTAATTTCACAATCTCTTAATTATACGAGGTTGTTTTTACATAAGAATCTACTGAGACATATTTATTATCCATGTCCATGATTCATAATAGAGTTTTAAAAAAGATTATTTTAAGGTATTTTTAAATAAAACATCATTGTAAATGTTTTAAATATTTATTCTTCAAATGAATTCTCATTAATTTCCATGTTTTCAAAATGGGTTTTAAGGATTTATTTATATTGACATTAATGTTTTTAAAATGTTAATTCATATCAAAAGTTTCAATGTGGTATGCAACACTATGAATAAAAAAAGTCTTCAAAAGTATTCCTTTCAAAATTGAGTGACTTTTAAATGTTTTCATGAAAAAGTGATATTTCTCTAAAAGAGTTTTACAAATAATTTTCATCTATGTCAATATCATGTGATGGATATTAAACTTGATTGAAGATGATTTATTAAGATAAAAATATTCTATATTTTATTGAATGTTTTCTGATATTTTTGAATGTGGATGTGATATTTTTATACCATTCATTGTTTATGGATAATTTATTGACATTTAGTATTCATATTTTAATAAGAATGTTTATGTTATTTTTAAACCTTTTTATATGAGGAAAGCATTGGACTTAGTAAGTGACACGTGGAATCCGCTATATCTCTTTGATGCATTGGTAGGTCTCATGAGACAAAATAGCGTCTGGGCATAAGGCCTTGAAAAAATATTATTTGTATTCTTGTAACAATACCTTGACTATGTGGTAATAATGCCTAGAATCATGCATTCCGTCATTATGAAAGTGGATATTGATATTTCATGTGATTATTCGACTAGTATAATATCAATGTGAATAAGAAAATGGAATTATTTGATTTTACCTTTCCCATATTATGTTTATGTTCATGATTAAAAGGATTTTGATGTAGTATAACATTGTTGTAAATGTTTATGATTATTTATTAAAGTTTACACTATATTGCAATCCGTACTGAGATACTGATCTCACCCCTTTCTATGTTTTATTTTTCCCATGACGCGAAGAAGTATATTATGACTAAGCTATATGAATAGTATAAGGGATATGAGTGTGGCCTATGGACACTATGTTGTTTTAGTTTTTCATTTTATAATGCAATGTAAATTTTTTGAATTTATCTACTATTTTCAAGGCTACTAATCTATTCAGACATTTAAGACATGATCTTTTGTGATCATGAAAATGTTATTTAATAATGCACTGACTCCAGTTTACATGGGTTATGGAGTTAAAAATTACATCTGATATCAGGTGAACATCATCAAGTTGACTTCAAAAGCTTCTATAGTCAACTAGGCACTAATCATAGAGTGTATCATGAGGGATTCTAGAGTAGAGAGCCAATGCGGTTTGGCATCCAGAGTTTCTACTTCTCTGGTAGAGAGCATAAAGTGCTGTAGGGAGTCTATGTGTGTAGATTCGAGTAGGCGGGACACATTTTCAGGTAGACAGGTGATATACTACCAGTGTGGGAAGAGTGGGAATACGAGGTCACACTACCTTAGAGACCTAGTTAAGTGCCGATCTTCCATCTTGATTTTTCATTTTCATCATCAATATCTGTTTTTATCACCAGTCTCTTGTTAAAGGGGTTCTACTAGGACACCACATTCTGGAGCAGGACTACCAGTTTTCATCAGTCTGGGTAATAGATTTTGACAGTTTGTTCAGGCAGACGTGGTGGTCATGGCCTTGGGAATCAGGCTTCCTGTTTCCAACTACATCATGGTGGATCAATTCATGGATCACAGTCAAATTCATATGGCCATGGTGTAGGTTAGGCTTTATTGGTGGATAGGACCTAGTAGGAGAAGTATCTCAGACCCTCTATGGTTAGGCATACAATTTTGGTTGCTTCAGTTTTAGATTTTAATCTTTTCTTATACAGTGGCTTCTCAATGTTTCATCTATGATGTTGTTGTGTAGAGAATGTGGATATATATTCTTACTTCTTCTGATATCTTGACATTGGTTAGTCTGTTGATGACTAGAATGACTAATGTGAGTCAGTGAAATGAGTTCACTCTTGAGGTTGGTGGGTGTCTCTTCTTTTGGGGCCTTTATGTCATAGAGATAAAGGGTTATGATGTCATATTATGAATGGTTTGGTTAGTTCTATTCTAGGATATTTTCGATTTCTATCATCATAGTGTCATCATCACCTCATCAGTGGGTGGATCGTTTCTACATAAGGGAAAATGGGATGTCCATGCATGTAGAGAGGGACCGGAGAATAATGTGTTGGGTGGAGTATCATCCCATATTTCTAGCATATATCTTGATTACTAGTGGACATTACAGTTTGAAATTCCTCTAGTGATATGTTGCTTCAGTGATATCGTTACTAATGACTTATCATTTTTTCCTCCAGAGCGAGAGGTAAGAATTTTGATTGATCTTGTGCAAGGAGAAACAATGATTTGCATTCCTCCATACATGATGGCTACACTAGATTTTCATCATATCAATAGTTTGGTAGGGTAGCTATTGAAAAATGGTTTCAACTAACCTAGTACCTCTACTTGGGTTCACTTGTCCTATTTTCGAAGAATGTAGGGGGTACCCACAGACATTGTGAGGATTATCGGAAGCTAAACCACTTCAGGATCAGGAAATGATATGCCTTGTTGAGGAGTGATGATCTCTTTGACCATCTTAAAGGATCCTGGATTCTCTCAAAGATTTTATTGATATGTAGTTAGAATTAGTTTCAAATTTGATCATTAGATATAACTCTTACTGCCTTTCAAAGTAGGTATGGTCTATGCGAGTATGTGGTTATGTTTTTCAGTATGAAGAACATGCCTGCATTTTTTATGGAACTAATGAACCGAGTGTTCCATCCATACATGGACTCCATTGATTTGTCTTCTATGGATAATATATTGGATTAATATCACAATAGATATGACTATTCTACCAACCTTTATAAAATTTTGATTACACTAAGACGGAATCAGTTATTTGATATGGTCTCACATGACCAGTTTTGGATGGATCATATTCACTTCTTGGGTCATGTTATCTCACAGATAAAAGTATCAATGGACCTTGAGAATGTGAAACCGGTAGTTTCATGGGAGTAACCAAAGAACGCGTTTTAATTATAGATTTTTCTAGGGATGGGTAGTTACTATTGGCATTTTATATTGGACTTATCATGCTTAGAAGTAAAACTGAAGGGCCTGACTAAGAAGGGTGTGAAGTACCTGTGGAAAGATTACTACAATTCATCCTTTCAATATATAAAAAAGATTTTGAATTCAACATTGATACTAGTTTTTATAGATCCATGAAATAGTTATATTGTTTACTGTGATGCATCAGGTATCGGGCTTGGACCAATGCATATAAAGGGGAGGCGTCATTATGTACAAATCTTGGTAGTTGAGGCAACATGATAAGAATTACATGACACATGATCGTTTTTTGGATGCAGTTGTTTTTTCGGTGTGCTTTTGGGGACATTAACTTCTTCAAGAACATTTTGTTTATTACAATGATCACAAAAGTCTCAAGTATATATTTTTACCCAGCGAGATTGGAATTTGAGACAGTGAAGTTGGGTAGAGTACCTTCAGTCTTTTGACTTTGAGCATTCCTATACCCTGGAAAGTACAATGTAGTAGACAATTCATAGAGCAGGATGACTCAGATACATGCAGTTCATGAGGCCAAAAGTAATTGGTAGATTCTAGATCTATTCTCTAAGATTCATTTGTTGGTTCATGAAAAACATGGTCAGATGTTTCTTTTTTATTTTTGTAGATGTTTCCTCTACTCTACTTGATCGAGTGCGAATGAGGTAGCTATCAAATTTTGAATTCCTAGTTCAATGTAGGAGTTTATCAATAAAACACCATTTTTTAGATAGACTATAGGCGAGGATAATATCCATTATTTTCATGGATGAATGGGGGTGTCATAAGACATATGTGTGGAGATTTTGTTGTTTTTTTCGTACCTCAGTTTGTGAATTTCATCTAGGTGTAACCAAGATGTATTGAGATCTAGACCGTTAGTATTGGTGGAACAGTATGATGAGAGATGTTACTGGTTTTGGGATGAGGTGTTCCACCTATTAGCAGGTGAAGGTGAAGAATCAGCAACAAGAAATACTTTTTTAGTAGATTCCAATTCATATGTTTGAAGAGGAATGATGGTGTGATGGATTTCAGGATAGGGTTATTGATGTCACCTCGAGGGAATGATGCATTTTGGGTATTAATTGAAATAATCACAAAGTATTATCGTATATTAATGATCAAGGAGGCCTTCTGTGTTTATGAGACGGATGGGTTGTACATCCGAGAGATTGAACATTCAAATGGGTTTCTGAACTCCATCATTTTAGACAAGGATTCCTGTTTTACTTCCTAGGATTGGAAATGACTCCATAGGGCCTTGGATAATCAAGTACTTCTTATTACAGCTTACCATCCATAGACAGATGGCCAGACATAACGTATAGTTCATGTGTAGGAGGACATGAATCAATCATGCAGCGTTGATTTTAGAAGTTCCTGGGAGAATCACATACCTCTAGTAATATTTTCCTATAATAATAGTTTTCAGGAAACTATTTTGATGGTACATTATGATGATTTGTACAGTATTCCATACCGATAAACCCTATGTTGGATGGAATCAAGAGAGGCATCTATGCTAGGACATCGTCTTCTCCAAGAGACCACAGAGTAGTTGGAGTTTATTTGGAAGAGAATGACTACTACACATTCACAATAGATGTACTATGGTGATAAAAGGAGACAAACTCTGGAGTTCGAGGTCAGAGATCATGTTTTCCTATGTGTCGCACAATGGTTGGGACATATGAAGAATTAGAGATAGGTGATGCTTTCAACAAGATACATTGGCTGTTTGAAATTTTGTAGAGAGTAGGATTTGATTCCTATCATTTCTAGTTACCTTAGATGTTCCAGGCTATGCATGAAATCTTCCATGTTTCTCAGCTATGGGGTTACTTCTCAAACCTGTCTCACGTTTATCAACCCAAAGAGGTTTAGTTAAAGGTGGGAACATTGTTCGAGGAGAATCCTATCCAAATTGTTCATTGAAGGATAGAGGTCCTCCATGGTCGGTCTTGTCCTTTGGTACGATTTCTATGGCATCACAGGCAGGTACAAGGAAAGATGTGGGAGAGGGAGACCGATGTATGATTGCACTGCCCATAGCTATTTGAAAATTCTTATTTTCAAAATTCTTTGGAAAATTTAGGGATACACTTCGTTAAGGGTGAAATTTGTAAGAAGCAGTTTTTCCTTTCCGGTATGGATCATATTTCATGGTGTTCTGAGGAAAGGTTATTTTTTTTAAATATTAAGAGTATACGCCGTGTACGTAGGAGTACCCACCTTGTACCATCATACTGTGTATGACCACATCATAGGCATGCAATGGTCGAAACATGTCCATGTTTGTTGATGTGGAAGACCACTAATTTCGAGGACTGGATTAGCTGAATACATGCAATTTTAATTAATATTAAAAGTTGTGAACTTTTTCTTTTATTTGTTAAATTGGAGTAGTGTCACGTCTCATTCAAATAAATGTCTTCTTCAAGCCCATTCATGTCCAGGAGCATCAATAATCGCTGAATATTATATGGGCCACCGACCAGAAATCCACTCTTCTAATAAAAAATTATCAATTGCATTGGAATAACTACAATGATTTCTTCCTTCTTCTAGAACCTCTCATTTTGATTTATTATCTTCCATGAGTATTTTATGGTTGAATATTTTTAATGTTTTGGTATATCATTGATGTTCTAGGTCAATTAAAAAGATGATGTTCAAATATATCAGTTGTACAATGTTGAGATCAGTGGTTTATGCCTTTCCATATTTTCCTTGGATTATATTTTCCGAATGTGCCAAATACCCTTGTATAAGTTATTGAGTTTTTTTGGATTATAACAATGTTTTTTTCTTGATGTACTTTGTTTTGTTGATAAAAGGATTTTGATTATGAATATGTTTTATTACCATACTTGTGAATGTGGTTTCCCATGTCTTCTTGATATTGGACATTGGATCTGGAACAACCCATTAGGTTGTTTTGTCTTCCATGCCAACAATTGTTATGATAAAGTGGTTTTTATATGAAATTATTGTGATATAACTTATAGTTTTTAGACAATTAGTATTAGATATTTACTCTGTTTACTGAATATTGCTTATACACAGTTTTATTACACAAGGATATGGCAACCTAGTCTAATGAGACCATAGAGGGGATTTGATGTTCATAGATTCTCCAGAGTGTTTGTTATACTGTTCATGTTGTGAGACTAAAGGGGGATTGAATTTGATTGTTACCTCAGAGTGTCCATAGGTTACTATTATGAGACCACAGAGGGAATTGACATTCACTACTTCCTCAGATAGTTTGTAGTTTATCATTAAAAATCACAGGAGGAATTAATGACATGTGCTTCCTCAAAGAGTCATTGTATGCACAACACCAAAGTGGTTAGGGTGTCAGAACATTCACGAAGGTTTTCATATTAATGAGGGGTCTAATAATTAATAAATTTAAAGGAATTTAGTTGAAACTATAGGATTTTTTTACTTTTTAGTATACCCTTATTTATTATTCATTTCTACTATTTCATGGTATATATATATATTCACTAACATTTAGGCACAGATTTATGGGTGGTTGCCAAATTGGATTAATCTAACGCCCAATTTGAGTCATTATTTTGGGCCCAGTTATATTATATTGTTGTAGATTTAGATAAGGAAAAGTTCCCTTATACAGTAGTTATATTATTGTTAGGGAGTCGGAGAGCATGGTACCATGTTATGGCTTACGATGCTGTTGGGGTTTATTTTTTTCATGTAAACTGGTATATTATTTCATTTCTAGCATTGTGACATTTTTTAATTCTTTCCTAGACATATATTACATGCATCATTTTTATACATCCCTTTGTTGTTTATTTATTTTCAGTCTTCAACTCTTTACATATTGTATTGTATTACTGCTACTATTGTTGTATATTGTTGTTATTTAACTGTGTTACTCTACCAAGGAGGGTATTGTTTCACAACTATCACACCCAATACCCTCGCTGCTACTCAACAGCCTCTACTGTTCGGAGAAATGCGCTTGAGACAATGAGACCAACCAGGTACGGGGCACCTTTGGGCGGCACCTAGAACCGAGCTGTTTCAATATCGCTATCTATTTAAAATATATATAATTAGATCTAATTATTTCTAATAATTGTTAGTTATTTCTAATTACAACCAATTACTTCTAGTTATTGACAATTATTGATAATTATTACTATTTATTAGTATTTATAACTATTTATAACATTTTATTACAATTTATTACTATTTATTACTAATTATTTCTAATTATTATTAATTATTACAATTTATTATAATTTATTACTAATTACTGCTATTTATTACTATTAATTGAAAATTGTTGCTAACTATTGCTAATTATTTCTAATTTTTACAAATTATTTCTAATTATTTAAAATTATTCTTAATTATTACTAATTATTACTGATTATAACTGATTATTACTACTTATATAAAGTTATTTCTAATTATTACTAATATTTACATATTATAACTAATTATTAAAAATCGTTTCTATTTATTACTAATTATTATAAATTATTACTACAAATTACAACTAATTATTAACAATTATTGCTAAATAATACTAATTATTACTAATTATTACTAATTTTTATTTATTATTACTATTTATTACTATTTATTACTATTTATTACAAATTATTACTAACTATTACTAGTTATTACTAATTATTACTAACTATTACTAATTATTACTAATTATTAATATTTATCACAATTTATTTTTATTTATTCCAATTTATTAATAATTACCACTATTTATGTCAAATTATTTCTAATTATTATTATTTAATACTATGTATTTCTAATTATTATAAATTATTACTATTGTTACTAATTAGAACAAAATATTATTAAAAATTAATAATTATTATGAATTATTACAACTTATTAATATTTATTAATTATTGTTTGTAATTATTACTATTTATAACTAATTATAACAATTTATTAATTTTTATTACTATTTATAATGAATTACTGATAATTTATTCAAATTACCGCTATCTATTGCTCATTATTACTAATTACTTATATGTATAACTAATTATCGCTAATTATAACTAATTACAACTTATTATTCCTAACTACTGATAATTATTGCCATTTATTACTATTTATTAGAAATTATTTATAATAAAAACAATTACTTATAATTATTAATTATCATTATTAATAACAGTTATTTATTATTATGTAATTATAATTGAACGAATTTGTTACGAATTAATACTATTCATTTTTAAATAAAAAATTAAATCTCAATGAAGCCACATATTTTTAGATTTAAATAATACAAAATAAAACTATCTAACTCTAATTTAATTTAATTGTCGCTAATTAACAAGAATTATAACTAATGTAACATAAAATAAAATAACTAAAAAATAAATGTAATAAAAAAATACCTTAAAATAAATTCTTTCGTATGATGCAAGGCTAAAGAATTGGTCTGATGTAAAATTTAAATCTTTGCAAAAATTTAAGATAAAAATATGAGAATGAAAAGTTATAATGGAGTTGACAGCGTTGTGAAATGATAGAAAATAAAATGGGGGTATATATATGTTAGATTCTTTGTGTTGTGAAAATTTACGAAATGAATCCCATCGCAAATGTGACCCCCTATTCACTAACGGATGTTGCTAAAACTGTATTCCTGAATGTTGTCATCGAAAATACCTACCTTCCATTATAATACTTTTAACCAGACCCTTTGTAAATGTTATCCCTATAAAGGAGGTAAAAAATGTATTTGTGATGGGTCCTGTCACAATTACCTACCTGCAGACTTATGATTTGAGACAAGATATAAATCCAATCGCAAATACTACAAAACACCAAAGGCTATTTGCGACGGGTGTAACCAGCTATTGAAAATAAGTACAAATAGACATATTATTTGCAATGGGAGATAAATCACATACCAATTACTATATACCGCTAATGTGTATTTGTAATGGAAGAACTCTTACCATCCCAAAATAATAGATTATTTTCTATAGGAACCTACCTCGGCCTAAATAATCTGTCACAAATAACAGTTTCTCCTGAAGTTAAAATTTTTTCACAAATCCCAAGATCATTGGTATTCCCTGGTAGAATATTTATCTCTATCTTTAGATTTTATTCAGTTGTTTATGGTTCTCAAATTATGATTATAATTATTGATCTATTTTCAACTTACTTTCAAATCACCCTTATCAATTTCTATAGGTTCTATCAAAATAATTTGTGAATATGAATTTTGAGTATGAGTCTCTAGTTTTGAACTAGACATAGATTTCACTATGTTCTGATACCATATCAAGGATATAACTCATTTTCCTCAAAATCTCCAAAATAGAGTTATTTTTTGATTGAATGATCGATTTGTAATTGATGATTAGAATTTTTATAAACAATTAGATACCCCCAATTTAGCTTCATTTTATATTGGAAAGATAGTTTAATCCATTGATATGTTATCTTCTTTCGGAGAAGAACCTATAATATCAAAGGTGTCCCCCAAAAATTAATTGATATAATCTATAGTTTTCTCAGATAAATTAGAAGGGTAACATGAACTCAAACTATTTTTTTAATTGATTATATTTTCTAGATATTTATTTCTATTTAATTTTTATCAAAATTATATAATTATAAATAAAATACTCTAAGGTGGATATATATAAAACTATAGACTGTATAATTAATACTTAATCTATCTGTTGAACTTGTTTTTCAGGAATGAATTATTTCAAAGAAACATCATTAAAACCATCTTCTTCTACAACACTAAAAGTATATAAAGGAATAACTTTTGATGTATTTATTGTATAAAAATTGGATGTATATTTTGTATAGAAATAAGATGGATGAACTACTTATGGTTATATTTAATAAAGAAACATTTTTAGTGCTTTTCATTCAATAAAAAACAATTATAGTTCCTTTACAAACATTTCAAATAGGTAGGGAATGTGAAATATATTTCTCATAAAATACTGATACATATTTTTTAACTTTTAAATTATTATCCATCCACCTATTCAATGGTACTTATTACTACTTGAAAAATATTGTTCCTTAAATATAAAAACTCTTTCCTCACAATAACATTTAATTTTGTTCTACCATATATGCACAAAAAATTTCATATACATTTCATTAGACCATTACACATTATGAGTAACTCATTACTCATAAAATAATGAATAATTAAGGGATATAAAAATTAAATAATATTTCATTCACTAAAACAAACTTCATAGGCTAAAAATCAACTAATATGATCAAACATACTATACAAACATTATAAATTAATAAAAGTGTTGGGAAAATAATAATCATCATCAATAATGAATTAAAATCATTTATAAGTGATGTAGTGAGAGAATAATTAATAATAAAAATGTATTAATTGTTTAATTATATATTTTAACTCATTATTTTAATCCATTTTGTATGTTTGGAATAATGACCATTTTTTAACAACATATTTTTCATTGTTATTGTTGGTTATATAGATGCAATTAAGTGTCTGATAATATAATTTTAAAAATATTAAAAAAATTATTTAATTGGACACATATCATTTATATCAATAATAATATGTATAATGATTAATGTATACGTTTCAAATAAAAATTGTTTTCATGAAATTTTCAATTCAAAAAATATTTTAATGAAAATATATTTTAGCAACGCCCTATGTAATTTTTATAATAGATATAATGTTAATTTTCATATGAATAATGATAATTAAAATAATTACCAAATTTATTTATAATTTAGAATTATCTATTTTTGGTAATTTTCTAAAGAAAAATTCATTTTATGCTTATCATTTCAGAAATAAAATAAGGTGATTTTTTGGTAAATTTCCAACATAGTATATTTTTTATGTAAATTTGAAAATTGTCACTTAATGAGAATTGTGAATTAACTAATTAATTATTATATAAAAGTTATTCAAGTATTTATAGAACATTTTATTCAATATTTTTTTATTAGTATAAAGATGAATTCTAAAATATTAATTTTAATTTATAAATCTACAATTTACATTTTACAAACCAAAAAATCAAATGATGAAAAATATTGTTTTTGGAATGTGTGTATTAAATTTGTTTGTGAGATAGTGATCTTTGTTTTGGAAACTCTATTGACATCTACCCACACTCACTATATCATTAATAAAACATAAAATGTGTATAATTCCTTTTAAAACTAAATGTTTATCTCATATAATTAAATTACAACTATATTGACCATTAAAACCACCCCACCTTGTGTATAAATACTCCCATTACCTCCTCAATTTTCACACTCAAGACATTGAGAACAATATTTCTATCAATTTAAATTTTAAGATTCAATACAAGGTGTTTTCAATGATCTATGGAATCCATATCTCTCTTTAATTAGTATCATCCTAATGTATAGGTTTCCTCAGAAATCTCCATCCATTTGTATGTTCATTACTTTTGTGATGTTTTCATTTTAAATTTTCATTCCAATACAACCATGGTTTTTTTTCATAGTCTTATCTACAATGTGAGAACTTATAAATGTGATATTATTTATTCACTCACATTTAGAAAATTTATAATGTAGTTACTAGACTGCAATAGAGGTTCCTCACCTCTCCCATAACATTATATTTCTGAGACATAAAAAAATTAATTCATGTTTCAATGGAAATCATTATCATGAATCACATTTATATTTCCCCCACTATGTTATCAATGATATATCATCATTCCCCCTTATTATGTTACCTCCCTAATCCATTTTATTTATCACAATTTCCTAAAGCAGTAAAACCATCATAATTTTTTATAGAAATGTGATTGTGGTTTTATTATCAAGGACATCCCCATATCGATACTTTTAGAACATGTGAATGAAGTGTAGTTTTAACATGTGTTAATGAAATGAAATATAGTTTTTTTGGGATTTGAATAAATTGTTACCTAGTGAATGAAAACATTCTTTTCTCTACACTTGGTTTGACACTCCTTCAGTATATTCATTAGATGATTCAAAATCCCTTCATGATCTGTAATAAACTATCTGAATATATGAGTTTATATTTTCATTCAATTGAAATCACTTTTCATTAAATTATCCTTAACCAATGTTTTTATCATTCCCACAATTGGATTACATTCTTCGTAAATGTGAAAATCTTATTTTATTATATTGTTTGTTGGATTTTCACTAAGATAACCACATTAACAAATTTAAAGGGTTTATATACTTCTATAATTATAACCAATTAACATGTTTTATTTCACACTCCATATTCCTCATGTAATTATCTTTTTTTATAAATGTTAATGATTACATGTGTATGTTGTATGCTTTAATTAATATCTCAATAGATAAAGATAAATCATATATATTTTTGTTGCTTATCATTAGTAATACGTAATCTAATATGTTATTCCAATACATTTTCATGTGAATACCATTCATTTCTTCTTATGATTGAGAGGTATTCTTCTTGAAAGCAAAAAATAAATTTAATTGGAAATAGTTTAATAAAACTTATTACCTGTTTTCAATATGGCATAAATACCCTATAAATTGTAATGCTTATCAAAGGGAATTCACCTACTTATTTAACATATTTTTTGTGTAAACATTTAATTTACAATGGGTTTATCATCCCATGATTGAATTGTTTATGTTTTCCTTATATAGAACACACAAATTAAGAAATATAAAAGGTGCACCATGATAGATATCTAATGCAGTTTTAAATGAGGAAATGTTTATAAGATGAATATTATTCATATGAAATAATGAAATTTTAAAGATATAGTTTACTCTTTTATGATATGGTTATTTACATATATATGTAATTTTATTATGAATGATTGATGTTCCATGATAAAAACGTGTTCTTCTATTATTTCTATGACTTTATATTTGTTTCATTTATAATAATTTATATCACATATATCGTGGAAATTTTTTACTAATTATACTTTTATTATTTCCATATCAACATGATCATGTTATGATACCTTTTCACATGTTTATGTTCTTATATGTTGTCTCATCTATTACCTTTCATGTTTCAGTTATGCTCTAATATTATTATTAACCCCTTAATGACAGTTATAGGTCACTGATTTCATATGTTCCCTATTTTGTGATGAATTAAAATGAATTATTGACATTTATGAGAATTATATGTGTAAATAATCCTTATAGACGAATTATTTAGTACCAATTTACAAGGTGTATATGTACATAGTTTCTAATGAAACTAAACTACTAGTCCTGAGATTTTGTTGTAATTTATGAGGTATATTAAAATATCTGTATATTTAGCAATATATCGAGAACTCGGGGTTCGGGGAATCATATTTAGTAATAGAGGATAGATTTGTTATTTTTTGTAATCAGTATTCAAAATATTAGGGTATAGATACTTATATGGATAATAATTGTTTCCAATAGTCAAGGTTATGTATAACCCACATGGCCAAATATGACTTCTTTCTATGCTTTCACAATGATTCTTATATATAGATATTATTTATGTGAATGTTTTAGTTCATTGGTTTTCATTCATTGATTAAATATAAGGGGTCAAATTTATTTAATGTGTAAATACATTGGAGAATTAAAATATTGTTAAAAAAACTATCATCAATGTAAATGGATATTTTGGCTAGAAAACCTAATAAGAAGATTATCATGGAAAACAAAGATTGAAACCAAGGGACTCAAAGTTTATAATATAATTATAATTTATAATTTTTCTCTTGAACATTTATTATTGACAATATATATTTTGTTTTAATGTATTATCATCCATTATTTTGTTTTTTTGATAAATAGAAGAATCCTTGCCAAGAATCAATGTTCTAGGAAATGTGATGATTTCACTATTCAGGTTACTAATATGATTGGAGTTGAGTAAAGAATTTTTTATTTATGAAAATCATGTTATCAAATATAATGATTATAAACTAGAACATAATAGATCCTCTAAAAACATAGAAGAGCAGGATAGTGTCTCATATAAATTCAAGTTATAAAGATGATAAAGGAAATAATATTCAATTTCCCACATCTAATATTTGTGGGAAAAGCAACTATTAAAAACGTATTAATAGAATATTATTTTAATTTATTAATGGAAAACTATGGAAAAAGTATGTTCATTTATGAAGAAAATATTATAGTTCAGGTGACATCGTAGAAGTGAAATGGGTCAACCTATGGAACCACTAATAATTTAATGTCATATATGTTGGGATCTTGGGAATTATTGAATTCAATTCCTTAAAACAATATCTAATAAATATGATAACAATATGTAATCTATGAACCATGTGATCATGGTAAGGACTACACTATTAAAATTATGATCCCCCACAATATAGAAATGTTTTCATGATTTGATTCAACTTTTTAGGGGATATTTTCCAAAATTATTTATTTATGTCATAAAATGAATTGATTTCATTAATGGAAAACTAATATGAATTTTTATGAAATGTTGATTTTTTTGGGAATTTACATCCTAAAAATCATATTAGAACTTCATTAGTGGAATTTTAATATATATTAGTAGTTGATTGGATATCCTAAAAAAATTCAACATTTACAACTGGGAGAAGAAGTTTATGATTATTTTAATAAAAGGTATGAGTTATAGCCTCAATGGACCGAAGGCCTTATTTTTTATTTTATTAAGGATATTCCCCCTTTTAAGGGTTGAAGGGGAAACCATACATAACCCGTAGGCCCATAGCTCTAGGTTCTATTGACCCGCATTACATGACTTGAATCCCAAGAGGCATACCATGACTATTACATAACCAGTAGGCCCAACATAATAGAACTACCCCTCCCAAGTATCTACATCATTGATAAACTAGCTCCCACCTTGCATTGCAATTCGGATAGCATTGCCCTATACAAAGCGGCATGGTTCTTGGTCCCAATGGAGGTTGCCATACCCTCTCATTCGTCCAATCTGGTTTGGTCTGCTTCTGGTGGCTACTACTCTTGCTTCCCGTGATCATATTCTAGGGTATGTTCTATGTTAAATGGGATACTCCATAGTCTCTATGGCTCGAAGGACCTATGGCTCAAAGGCCTTTAATGAAGAGAATTCCCTTGAGATCTGTAGTCCCAAATAGGTGGCTCGAAGTCCCAAATCGAATGAATAGTTCCAACTGCTATAGTATTGAATTGTAATTTCTATATTAACTACTAATTTACTTCTACAGTACCCCCGGAAATTTTTCTCCACCCCATTTTGATCATGGGTCTCTTGGATGCCAAGAAGAAGCCCATACCACTCGGGTGCAGGCTCGTTGGCATATGAGTTATACAATATCGATGTGAAAGAGAACATTGTATAGATTCATTTTTTATACAGGTGGTTTAATGTAATGACATTAAAAATATCCTTATATAAATAAATGAACACATTAAATGCAACAAAATTTTTATTATGTTTACAATAGAAAAATTTAATATTAATTTTTCATTTTTGAAGAACATTACATGTTATGTGTAAATATGGATTGGTATAATTCATAAAAATAATGATGTATAAAAATTGATAAAAAATAAATATTATAAGGGCATCACACCTAAGCAAAAAAATTTGTAAAAATAAAAGGAAATATTTTGAAAAATTATTGAAATTGACAAAAAGTTTGTATAAATTAGTTTAACACCTGTTGTGTGATAAAAAGTGACAATAAATGTTTATTAGAAATGAAATATGATATTTTTCCTTTTATAGATGAAAACTGTTATGGTTGGTAAAAATTATGATCATTTTTAATAAGAAAACAGGTCATTATTACTACTTGTTATGTAGATTGTGATAAGTGGATGACATGATTATATTAATGTTATAACATAATTTTTTATTGGATAATATAAATATTATATAATAAAAAAACTACTTATAATATATTTTAAATTTCCAAACAAAATTTTTTTTTCATGAAATAATATCATAAAAACAATTTAATATATAATCTATCTTAACGAAGCCGAGTGTGATTTTTTAAACTATCAAAATGATTATATTTATAAAAAATAGTTAAATATCAATAATAAACATATTTATTTAAAATTAAAAACTTTCTTATTTTGTGGTTATTTTGATAAAATAATTTATGTTTTTAGACTCAATGGATCCAAATTTTGGTATGAGTAATTTTTTTTAAATAAATCAAGCGAAATTGAATTTTTTGTTCAAAATGTGAAAAATTTTATTTTTCATTAAAGATATCAATTTATGAATTTATTTTTATGTCAAAATGATTCAACAATTTTAAAAACAATATATTCCATCATAAATTAATTTTCAAATTATAAAAATTAATATAAAATTATATATTTTAATTTATTAATTTACACATTATATTTCAACAACAAAAAATTTGATTTTTAAGAGAAAAATTATTTTTGGTTTGTGTGCATTAAATGGGTTAGCAGGATTGTGTGAGTCAATTCATGAAATCATGTTATATCCAACCACTATCAATCAATAATTAATGATCATTTAAATTGGATGTAATTGACTTCAGTATTAGATGGGTTAATTATATAATAAATTAAAAAATATTTTAAATCTTAAATTCATCCCTCCTAAAATATAAATACTCCCCATTCCCTCCTCATTTCCCCACCCAAGCCTTTTAAGGAAATTTATATCTCAATATCCATCTCAAGAGTCCTTATAAGGAGGTTTTATGGTTCTAGGAAGTCATTCTCAATCTTTATGAATCATATTCCAAAGATAAGGGTTTCATCAATTCTACTGTTTCATTTTCATGTTACTTACATTTGTTATGTTTTATTTTTAAATTTACATTAACAAAATATATTTCTTATTATGAAATTTTAATAACATTCAAGTGTTGTTTTGGGATCCTTGTATGTTATTTCAGATTTTATTAGGAAATTTTATCCTACATCAATTTTTTTAATTTTACCACTATGTAATCATTGAGAGATCACTATTATATCTAATTATGCATCCTTCATAATCCATATTAATTTTCAATATATCATGTATCCATAAGACCATTTTAAATTTTGAAATGAAAAGTTTCTTTGGGACTCATAAGAATAACATATATGTCTAGATACTAGATGTGGATATGGATTTAGAGCAATTTCACATGGGGATAATTACCCAAAAAATAATGCATTCATTTTTTATCGAATTTCACCTTGTACCCGATAATGATCCCTATTGCACACATCATCTGACACTCCTGGGGGATGTTATTCATATAATTCCCATGCAATTTATGTTCTATAAAAAGAATATGAAGCATGGATGGATATTTTAATAATAATATTATTCCATTAATTTATCCTTACAAACGCCTTTATATATTTCCATAGAGTGTATTTCAACATTATTTAATGTGAACATTCTATTATTTCATGTAGATTGTTGGTTATTATCTAGCATGACAGTAGTAATCCATTGAAAGGGTTTTTTTATCCCATGACTTATAACCCGTTAACATGTTAAATTTCACTCCCCATATTCCAAATGGATTTTCCATTCTTCTTTATGTCCATTTTTCTTTTTTTTACACATTATAATGGAATTATGATCTTTATAGAGAAAAATTAATCACGTCCTTTCTCCTTCCTTATCATCAATAATTCAAAATAAAATATTTTATTCCAATACAATTCTATGTGAATCCCTATTCATTCTTATTGTCTTTTAAGGGTATTCACCAAGAAAATCATACATAAATTGACAGAGGATGTTATTGACCAAATCGTATTCAATATTTTCATTATAATGTAAATACCATAGGCCTTATAATGTTGATTGATGGGTATTTACCTAAAAGGATAACAAAATTTATTTAGAAAATAATTCTATTTCCTTTAGTTTTATTATTCTATAATTTCTTATTTACATATTTGTTTTATGTAAAAAATAAGTAAGACATATGAAGGTCTCACCATGATAGTTATTGAATACATTGGGTAATGAGATAGATATTACAAGGTGGAAGTTAAACATATAAGGAAAATATATATAAATGTTAAACTATTCTTCTAATACATGTGAGAATTATATATAGGTTATTATATTATGAATCATTGAATTTCAAATATACCAACACATTTTGTTGTTTCATATTATAAATTTTTAATGCTTCCTCCAATCAAGATTTAAATTACATAACTGTTGATTATTTATTCTTATAAATTTTTTCACTATTTATTTGTTCTTATAATCATGTTATGATAAATTCCATTATGGTTATATTCTCATATAATACCCCATGTTTTACTGATTAGGATTCATTTATACTATATTTTCGTTGTTTTTCCCATATCGAGATTAATATATCACCCTTTTCTTATGAATCCCCATTTTTTAAGAAACTCCAATTAAATATATATGTAAAATAATTATGTATAATAATTACATATGTAACATGTTAGGTAACATTCAGATAGTTGTATGTGTACATAGTCCCCAAAAAATAATCATTTTATCCTCGAGGTTTGTTATAATATTGGTGTTCTATTAAATGATATAAATGATTAGCACCTGATATAAAATTTTGGGTCTAGGGAATATTATTTTCTCTTAAAAAATATATGTTTTATTGTAAATATAAGTTAAATATGTGTTTTTATTTGATATTAATTATTATTTAAAACTCAACTCATTTTATTTTTTTCATCTGCCTGATTTTCATCAACTTCTTCTATTAAATACTTAGTCATAAACAAAACATGTAAAAAGTATTGTTTCCAAATTTCCATTTCATTTTTTCATATCTTCAAATGTATCTCTTTTTAAAATATTCTATAAATATCAACCAACATTATCAATTATTTTTACGGCATATGAAAATATTTTTTAAATAGATGATCATTTGGTTGAACAACAAATTCAACATATTTTATTTGTTTATCAATAAAAGAATATTTTTATTTTTCTGTCTCAACATTATTAAATAAATTTAGATTCAAATTAGTTGGGTAAATATTGAGGTTATATAAATCTACAAATTCTATCTTCCCTTAAGTGTTTAAATTTTTTATAGATTATTACATTAAAAATAATTATTATACTTCAATTGTAAAATCTATACATGTTTTCTCTACAAATATTTTCATTTTCAAATCATATGACAATCTTATCCATGATTTTCCTTAATTATAATGTTTTTTAATTTCTTCATTTTACGAATGCACTTATTTTTTATGTTATTTTCATTAAAAAATTCAAATTCTATATTTATCATTCTATCATATAATTTAATTTTTATAATTACGAAACCATCCCAGATAGACTCCATATGAGACCAAATAAGTATTAAAATGCTATAAATTATAAAATTCACAATGTATTCTAGAAAATATACATCTAAAATTTTAATGAAATATATATTTATTTTACTAAGTAATTGAAAAATTATAATTCATCAAAAAAATTACTCATTCTTGTCAAAAATTACTAGTTTTGTGAAATTATTAATTTTCCAAAACAAAATTCTTCTTAGATAGAACATTAAAAGATTATATGTTAATATCATGCGGTTTTCCTGAAATAAACTGAAAAAAAACCTTATATGGTACTTTTATAAATTTATAAAAAAATATTTTGAAGGTAAACATATAAAAAATGAATAAACTTAACCTAATTGACTAATCCTTATTCAGAAAACATCATTAATCCATTGAATTAACTTATTAATAGTGTATATTATAGTTTATGAGTTTTATTTATTGTTATTTACATTATCTATCCTTGAATGAAAATTATATCATTTAAGAAAAACTCATAATTTAAAACAAGATCCTAATAAATAGGTCATTCTATAATTATTTCTCTTACATCAAGTTCCATGGATGATACCTTGGTTTAAAATGAATAAGGTAAAAACCATATAAAAACATCATGAGTTTCACTTTAGTTTTTAATAAATGTGTCCACCAACCTCTATGTCTATCACATTATACAAAACATGGGAATATAAACGATCATTATTATCTTCATGATTTAATAGCATCAATTAAATTCCACCGAAATGCATGATGTCGAATTAAATATTGAAGGGGAATTTGTTTTTGAAATTTACAGTGCTTTATGATATTTAAAAAAATCTAAATTTATGATAATAAATATGCTTCATAAAAATCAATTGATTTAAAAAAATGACTTAAAAAAGTTTCTGTTATCAGCCTTTTAAAAATATATTAATTTTTTTCTTTCAAATATTGTTTCAATAGTTTTTAAAACATATGATTTATGTTATGTCAAAAATTAAAAGTATGTTGTTAAACTTTTATCTGAATATAATACAAAACTATCCCCATAAATAAATAGATGAAATTAAATCTATTAGTAAAAATTTAATATATCATAAATAATTAAAAAATAACTTTTATTAAAATTTTAAAATTCTATTGGTTCAACTGAGATGTTGTCAGCTTATATTGGTAAATGAATTTTATAAAAAAAATTAATTTCTTTAGAATATATAATTAATTATGTCCATAATTATATGAAAAAAATTGAACCGACATTTTAAAATCATTTTATGTTCTTTGGTAGTAAGTTATAATTATATAATAGTTATATGATGTCCAAAAGATAGAACATTAATGAGTAATAATTTTTCAACAATTCCTTCTTATTTAAATAATATAATAATGGTTATATACAAGGTAAAAAAGTATATTATTAGTATGAATAACCAATATTTAATTACTACCCAAATTGGATATATTTTGATATGGACGGATATGACTATAAATATTATAGAATTCATTCTTTCCTGTGGAAAGCATAGTCTTTAGAATTTTTCTTCATTCAAATTAAAACATCAATATTAAAATTTCAGTCTTATACTTGGTAAAATTCAATATTTATGAATGTTCTTTCATATTATTCATTTTTTTTCTCTTTCATAAGATGAGTATTAGTTATTTTTTTACAATAATTAATATATGTATTATGTTTTATAAATATTAATTTTTTTACATCTCTAATTCATAAATAATTTTTTTAATAAAATTTATAACATCAATAATATTTTTCTTTACATTCACATAAGAATATATTCTATCATTATCATTACATTAATATCGATATATATGTTGCACTACTTCTGATATATATTATCACATTTAAAAATATATGTTTTCATTTCATCAATATTTTCAAGAGATATTTCATATCTCAACTAAAAGAACACGCATCCCCCAAATATTTTTATGAATAAAATAAAATTGAATCGAACGATATATTTGTATGATATTTCATAGTTATTACCTTTATTATTTTTTTAAATTAGTATAGAATCCAATAATTCTTCTACAATTATGACTATCGTTTAATGAACTATCTATAGTTGTATATATTTTTCTATAACACTATGTTTCCTTGTATTTTGAAATTTTCATACACATTACACAGATTTATTTCAAGAAGATATTCTTTATTTTCTATTTAACATGGTGTAGCCAGGATGAAAATTCCATAATTTTCTATATTTTGAACAATTAAGATTATAATTATCAGTTTTTTATTTTCTCCCTTTGGGATAACTTCAATGTTAATGATTATTTCTTAATCATTATTTTAGAAATGATAACATGTTTTGTATTTATAAGATTATACTCCCCACTATAAGGAAATTTTATTTCATTTTTCATGGAGAATATATATTTATATGATTCAATATTTTATCTTATTCATTTTAAATGGTAATCCATTATTCCATTAATCATTCGCTATAAAAATATTTATATAAATCCAATTTTGAATTATGATTTTAATTACATAATAAATAGCTCGATTATTGATAATATTATAATGATCAATTGTGGTAAATTTATATTCTCTATATTTAGTAAAATATCTATTACATTGTAAATTTTTTTCATTTGATAATTATTTTTCACTAGGATATTAAAGTATATTATATTTTTCCATGAATCTACGATTAATATTGTCAAATTATTTACTAGGATGAAATTGAAAAACTTAATAATCTGCTATTACTATTTCTCTTTTCTCATTAATATTTTTTGAATTTATAATATGAGTAAATTTATAATATTTATGGATTCTAGAATAAATTTTGATATTAATAATCATGGATATATATATTTCCTCAAATTGAATGGGGAATTGGACATATTAATATGATTTTTAGATGAAATTAATTATTTTATTATCTTAAAAATAAGAAAATTCTATCACTGGTACAATTTAATCACCAATAAGAATAATATAATGTTTTATTCCACTGTTAATAAAAATTCATTCAATATGGTATCTCTAATATTTATAATCAGAACTATAGAAAATAGGTTTCCAATTTATATTGATTTATTCAAGTTTACGATTATGTAAATACTCCATTCCAAAATTATATCTACACATTTTATTGAACAAGGAAACTAAAAAAAGTGATAAAGTAACAAGATATAAAAACAATATTAGCTTCAATCACATATATGTAAACAACTTCTGAAACAAAATTTATGAGGATGAAATTTGTAGAGATAATAAAAAGTGGGATAAATGTTTTTTTAAAACTATAAATGTTATACCTATTAATGTATACAAATAATCAAAAATAAAAATTCTTAAAACCCATAAAATCAACATAATATCAATGTAACATGTGGTAAAGATAATATTAAATTTTCAATTACCAATTTATTCAATAATAGTAATAAAAATAAACTAACAAAATTTTGTCTCATACCACCAAAAAAACATACTAGGAAAAAACATTATTATTATTTACCCATCATATACTCTAAAAAGATATTTTTAAACTCACATGTTTATTTATAAATAGAATGTGAAATCATTGAAATGATTAAATTTATCCTTGAATATATAATGGTATAAATATATCTTCTTCATAATGAATGGATCTTTTCTCTGCCTTACTGTCCCATTAAACCCTCTATATTCTATATTAGTAAATCCTCACTACTACAATCGGAATCTTGAAAAATATGCAATAAGAACCAAAATCTTGATAAATCTGCTACAACATACTGATTCTGTAAAAATCCTCCACCAAATATTATGCTCATATAATTCCACTATTATAAATCATTTCTCGATAACATTATTTCAAAAATAGATGTTAAAATAACATACATTGGATCTTCTCCGGTGTAATTTCTATAATACACTCAAAATGTAGAATAATCAGTGGTAAAATAGTCAATATGAAGTTTAAAAAAAATTGATTAAATATTTTATAGTTTTATTTAACATATATTGTTTTTATTATTTTGATACACAAAGATTATTTCTATTTATAAATGAAAATCATACGGGAGGATTCAAAACATCATGTATTCTTTAGAATTATTATCATAATAAATTAATATTTCATTTTCTAATAGACTCATTATCTTCGTATGTAAACTGATGATTTTACTAAACACCAAAATAGTGTTACTATTACTGATGAAAACTGTCTATTCTACATAACTATATAATAGTACATAAGACCATCAATAATTTTAAATTACTCAAATCAACATATAATATAAAATTAATTGATAATTAAGATTTCATAAAAACCTATATTATGGATATTTCAATTAAATAGTTTAATAGATAGAACTAAATTAGAAAACTCTAGTTAAATCATAAATTTGTTCTTGTGCATTGTGATTTTATAAACAAATTAAATATTATTTATTGAATTAATATTATCCACAACAGTAAAATCATAAAAATAAAAATGAAAATAGATTACTTAGAAGAGAATATAATATATGATAGTGTTAAAACAAAGAGACTCATCCTCAATATGTTTGGTACATAATGGCCTACTAATAGAATATACAATTATCAAGGGAGAGCCCCAAAACATCTTACGGATTTTTGGAGGAAATATAACTAATTGAAAGAGAGATAATCCGAAAATTTAAATTAGAAAAAAGGTATATATACCACTATATGGTTTATATAAAACATAATTTTATTTACTTCATTCGATCCCAATCCAATAAAAATGATACTTAAAAATAGCCATCTCTAAAAATCTGCTTTGGCACATAAAATTGAAAAATGTACCCAAAATTAAACAATTAAACGTATATATTAAAAATCACACATACATCAAAAATCATCCACCTTAATGAAAAAATACTATGATATTTTGATCATTGTAATATGAATCTTCCAAATATGGGAAATTTACAATTTTAATTTCATATCTCCCAATTTATATTAAATATTTACCAAACAAAACTACATCAACACAAAAATTTAAAACTGCATGTAGTACAAAATTATTGTTATTGATTATTCAAAAACATTATTATTCCACAATAAATAGAATTAATAAAATAATGTTTCATATCTCTAAAAATATGTTCACACCACCATGATTTAAGATGAAACTGTACTCTACATCGAATACAACAATGTGCATAAAATGATTCAATAATGAGTTTCCTTAAAAATGTATAAAAAATCATCACCTCACTCACAATTCACATCCAAACTCAATTACAATGCCTATAAAACATAATGGTCATGAATTATAAAATTTAATAAAATACATTACATATCATTAAAATGATTATTATGGTCAATAATTAAATAAAAACCACAATAAAAATTTAACAAGGTCAAACAATATATAACAGATGGTATATCAATTAAATAATCGTAACCTCGCATTGGTTAAAATGTTTCATAGAAATTTTAAAAATTTCAACCACTTAAAATAAAAATAAATCATTAATAATCAAAAATAATAAAGGTTATAGATGACCCCATAAATTAATATCTCATGTAAGAACAACACTCTTTCATATTTTGCACTATACTACACTTCCTTAGTAAAACTCGAACCACAAAAAAAACACATCCCCACGTTACCATCTACCAATGAAATTAATCTCCAATCATAACTCCATGGAAATAAGATCATAATTAAATTAAATCTCATCTAAATTATATGGTATTAATCATTATGATATCGATACATTTTTTAAATTTGAATCTCTTGAGGAATTGGATCAATCATTTGTGGAAGTAATAACTGATACATTACATCACAACGTTCTCTATCAAATTGAATGTTAATTAATATGTCAATAGCTATTATACTCCCTATAATAAATCAAATAAATATATGATGACAATAAACCATTTGGATACATTATCATTGAACTAAAATTCCATAGGTGTCCCCCCCAAATATACATAACACTTATTAAAGTTCGGAGTATCCATCATACTCTCTTGTACCACATATACATTCCCTATAGTGATCTATACAAAATATAAACAAATTATAATTGAATCCCTTAAAATTACGATAAAAAAAGAGATATATAATGGAAATATACTACATCTCAAATAAAATCCATTAAAATAGAATAATGTTTTCCTTAATTACATTAAAATTGAATCCATTGTAGATTGTTCACTCATGGTCCTCCAAGATCAAGGGAACATGGGGTATAAATATCCTATAACCATTGGATTATCTATTATTTATTCCATCATATAAGGATCCAACATGATTATAAATAGTAATTGTGAACCAAAATAATTTTATAAACCCGTTCATACCTTTGTGGTTAATACATGATCAATATGATGGCACCGATTTTTTATAGTAGTACATTTTGTATTATGAGTGTTCTAGGTGATAGATGAAGGATAGAATAATGTGTAAGCAATTGCATATGGTAAATATAAATGAATATATTAATTATAGAGTGAGATTATGTCCATCACCCATTGGGTTGGTTGGAATAGTTTAATTTTCTTTAGAATGATGTATATTGTCGTTATGTGCAAGGTTGTGAAAGGGTTCATGGGTTGCGATGTTAGGTGTTATGAATGTGGTTTAATTATTAAATTGATCTATAGTAGATATTTTCTAATGGAGTTTTAAGGTGATGTTATATGGGGAAGGCCACTGAATTGTCTTTTCATAAGAAATTACATGGGTTAATTCTATATTAATACATTTAAATTAACTTTATGTGAGTTTGGTGGCATCATGGGGGTTTGTATTTTTAGAAATTGGTCTTGACATGTTTCATGTTTATATTGTAAATACAATATTTCATGATTTTTTAGATTCTATTAGATGGTTAATATTCAAAAAAAAGTGTGGAGTCTAGAGAGGCTAATTTCATTGTTATATTTTGTTTTCATCATTACATTACGGTAATTAAATTATGCCATTGTATATTTGATGTGTGTTTAATTGAAATTGAATATCCAAGGATCATATTGTGATAACAATTATTGCTAAAGATGTGATTTTAACCTTTGTGGTGCACCAAAATTTCCGTCAAATTCAATAATTAAATATCACTTAATAAAAAAGATTCTTTATATGTGGTTATAGTGATTTTGATGAGATATTTATTATGACACGATGACCCCTATCATGCCATGATTATCAATTTTTCTTAAATGATCTTAATTTGAATAATAATATTGAATTTCTTAATTTTTATACGAATTTATGTAAACACTAGGTGAGATGAGGTGTGTATTTATAGATATTTATACACACATTGGTTTCTTTTTCACGTCCACTCATAAGATCAATACATTGTTATCTATATTATGTACCTTTTCCATTGTTCTTGATTATCTTCCATCTTATTATTTATGGTTATTATGTAACAGTTTTTCTAATTTAGTATTGGGTTTTCATGATATTTTCTACATTGAATGGTGATGCACAGGCCATGTGGTTAATATTTATGTGTTTTTAGGTGTTTGATTGGAGATTTCTTATGAATTTTTTATGGATTCAGTTGTAGTTGGTAATTTGAGAATTATTTTTAATTATTTGTGTAGAAATCATGAAACTTTCATGATTTGTTTCTTTTGATGTATTTTAAATATTAATATAATTATTTAATGATATAAAAACATTTCAAGGGAAGTGTGGGTTTCAATAGATAATTATGAAATATCATGATAATTCTAATTTAGTTGTCCTTTTTGATGTTTCTATATAGATCATCATTGTTTATAATAATACATAAAGTTTTTTGATTCTCTTGATTTGTTATAATCACATTTTATAATTGGATTATAACATAATTTCATTAGTGATTTTTTTAGGAAATATATAATTAATGTTTAGGTGCTTTAAAATGAAATATTTCGTTAATATATAATAATGATAAAGGGGATGTTAAATAGTGGTATTTTATACAATGTTTGATTTTTTATATATAATTTATGTTTATTCAATTATGTTTTTTCTAGAGTATAAAATATTGGTTATTTTGGCTTGTTGGTATATTGGGTTTTGGATAGGTTATCACTATAGATGATGTGATATTGTGTGGTTTTTATATCATAGTGGGGAAGGATGGGATGAATGGATGTGGTTTCATGGATGTAATAGTTTGGTTTTGAGTAGGTTATTCAAGAAATTATATTTGTTTATTTGTGGTTGTTTTAATGTTTCCATGTAACTAGTAATATAGAATAAATTAATTAAAATATTGTTGTGTGATGAACTGTTAATGATTTATAATGGATTGTAAAATGCTAATAGAATATGGTTAAATAAATGTTATATTAAAAATGTTAATGGGTATAATAAATGACTGATATAAAAAATAAAATTAGGATGTTTAAATGATGGTAAATAATAAAATGGTGAACCACAAGAAACAATATGAGATATAATGAATGATGTGACATCAAATACAAAAAATTTATATTATGATGAATGTAATGACATTAGAAAATAGGAAATCTATAATTTAATGAATTATGTGGGTAAATTTGAAATTAATAATGTTTTTATGGATGGATTATTATAACATATAAGACTTATTATGTTATTGTTATGGTGGATATTATCTATTAGAGATATTGACCAAGAGGTGGTTTTGACATACTCTTGTGTTAGTTTTTTTACATGTAAACCGTAAGGATTGGTTTGTGTGTGTCTTTTATACTCACAAAATTTTAATAACATTTCATATAGACTACCTCATGAATTATATAACTTATCAAACCAACTTAATAGGATATGGGATTTTGTTGTTTCTCCAAAATTCAAGTTGTAGTGGAAATTGGTAGATGGCTACTCCTTATTCATTTCATCACATATAGATATTGTTCATGTTCTGATGGATAATATTATGTATGTACATATTGGGATATAGTATATTTCAATTTTCATATATATATGCATTTGTTTA